>CM056955.1:11322300-11879539 GCA_029856935.1 Cyclocarya paliurus
TGGCAGCTAAGAACGCCATAACAATAAAGATGGGACAAAAGCAGCCCCCACCCCCCCCCCCCCAGCACTTTTATACAGCTTTGCTATTAAATCAAATCAAAAACCATCAGTTTCAGTGTTTCACGCACTGAATGCGTTTTCTACTCTATACCTATATATAGCCTCTCTCTCTCTCACCAGCAATTATCCGCATCCAAGGTAGTGTCGGCGTTACCCGTCAAACTCAAAACTCCAATGCTTATCCTAGCAATTCAAATTTTTGCCCATGAATCTCGCTGTTTGGCATATTTTCTTTCCTTAGTCACCTCAATCAGAGAAAAAGAATATTGACCTAAATTCTGTGCAGCAATTGTCATGCAATCTGTGTCAGAATCGGAATTGTATATCAAGTAATTTAGGTAATCTAGAAAGACTCCTAATACATAATCAAATCCTACACATATGAGTCTACAACTCGTCCCAAGCTCGCCCTTTGATCTAGACATGCAATTTTTCTTTTATTGACACCGGGTATCCGGAAATAATATCCAGATTAATCTTAGAGTGTACAAATGCTCAGTAACAAATTTTTTGCAAATACACTTTAGATTATTCAAGAAGAAAATCCTTCAATTCGATAGTCCTTCAAAATTGTTTGCACGTAAGGAAATTTAAACCATAAACCTGGGAAGCTGTAACGCTCCAATATAAGGCCCAAACCATATGACTTAAACTCTAAAAAGACTAGTCAATGATACAATTGAAGTTTCATTAAAACCTTATAAAAAGCAAGAACTTTTCATTTCCAAAATAATATAGAATCTCATTCACCACCTACCCTTATCCTTATCATATGAAGTATCACAATTTCCTCCTTTTAAATTCCCGACATCCTCGTCTAGCCTGTCCGTTATAGGTGGCATGGCTCAAGTCCTACATTTCTGGTTGGAAATAGACTCCGATATCATTTGTAACGCCCTAATAAAATGTCCAAACCATATGGCCTATATTCCAAAAGGATTAGTCAATGATATAATTGGAGTCCCATTAAAACCTTATAAAGAGCAAGAACTTTTCCTTGCCAAACAATGTGAAATCTCATTCGCCACATATCCTTATCTTTATCATATGGAGTGTCGCTCAAATCTCACATTTCTAGTTGGGATAGACTCTAATACCATTTGTAACGTCACAATAGAAGGCCCAAACCACATAGTCTAAACTTCAAAATGACTAATCAATGATATAATTAGAGCTCCATTAAAACCTTATAAAGAGCAAAAACTTTTCCTTCCTAAGTAATGTGGGATCTTATTTACTACCTACCCTTATACTTATCATATGGGATATTACAGAAGCATACCTCCAAGCCCGCCTTTTACCACTTGAGCCAACCTCTGGGATTAATCTAGGCATGCAATCTTATATATCAAAAGAGAAAAACTGCTTCAATATTTCCCAACGGCGTAATCAATAATCCAAAGCAATTTCAGAGAAGACAACCAGAAACACCAATAACCAGTCATACAAGAAAAAAGTCAGGCCGTTAAATTTTCAATATTTGTTAATAGGGAATAGAAATGCAGGACCATGAAACCTCTAATGACAATAAACGCCATTGTAAATCCCCCTTTAACCCCACTACACGACCTGATTATTCCCCCAGTTCTGCCTGATGTTCATGCTACGAGTAACTTAGAACGAAGTAGAAGGATAGTACATTTCTGTATAAAGTATATGACAAGCATGACATATTCGCACCTACAATATTCACATACAGATGCGATAAAAGGAAAGTAAATGACTACAAACTGAAAGATCTTACAACATCATTCTAGTTGCACTTGTGCACTCTTTTACAAGCATATGCCTTTAGTTTAAAACAACTAGAAGATGCATTTCCACCATCTGTTTAAGCAAGGCAGGAGAGAGACTAGCATTTCTTGCATTTTTAACCGGGGATTGGTGTTTCCTTGGCAGTCCAAAACAAGATTTGGACTGGCATCCAAATCCAGATACAAGGAAAATTGTCTTCTAATTCCCTGTTTTGCCAAAAACATGTCAAATCCATTCTCTTCTTGAGTGATTGCGCTTTCCCTGGAAAAGTCCAAGTTCAAAGAGAGAGGCGTACAAGACACATAAGAATGCTTCATCGGTAAATTCTGATTTACTTCTTTCAACTAGAATAATTTACAGGAGAGAACGAGCATAAATTCAAAACAGAAAACAATCCAGGAAACTGATGCATTCGTACTATAGCTGAGCCTAGTCGACGTGATATGCAGTGAGCCCCTTTTTTTTGGGGGGGGGGGGGGGGAGGCCGATCATTTCTGTTTTTCGATTCCCCATCACCACCCCATAAACCATCAAGAATACAGCTAACTCGAATCATTTAGTTCTCCCTATAACCACAACAAATTAGAAGTTCAACAAAATAGAAACTGCCCAAAACATTTTTTTCTATGTTTTTGGTAAATAATATTGAGGTGCCCAAAACGTTAAAAGATGCATCACTTTGACAACAGGATCAATCTCAAAGCCAAAAGAATTATTGTTTCCTAGAGAATGCCGTCTAGTGGGTAATGCGTAAACCTTCCCCCTTCTAATAGTTCGAGCCCAAAATTAACAGCACACGAAACCAAATCAAAACATCAGACAAATTTGAGGGAAAAAGAAATCCAATTCTCTTCACTACAATAACGATATGCAACATTTACCTCAGATCCCATTGCTCACAATCAGAAGGAGTTCATCTCAAGACAGTAAGTCCGCCGCTTCACCAGTATTTTTGCCGCAGTGCCGTACGGCTCCTCAAAAGCCGTGGAAACCCATGACACATCCGAAACTTCCTTCCTCGACATTGCCACCGCCGACTGCTCGCTGGGACGAATCGCCACCAGCGTCGCCCCCTTCAAAACCATCCCACCTGGCAGTTCCAAGTGCGGCGCGTACCAAAGGCGCATATTAAGCGCCGGCACTTGCGTCCTCTTTGATGCCGACGAGGCCGACAAGGGCTTCACTCTCAGCTCCTCGAGCTGATCCCTGTTCATACACAATACGCCCTGCCCATCCGCATCGGTCAGCACCAGATTATCCAGAGTCTTGTGCTCCGAAATGATCGGCTCGAGCAAGTAATGCCTTGCCGAGGCCGCGATCAAGGAGCTGATAGTCCAGACGACTCGTAGCTTGAGGCCCCCATTCGTATAAAATGACTCCGGAATGCTTCCGTTATCGTCACCTCCACCTCCATTGTTATTGGTACAAAACCCATCTCCACCATTGTCGTACGCGCTCTTCGAAGAGTAGACCACCGAAGACGCGCCGAGAATGACGCAATTGTCGAGAGTAGAACCGAAATCGGCCCTCCACTTCAACAAAACGCCGTCCTCAATGCCCAATTCGCCGCTGGGGAGCTCGATGCGAAGGAACCGAACCTCGTTAAAGTTTTTGAGAACCTGGGTCGGGGAGTGGTGGGTGACGCCGCCCTGGTCGACCTCACCATCCTCAGCGAGGAACAACGACGAGGAAGAGGACGACCCGGAAGAAGACGGTCTCTTGGGGCCGCCCAGGAATTGGTTCAAGAACTGGAAGGGTTTGACGATGGTGCCAAAGAAAACAAAACGGAAGAGATTGGAGAAGGGGTTGCGGGATTTGTCGGAGGAGGAAGGAGAGGAAGAAGAGGAGGAAGTGGTGGAATCGTCGTCGGAGATGACGCAGTCGACACGGACGACAACGTTTTCGACCTGGGGGACGAGGGAGTGGAACCGACGGGAGACGACGCAGCAGCGGCCGAGAGCCTTGACGTCGCCAATCTTGTTGAAGATAAGGAGGAGGAGGGAGTCTGGTAATCGGTCGAAGTGGTCGATGAGTAATTCCTCGGGTCGAACAGAGGCCGACGGAGACATTGTATCAACAGTGGGCTTCGGCTTCCGCCTAAACCTGAAAAGAGATAGGCAGAGGGAGAGAATAAGGGTCGGTTAAAAGATGAGAAGAAGTGTGCGAGAGAAGTGGGTTAGGCGTAGATCTGGGAGAGGATAAGGCATGGGTTTGATTTTGAGATTGAGATGGAGATTTGGGAGAGAGAAAGAGAGATGAGAAACCAACCCAAAAAACATAAAAAACCGTAATCGTTTGGTTTTACAGGGAGATAGAATCGTCGAAATGTTGGAGGAGAGTCAGGAGACACCTCGGGGAAGAAGAGAGGTTCGTTGAAAGAAGAACGAGACGAGTCACGGAGTCCAGATTCCAGATCGACAGACGAGAGAGAGGATATTAATTAATGCGCGTTGAAGTGGCCCCGTTTGGATATTGATGTGGCATACCACATCTAATTTTAACTATTAATTTTATTATTATTTATAAATTATTTTAATTAATTTTATCTCATCTCATTATTTATAAAAATTATTAACTTTTATTAACTTTTTAATAAAACAATATATTATTTCCCGTAATGAAACCATAAAATCTTAGTATTCAGTATGAAGATTAATAATTTTACTTTAATAATATATATTTCTTAGAAATTATATGATTGGTCCAAAAACACTATATTTATGAGTTGGTGTGGATAACACACATACTAAAGTATTTATATAATATAATTTGATTAAGAAAAAAAATTTTAAAATATAAAATTTATAAATCAAATCTTATCATATAAATAATGTAGATAATGTGTTCTATATATCGTATTGAAAATATAATAACTCTTGTACAAAAAAGATAAAATGGTATTAGAATGACATAATATAGCTCCAATCACTTGTTTCATGTATCAATCTGATATTCATTGACTTGGACAATAAATAATTGTATCAAATTTTGATGATAAAACTCCCAAGTACATAATTTCTTTTTCTTATTTATCTTCATTGTTGATATCGTGTTTCATATTTCGGGCAACTCATCGATTTCACCGTTAACCTACAAAATTCACTAGGGTGAGGGCTTGGAGTAGTAAAGGATACCTCTGATGCATAAATTAGGATCAAATCTCTTGTGAGAAGTTAGTATATAGAAAGTATTCGAGAGAATGAATATCATTTACTTGAGCTAGGGGATGGCTTTATATACCTTGGTAGGGTGGGCTCGAGTACTCCTTAACTACAGTGCAGGCTTATAACTAGCACCACACTAATGGCAGGGTGTTCGCCTATCATGTTAGCCGTTGTTCTATCGCATCATACGAGACCCAATCTTACTCCCATGTCTTTACATTGTGGTAGGAGTGAGGAAGGTGCGCCCGCCACCACTACCTCAAGGATAGGCTGGTGGTAGGCTTTGAACACTGCTTGCTGCCCCTTTTGACTAGTGCGACGTGGCGTGCCCCTTGTCCAGTTGCGTGAGGAGCGGTTTGTACAGGTGAGATGATTGTCTATTTTCTCTTCCTGTGTACGTACCTTGCGGGCCTTGCTCGGCCCCTCTTTAGGAGTGGGTTGTGTACCCACCAACTAGGACTTGCCTAGTAAGCCCAACTTAGGAAGGTGGAAAACATCCTTCCCATTCATCTCCCATTTATTGTTAAAAAAGGAAAAGTCTAAGGTCTCGTTTGGTACTTTAGTTATACAGATACTATTAGATGAAATTTGAAAATTGAATAAAATATTATTTTTATTTTAAATTTTAAAAAAATTAAATTATTTATTATATTTTGTTTAAAAATTTGAAAAAATTATAATGATTAGATGAAATGAGATGAAATTATATGAGAAAACAAACCATGCCTTAAAAAGACCCTAAGTTTTCTTAGAAATTAAGTAGCCTTATCTCAACCCTAAAAGTTCAAGTTCAATAGCCCTTTTCCCATACATACATATACACACAAAAAGTTAACATTGGTTGTAAAATTGACCTTATTGACTTTGACTTGTAGGTAATGACAACAAGAGGATGTGGGTGACAATATTCTGCTGCAAGTTGTGAATGAGGTAAAGTCACCTAGGTAGGTTGGATGGGCTTACTTTAATGGCCCAACTTGGTATTGATCGGTTCGACTCGATGAGCTCGCGAGCCCAACACTATGCTGAGCCAATCAAAAAATGGTTGGCCCAATGACAAATCTCTTTCATCAGATTTATCATCTTCAAATTCTTCATTAATCGGTTATAGGACAAAACATCAAATAAAACCTTCCATCAAAAATAGAAAGGGAGTAGGGGAGGAAAATGTTAAAAAAACTACAGATAAAAAAAGATAACCAAAAAATCTCTACAACCTCCTACTATTCACACAACCTCCACATACCATATTTTTTTTAATTTTTTTTTATCAAATTTTTATTATAGAATAATGAATAGAAAGTTTGAAATAGTTTAAAAAGAATAAACTCAAAAAAAAATTTTAAAAATATTAAAAATTTAAAAAATTTTAAAAAAAATGTAGAATGTGGAGTGTAGAGGTGGTTGTATGGCAAAACTCAAAGATAAAAACCCTTTACTTTAAGATTTTCATCATTGTAAAAATATTTCTTTCAAATCTTGGCTATTCTCTCGTAATGCTAGGTTTTTTTACTCGGATTGCATGCCGAGGAGGGAGAAGGCTGATCAATACTCAAAATAATCTAATTAATTTTGAGACAAGAGGATATGAAAATTTTATGAATAGTATTAAAATGATTTGAATTAAGATGTTTTATTGAGTTTTGAAAAATAAGTGAGATTATCTCACTTATTTTAAAATATTATAAAATTAAAATATTATTTGAATACAATTTTTTAATATAATTTTTGTTTTGAAATTTAAAAAAGTTGTATTGTTTTTTGTGTTTTATTTGAAAGTTTGAAAAAGTTGTAATGATTAAGTAATTATTAGATGAAAAAGTTGAAAAAAAGAAAATTAAAAAGTGTTTCGTGTTTGAGTGATATTTAGAAATAAAATTATTAAAATTTTTAAGATTATCTCATCTCATCTAAGGCCCCGTTTGGATTGTGAAAGTGTTTCATCTTATTTAATCTCATCATTACAACTTACTCAAATTTTCATACAAAATATAATTAAAAAAATCAACTTTTTCAATTCCCAAAATAATAATAATAATATTAAAAAATAATATTCTAACAATATTTTATTTAACTCAACTCATCTCATCTCAACTCACTATCTAAACAGCACCTAAGTGTCCAATCATAGCCTAAGACTTGTTACATTCTACGAATCTTTGGCCCACTTCTAGTAGAGATAACAGCTCAACAATCACTCTCCACACGAGGTTTATCTAATGCATTGTGTGACAAGTGTTCAAATTGAATATTTCTTCCCCTATTTTGCTTGAGAAGGTGTTACCAATTACAAGAGAAGTAAGCTAGCTCCTACTTCCATTACTAGCACAATTTGATTACGAGACATTGCCGAATCCAAGCAAGTTTGCTTGATCAAGATGCAGTCTCAAGCACGTCTAGAGAGTCAATTTGCTTGATCAAGACATCTCACGTATGTCTAACAAGATTGCGTGATATGGTAGGGCAAAAGAAATGTTCTTATCATATTATCAACTTGTCATGCACAAGGAACTTAAGTTAAAAGTTAGAAAGGTGCTTTTGAACTTTGTAATGAGAAAGTGAAAGAATATCCCCATACCAAATGGAAGAGAATCTCTATACACCCTACCACAACTAGGCCTTTAGAGACATGAGTGTCGTATACATTACACACAATAGGCAAGGAGGAAGGAATCAAAGCCATGATACTGTAGGCTAAGCCAGAAACTATGATTGCAATATTGCTGGGAAAGAAGGACAAATTAAAGTTCGAAGTTTCATGGGAATAAGGAACAATAATCAAGATGATCGATCATGTGTGTGCTTGCTTGTCACCCAATTGCGCATATGATTGTAAAGTAACCCATGATCTCTTTTGTCCAATATGATAATGGGCATTGTAACTGCACCATGGTCCCTCCTTTTGGGAAATGTTGATGGTGACCTTGGCCTACCTGTTAGTGGAAATGTGAAAGATATGCATTAATGCCTCAGTGATTGTTTAGACAACATAATTATCTTAAATTTCTCATGTGACACCCACTTTGTAATATTCATGTCCATAATGAATTAGGAGGTGAATGATGTTACATCCACCATATTTATGACCACATATAAAAGAAGAATTAGAATAGATTGTATCAATAAATATTAGATAATTTGGAATTTTAAAAGTTTAGAACACTTTGCATTTTTTACCCTACTCTATATAACTTTTTCTTCTTTCCTCTATGTCAAATCTTCTGTAATTAATAATCATAAGAATGTCACATTTTAAAAACTTGCAATCGAATTATAAATAAAATTGATAATTAACAATTTATTGTGCATTTGCGTGACTATAAGAAAAATGAGTATCTGTGACGAATTATTTGTGACGATAATGACTATTTGTGATAAAAACACTCATTTTAACAGAAAATAATCATTTTTACAAAAAATAATTGGGCACTAGTAAACAATTTTCTTTTAGCGCGCGGTTGCATGACTAGTATACTTTGTAGTGGCCCTAGTGGGTGACAAGTTAGTTATAGGACAATTAAGAATGCTTGTTAGTCATAAGACAATTAAGAATACATGTTAGTTATAAGACAATTAAGAATGCTTGTTAGTCATAAGACAATTAAGAATACACGTTAGGTATAAGACAATTAAGAATACATGTTAGTTACAAGACAATTAAGCATGATCGAAGAAGCCGCATAGGTTAATTGTGATGAAAAATTCTATTCTCAAGCCAGTATGTACATAGAACACACTTTCTAAAGTACTTATATAACATAATTTGAGTGAATGGTAAGTTCTACACACTGATTTAAAAATAAAATAACTCACTGGCCGTGATATAAAGAAAACATCTAGAATTCTTTTTTTTTTTATTGAAATTAGAAAATAAATTTTTAGCATGCATGCGATAATAAAAGCATCGTGCAGATCATGCAATTAAATTGCCGCTCCTGAACGCAATTTGGGATTGCCCATATATAACAGAGAGCCGATCGAGCAAGAGCAAAATCAGCTAGCCTTTCTTTTCTACCTTACTTATGCGTGAGCTCTTTCAAGCAAGTTATATTTCAACCTTATTTCATTACATACTCCGACCAAAGAGCAATATGAGTTATTTTCATATATTTTTTCCTAACAAATTGCATGACTAATTCTATACATGAATTAGAATGATTAATGAATAAATGACTTTCCGATAGAGAATGAAGATCACGTTCTGCATAAGTTCTAATTCAAACACGAGAGCCCAAAATAAGAGAGATAAATATATAAAGTGGACCTTACAACGTTTATTTGCCATCTATATCCAGTAAGAACTAGAGATATATAATCTTTTTTCAAAATAAGAAAAACACATACATAACCAATTCTCTAATTAAAAAATTAGAGTAAGTGTAATTTTGGAGAAGACAATGATCAATTCTAAAGACTCAAGGTCAAAATCAAAGGTGATGCTACTCCTTAGGTTGGGGCTCCAAAGGAGTGGTCCTCCCTTGTTATCTTCTGGGCATGATGTAAAATGAAAGCTTGAGATCCAAAAGCAGGAAAATGAGATTGTCCATTGCATTGTTGGAGATCATCAGATTACGACCATATGTATGGTCCAAGCTATGTATTGGCATTTATTTAACTTGTTAGGGAGACAACGTCTAAAGCAGCTGTGCGGCTCCCACCCTTGTCCAATAACCATTCTGAGTTGGGTACAGGCTTTTTGAAGACCTCTAGAAGATCAATGAATAAATCAAAAGTCGCAACGCTAGACTCTTTGGTGCTGAAAGTCTAGAGGAAATTGGGTTGATGAAAGTGATCTTGGGCGCTGTTAACTCGAGGACGGGGAACGTTTGTGCTGATCAAACACATGTTGTCTAGCGTATATGCCCATTAATTTTCTTTGCGTTGAATACTCTTAAGAAAAAAGTGTTAAAAGCTAAAGGTTTCCCAGTGGTTAATGCTGAATTTTCTTGGGTGAGGAGGCTGGAAAGTTGGGAAAAAAAATGGTATCTTGGGCAAAGGTACTGTGCCTTTTTATTCAAGAATTCCACAGCTTCATTTTTCTTTAATTGGCTTCTAAATATAGTTGTCGTGTGACACCCTAATGCGGACTGTGGAGTCTCTAGATCTTTGGGGAGTTGGCTGCATTTCTGTGGAAGTTCTCTGCTGATTTGTTGCGTTTTAGAATGGATATGACTCAAGATAACAGGTATTGCTTTGTTACCTTGTTTCATTAGCTGGTCCGTTTAGGAGATCATGTAAAGCAAGAATGGATAAGAAATTGGAGGATAAGGCATCTGTTTGTTAATTCAAGGTCAAAGTTTTTCTGGTTCAAGCTCTTTCTAAAACAGGTAAGGAGCTAGCCTATGTAATGTGGTTTTGTTCAATAATAATAATAATAATATAATAATAATGTGTTTTTCTATATTAGATGAGGTTTGTTAGATATGCTAACTTCAAATAAAGCGTATTTCTCAGAGGTTGGATTTCATGTCCATTTTTTGAGATTGTACTTCTACATCACTTAAGAGAATATTAGAGTATTCTAAAATGATTTCACACTTGGAGATTTAGAGTTTAGATAAAATAATTTCTTTAGAAAAATTGGAGAGAGAGATAGAAATGAGAGATCATTTGTGTATTTTATTATCCCAAGCCCAAAAAACTAACAAAAGACTCTCATGATATAGAGTCTTCTAGATTGGTTGGAGAGTTAATTAATTGATAGGGAGTTAATTAACTGATGTAGAGTTAATAAAATAACCTATCCACCCAACATCTTAACCCAGGTAGACACACCATGAGTTAACACATTTTCTAACATCCCAAAAAATGAAATTTTAAAAAATTACACTCTCATCTTACTATGCAACATTGTCCATCGACTTGTGAATTTTTCATTAATAAAAAATAAGAAATAATCTAATGGTAATGAAAAGTGTCACATACAGTGAGATAAAAGTGAAATAAAAGTATAGTTTGTAGCATTACTATTAAAATAAAATAAAATAAAACTAGTAGAGAGAGATGTTTTTGCAATAAAGAGAATGGACCATTTTGTTTTATTTGGTAAGTAGGAAATTAATTAACCAGCATTTAAGTTGTTGATAAATTGCTCTATTTGATTGCTTCTCTTTTTTGAAGTTCAAAGCACACCTTTCAAAATTGATGAACTTCCTTATTTCAAAAAAAAAAAATTTGATGAACTTCTTGGGATTTCCTTGTTTCCTTTATCCATGTAAATATTTGTATTTCTATCTTTTATTTATTTATCTTCTCTTTTTTTAGGTGGGGATTAAGACTCCCTTAACATTTTACTTAAAATGAGAAATAAATAAACATATAAAATGAGTTTTCACAGAATTTATATATTGAACATTTAATACTACATTAAAAGTTTACATGGAAAATAATAACTCCTGTAAGATTCATTTCACGTCCTCTAGTACTTGTCCAAATTTGAGAGGAGATCTTTTTCGGATGGGGTGGGGTGGGGTTGGAGGGACAGGAAGTTTTCTTAAGAACAGGGTTCATATTAACAAGATTGAGTAATTACTTGTGGTACCCAAAATTGATAGTGACAGGCTTGTATAAGTCATCTAAAACTATAAGTGCAATTTCCTCCATAGGTTCTATGAAGAAAGATCCACCCTCAATGATACATAGGCCGCACCTAATCTTTCTAGCACTCTGATATTTGTATGATATGATTTAATTGATGGTTCTTCTTCCTGTTTTCTAGCATAGTTACTGTAATCAATAAGATAATTACAATGATAGACAGTACTCTAGAATGATAAAAATAGTCCTTTGACCCTCCAACCAATTGGAACTACCAAACTTAATTCTAGTTTTGACCCTCCAACCACATGTTGGTGAGCTTTCTGTGTTTCTTGGACAAGCTGCTTCATCTAACTTTGTGAGATTTTGGCGTATAAGTGATGTGAAGGAGCTATGACTAAAAAATGAATCAAACATTTCTTGGAATGCTAAGCAATCCCTATTACTTAAAAAAACACAAACCTTTTGTCTGATGAACCTGCCTGCATAAGTAAACTTTTGATAGCTGCCCATAACTTTCAAAACCAAGATCTTATACTGCTGCTGCAAGTCCTGGATATTCTAGTCAGGGCATAAAAAGTGGGATACTTCCCCTTGTCAACAAAGCAATTATAAAGAAGTTCCGATCAAGACTTTTTATAATCTTCTGAATCAGATACTTTTTATAATTCATAGACAAAACATGTCGATCTATGCATTATATATTGGGGTAATTCACATTACCTATGAATAACATTTAATGTAACGAGATTTACATGCTGTGTCCATAAGCTCATTTTAAAACACTCTTCAAGAGAACCAAGTAATCAAAACACCCTCAGATCGTCCACATGCAGACACCTCACTGCTGCAGAGAAATCATTCTCTTTTTTATTTTCATTTTATTTTAGCAAAGAAACTGAGACATCATTAAAGGAAGATAACACAAACAGGCCGACCTTACCTGCCACCCACATGCACATGTGCATGCAGAAAATGCCTATAAAAATAATCGCACCCATTCTGGTAAAAATGATTAGTCCACAAATCAATAGGTAAACTCTTTGAAAACAACTACCGTTCCAACTTTAAGTAAACCATACAGAAGATTTTTACAGTCTACCATAGGTACAATCATGTCAATTAACTTGCTTTTTTGGTCTCCAACTCAGTTCCCATATGAAAATTTTCTTATCAGTTTCATCTTGTCTGTAGAGTCCAACACTTTGTGCCCTAATTGATGATACCTGGACAAAATATGAGCTTTTGAGTCTGTAGAGTCTACATTCCTTACCCTGCTATGTTCTTTATACATGTCCTAAACTCCTGGTCTCGACTCTCAACAAATTCCCACTTCCAGAATTGAGGGCCCACCTTCGTTAACATTTTCTTTGAATGCTATTAAGCCAACATATTTTCTATATTTTATACAAGAAAAAGTATAATTACTTTTATAATAGTTGACTATCTATGCATAAAATAGTATTTTGAGTATAATATGAGCAGATACGCTTACTAGGTCGATCTGAAGTTAATTGAATGGAAAGTGACAAATTCCATTCAATAAAATAATCAGAAAACAGTTCACACTTTTGCAGCAATTAGTTGCATTATATAATATATCCAGCTAATAAAATGTCTAGACCATGTCTCACTTTAAAAGGCTGCCGAATCTCTCAGGGTTTAACATAATCTATCTTTCCTAAAGTTCAATATGCAAAAAAGAGGCAGCATTCAATATCCACCAAAATTCTAGCATTATTGAGTCTATTCCATGTCTCCTTTAACAAAGAACAACATTAGTCAGAAAAGCAGTATATACGAGATCAAATAGAACAAAAAAAAAAAACAATGAAGCTATAGTAAATCAGATATTCCGAATCTAAATGTTAGTTTACCCCTTTTATTCTTTTAAAAAGGGAATACATACAGATATATATATAAAGAAAAAGAAACATGTGGATCAATATCCGCACACGAGAAAATCGATATGCTATTCTTCATCCTGAATTTATCTTCCTTGATTACACTAAATTATGTGCACATTTCTGGTATCATGATGAATGTTCCAATCAGACCGACCACGACCAGTACACATGCCTTGCTCCATTTCAGCCCATGCTTTGAAAAAAGCACAACATATACTCAATAAGCTATATCTCTATGTATGGCAGCTCTAGTTATGAACTTCATTTTCCATAGTTCTGCTAAGACATTTCCCCGAATTCTATATACTAAATGGGAAACGTTTAAAATGTTCAAATTGATATATGTTTCACTTCTGTTCGGTATCTAGTCTCTGGACCTACATGCTCAGGTTAGTTGTTGTCAAGCATCTGCACCAACATTTATGGATAGCTTATGCTTCACTGAAAAACTCAACTACAAATACAGTATAAATTGGAAAAAAATCTCAAAAAATAAAAAAGTGAAAATAATTAGACTGTGCTAACATGTTTATAATATTCTTTCATCATATAGTATATTTGATAAATAGACCAAAAACATCATCCAGATTGAGATGAGATATCATGATGTCTAAATACTACTTGAAAAATATTAAAAAACTGGAAATGGAGTTCAGAAAATCCATGTGATAGATACGCATGACAAACATTTCTGCAATTACATATTTCTCAGATATCTTTATCCGGAGAACCATACAAGTCTCGCCCGCAACGGTCACATATGTTAGAACTAATCGAGGAGACATGCTCTGGCTTTGCTTTCTGCATCTTTGGTAGATCAAGTTCCAGAACATCACAAAGTGCCTTTGAGCCTTCTTGGAGCTCATCCAAACTGAGAATGCATATATAATGCAAGTCATACAATTATAAAAATACAGTTATTCAGTCTATCGTCATTTCTATTTGGTGTCTGGGACTGGCATCCAAAAATCTCCTCACTTACCAACCTTGTTTTCCCAGTTATAATTATGTCAAAAATGTGAGAAAAAAATTACAAAACCATTGGAAAACTAGTAAAAATGATGAGTTTCAACCACATAAAGATGTTGAATATGCACCAAGCAAGCTTCCTTACCTTATTGAGAGTGGAGGAGTTAATCGGATGATAGTATTATGGGTGGGCTTAGCAAGAACTCCTCTCTCCTTCAACTTTAAGCAGATATCATATGCAGAAATCGGGAAGAGACTCTTGTTGTTGAGCTCCAAAGCAGTGAACAAACCTCTTCCTCTAACTTCTTTTATGTAGTTTGGATATTGCTGCTGAATCTTAAGTAGCTGTTGCCTTAGCTCCTCTCCCAGCTTGGCAGATCTATAGAATCAAATAATATAGAGACAATATATACACATCAAATGGAGAAAAACAAAATCGAAGGAAGAAAACAGAAACAGAACCATGGATATATAACAGGAAGCTGGAAAGTGAGCATGGCTATATCAATCCTAAATTTATTCTAGAGACAAAAGACCCCACTTTCTAATCCAATTGAGTTGGCAGGACAGGGTTCTACCAAAACCTTTGGACTCTAGTTAAAAGGGAAAAATCAAATAGGTTGATGAACAGAGTAAAACCAAGAGTTATTCCAAACTATAATATTGGTGAAATCCAGTAAACAAACACTTCATGCTGAAAATCCACCAATGCTATGAACTAGCGATGGTAATGGTTCCAAGGCCATGCCCCGCCTTTTAATGGTTTAGAGGCAGGCTGGTGTTTGAATACAGTGATCTGGGGCAGTTTAAGTTCAGGTTTTGAGGCCAACATGGTCTGGTACCCTGGTACCAGTTTATAACCATTACTTTTGCACCAGACACTTAGTTGTAAATTATGTTAACTTTCTCCTCCATGCATTCACATACTTTACTTCATTCAACGATGATGCGCCTATAATTTATAGGAATAAACAAAAAGTTGGCAACTATAATGTCAAAAAATGATTCTGCTTTCGATTATATATAGTAGACTAACAGGGCCTGTTCTGTATGCCTTGCCTTGGGCTATAGACGAGTTTGGGAGGATTTGTACTTCACTGGGATTGGCTGCTGTTCTAAATGCATGTTAGAGACTTTAAAACAAAAAATCTCGGGATGAATATAATTTGAAGTGACAAGTGTAGTAAACCCCATTAATCATCACAATTCATCATTAGCATAAACATAAATTGGGCAGTTTCATCCCAAGTACTGATAAACACAAAATCAGGTCTTGACTAATAGTCTTTTTACCCCTTCAAACCATGATACCTTCTGAATGCCCAAACCATTGTAATCAGAACAGAAAACACTTTCTGTCATGAAGCCATCGACTTAGCTTTTCTTATCCAATTAGCTTTATATTATCTCAATGATACAGCAATAGGCAGTGGATTTGATACCTCTCAGCAAGTTGCTCATCTTTGATCACGTTTAGTGAGGCAATAGCAACTGCACTGGCCAATGGATTACCCCCAAAGGTACTGAAAATGTAACAGACAAAAGAGATGTGAACTCTCATGCGATAAATCCCAACAGCAATGCCAATAAAGCAGCAGAATTAAATGAAAGTAAAAATATTGCAAAAAGAAGAAGCAATTGTAATGACAGTAGCAGACTTAAATGAAAGACAACAAAATATGGAAAAGAAAAGTAATTGTAATGATAGCTTATAGTAATTTTAGGAAAAATAAACTTTAAAGAGTCACCTAAACAGATAACTCTTTCCAAGTCAATGTTTTTTTTTTCTTCTCTTTCTTTTTGTGAAACAGAAATAAAAACTGTTTAATAGAACATAATGGCAAATATTGTAATATAAAAGAGACAAAAGTGGGGAGAGTAAGGGGAAGGGGCCGGATGTTTTTAGAAGGCCTTCTGAGGCCCATTATGGGTCTTCTCATCAGACCAAGGGGGAGGGCGTATGGGTTGGGCCTCAGCCCAAAGCCCAACCCAGATGCAAGGAACGTCCTAGGGCTCCTTCCAGGGTGGGAGTGGTGCTCGCCCCTTAGTCATCACGCCGCGATGTATGCTGACGATAGAGGAACAGCCAGCGGTGACACAGAAGACGCCGGCAATGACAGTGGTGGTTTCCAATGAAGGCCAGAAGGTGTCGAACACGCAGAAAAAGACCAGCGAGCCCAAAATGGCTTCCCCGACACGACAAGGTGGTGTTTCACTGTCGAAGGAGGGACAGAAAGTGCCGATATGTGTCGTGGGACCAGGTCCCACTTCAGCAGTCCCACCTGCACAGTTTCTTAAGGACTCTGAGATGGACGAAGAAGATGGGGTGAGCTCTGATGGATTTTTGCATCCCGATAGTGAGCATTTACTGATTTCTGATGAAGAACAATCCCAGAGTCTTGCCCAGGCACTAAGTGGATAGTTGGGTTTAGAGGATATTTCTTTGGTGGAGGAGACCCCAGGCATGCCGATGGACTGCAGGGGGGGTGATCAATCCCCCTAAGCTACATGATACCAGTTCACTGTAATGTCTTAGATTGGGTATTTCATAAGGTAAAAGAATTACAAAAATGTGTGGGGTTGGAGTGTGAAGGCTTCAAGGATCAATTTATGGCTTTGCCTACAGCCATTGAAGTGAGGCACCAAAGTCACAGAAAAGCTGGATAAAAAAAATAAAAAATAGCGTGAGCTGAAAAGGTTGACTTGGTCTATGAACTCTAAGGGCAGCTCCAGTAGGGGCAAGTCAAAAGGGAAGGGGCTGACCTTCCCCCAATGAAACCCAAAATAGGGTCATGGAATGTTCGCGGACTCAATGAGGCCAATAAGCGTCTTCAAATAAGAAACCTGCTTCATGAGTGGAAGGCGGACATTGTTTGTCTCCAGGAGACTAAGATGAAAACGATTGATGGGAGAATTGTGTGAAGCTTATGGAGTTGTGTTCACGTGGATTGGGTGTATATGGCCTCGGTTGAGGCTTCAAGACGTGTCTTGGTGACGTGGAATAGACAAGTGGTGGAGAAAATGGAGGAATTTATAGGGCTATACTCGGTGGCATGCTCTTTTAAGAGTATATCAGATAACTTTTTGTGGGCTTTTGCAGGTGTCTATGGTCCAAACTTAGACAACAACAAAAGATTATTGTGGGAAGAATTAGCTGGAGTATATAGCTGGTGAGACTTCCCTTGGTGTATTGGGAGAGATTTTAATGTTACAAAATTCTCAAGCGAGTGTTCGGGGAATAGATGAGTGAGGCCAGCAATGACAGAGTTTTCGGAGTGTATATTTCATTTGAACTTGGTGGATTTGCCTTTAGCAGGGGGTTCAGCCACGTGGTCTAATAATCAGACTTGGTCTAGACTGGATCATTTCTTAATATCACTAGAATGGGAAAGTCACTTTCCGGATGTATGGCAAAAGCGTATGCCTCATCTTTTGTTCGGATCATTGGCCTATCATGCTTGATTGTGGTGGTCTCCGAAGAAGGCGACGGTATTTTAAATTTGAAAACATGTGGCTGAAATCAGAAGGTTTTGTAGATAGGGTGAGACAATGGTGGTCCTCGTATTAGATTCAGGGTACCCCTAGCTTCATCCTAGCAAGTAAATTGAAGCACTAAAAAAAGATTTGAAACTTTAGAATATGCAGTCTTTTGGAGATATAGGGAAACGCAAGAAAAGCAAGGTGATGGAGATCCAGGAATTAGAGAGACTACAAGAGACTGCCTCCTACACAGGAAGAACTAGCATGAAAGACAATGTTGGTTGTGGACCTGAAAGGATTATTTTTTCTTTTTGATAAGTAAAATTTGTTTTTCAAACCGGGCTAGTTATTTATATAAATGTCGGATCATATCACACCATGCTGTATTTAAACGATTCCAACTGGACACCTAAAAGGATTATATTATTAGAAGAAACGTCATGGCGTAAAAAATCGAGAGCCTTATGGCTAAGGGAAGGAGATCAAAGTACGAAATTCTTCCATAGAATTGCTAACTCCCATAGGAGAAATAACAACATTGAGATGCTGAAATTTGACGGTGTTGAGTGTTGGGAAGAGCAAGTAATCCATAATCATGTAGTTGATTTCTTTAAGCAGCTACTAATCGAGCAAGCGGGATGGCGACCTACCCTTGATGGTCTTGCTTTTGACTCCATTGGGTCGGATGATGTATCTCGGATGGAGAGGGCCTTTGAGGAGGCGGAGGTCTATGATGTAGTGAGGAAAATGGTTAAAGACAAGGTATAGGGGCCTGATAGTTTCTCTATGGGTTTCTTTCAAATTGTTGGGAAGTGTTAAAAGAAGATCTTATGAGGATGTTTCAAGAGCTATTCTTGGTTGGAAATTTTGAGAAAAGCCTTAACACCACTTTTCTTGTATTGATACCAAAGGTGGGAGCTACAGAGATTAAGGAGTTTCGGCCCATAAGCTTAGGGAATGGGGTATATAAGATAATATCTAAAGTGCTTGCGAACCATCTAAGTGAAGTTTTGGGGAAGATCATTAGAAAACCCCAAAATGCTTTTGTAAAAGGGAGACACATTCTAGATGTTGTTCTTATTGCCAATGAATGCCTGGATAGTAGATTGAAGGCTGGCACAACAGGGATCATTTGCAAGCTAGACATGGAAAAGGCCTATGATCACGTAAACTGAGATTTTCTTCTCTACCTTTTTGGGGGGTGTAGTTTTGGGGAGAGGTCGTGAATCCGTTGATGCATATCAATGGCGAAATTCTCAGTGTTGATAAATGGCAGTCCAGCTCATTCTTTTCATAGCACACGAGGCCTAAGACAGAGATCTGTTATCGCCATTGTTGTTTGTTATTGTGATGGAGTCGCTTAGCAAGATGATCTCGGCTTTGGTTAATAATGGTTTCGTGAATGGCTTTTCGATTGGAACCCCGGAGAAGGGAATTATTAACATATCTCATTTGTTATTTGCAGATGATATACTTATCTTTTGTGAGGCTTGTCAAAATCATATTTAAGCACTGAAGGCCCTGCTCCTTTGCTTTGAAGCAGTATCCGGGTTGAGAGTGAACTTCAACAAATCAAAGATGGTGCCAATTGGAAGTGTTCTCAATTTACAATAGCTGGCCAATATGCTAGGGTGTAAAATAGCCTCACTTCCTATGACTTACCTGGGCCTTTCATTGGGGGCCCTTTCAATAGCATCCTCTTTATGGGACATAGTGATTGAGAAAGTAGAATGAAGACTAACAGGATGGAAAATGATGTATTTGTCGAAAAGTGGTAGGATTACTTTGATTAAAAGTACTTTATTTAACCTACCAACTTATTTTATCATTGCTCCCTATACCTGCAAGTGTGGCGTTTCGAATTGAGAAACTCCAACGTGATTTCTTGTGGAGTGGAATGGGAGAGGAGTTCAAGTTTCACCTAGTCAAGTGGGAGACGATATGCCGCCCCATTTCTAATGGTGGATTGGGCAATAGACTGGGCGTTACTTGACAAATGGCTGTGAAGATATCATAAGGAACCAAAAGCCCTATGGAAGTTGGTGATTGAAAGCAAATATGGAGTTTTATGTGGTGCACTAAAGAAGTAAGAGGGGCGCACGGAGTGGGGTTGTGGAAACACATTAGAAGAGGATGGGAGGTCTTGATTCGACACACTAGACTTCATTTGGGGGAGGGCTCCAGGATTATATTTTGAAGAGATATTTGGTGCGGTAATAGTGCTCTACAAGAGGTATTTCCTTCACTTTTCCATATTCCTAGTGATAAAGATGTATCAGTGGCGGAAGTCATGGACATATCAGGGGGGGCAAATCCATTGGAATATCATTTTTAGTAGGGTGGCACAAGATTGGGAAATGAGCAGCTTTGCAGATTTTTACAGTCTTTTGCACTCCATCAAACAGAGCAATCAGTAGGAAGATGTATTGTGGTGGATACCCGTTGGTAAAGGGGTATTTTCGGTTCGCTCTTTTTATAAGGCTCTCACACAAGAACCCAAAATTCAGTTTCCGTGGAGAAGGCTTTGGAGACATAAGGCGCCCCCAAAAATTGCTTCTTTTTTTTTTTTGTGGACAACATCATTAGGGAAGATTCTCACAACCGACAACCTGAGGAAACAAAGGGTAATCATTGTAGATTGGTGTTGCATGTGTAGAGAAGGGGGCAAGTCTGTAAATCATCTTCTACTACATTGTAAGACAGCTAGGGTATTATGGAATGAGGTGTTCAGTAGATTAAACTTGGCTTGGATTATGCCGGAGACGGTGGTGGCAGTGCTGGCCAGCTGGACAAATCCAAGAGACATGCAACAAATTAAAGTTGTTTGGAAGATGATCCCTATATGCATTATGTGGTGTTTGTGGCAAGCGCGCAATGACCGGACGTTTCAAGACAAGAAGAGATCGCTGAAGGAGCTTAAAGATTTATTTTTTAGAGCACTATGTACTTGGGCCATTGCTGTTGACTTCAATGGCATGGACCTACATGATTTTCTTGTCTATAATGCGCCTACTTAGCTTAGGGCCTGCCTTTGTTTTCTCTTTTAGAATTCTGTACATGGCTTTGCCTATTCATTGATCAATAAAAATTGTTTACTTATAAAAAAAAAAAGAGACAAAAAGAAAATTGAGAAGTAAAAGATGCCCACTATGTGAAAAGTTTTCCAAAGAAATAGTTTATGCTCATGGCTCCTCACTATACTAGTTTATCAGCCATCTCAATTGCATTTCCATATACTTAAAGCAGAAGATGCCTGCAAGAACCAAGTGAATGGACTAAGGTACATTGCCATATTCAACTTCTTCAATAGACTCCAATACATGGTAACATGAGCTCGACTTGATAAGAATGTCAAGTTCCAGCCATGTTTGAAGAAAAATAAACAGTTCCAAATACAGGCTAGGCTGAATGAAATTAGTATTCCAACTTCACTCATCCTTCCAAGAACAAAGGAAATAGGTAAATCATGTCACCCTGGACTCTAGACAATGACTGTTTGAATGTGAGTGCCACAGATCAAAGGTAGGTAGCAGATCGAAGGTTGATACACTTGATCTAAAATCCGAGATGATGTTTCTTCTGGTAGGTAATCTGTTCTACAAAACTCTATTAGTCTATGTATACAATTTTACAAGCTGAACCACAACCCAAATTAATTTGAAAAAAATCCAAATAAAAAAAGGATCTATACTGCTTGTCCCATCCTAACGAGATTAGCATCTGCCTAGACCTGGACACACCATCGTCCTGTTGGTAGTTTATGTGTTTGGGTGCAATATCTTCATCTTCGCCTTTTCTATGCCATATAACATTATCTATTCATATACCTTCTATCAAAAGATTATCCATACAACAATGGGGTCATGTCTTGGTAATAATTTCTGAATGAAAATGTTTACTGATAACAAAAAGATAATTTCTGAATGAAAATATTAAAACGGATTTTGGAGGCAAGATCCTCCAGATCAAGATAGATAATGTTAGTAATTACAGGTTGATTACATAAAATAGGGGGCACGGGAAGAAAATACAAGTTGTAAATGCAAACCTTCCATGCTCTCCGGGTTGGATACAAAGCATCACATCTTTGTCTGCAAGCACTGCACTTACTGGTATCACTCCACCACCCAGTGCCTTTCCAAGTATCTTAATAAGACAGCCACAAGCAGGAAAACTAAATCATTTTATGTACGGTATATTGGAGCAGTATATATGATCATAAAGTTAGCTAAACAAAGTGGACCCCAAGCATAACAAAAAAGAATTTGAGAATTTCAGCTGCAAATCTTGTTCTATATATCTCAGAATTAACTTATACAACAAATAATTTACTCAAATAACGACATCTATTCATCATGCAAGACACATCATGACAAGAATGGAAGGCGACAAGTTTTATCAGGCAAGGAAAATAAAGAATGAAAATATTAGAGAAATTTTAAGTATAATGTGAATTCCTATATAAATTATTCTTCACTTGTTTCTAGTACTACATGGTTGGCAATCACAGCCTTAAGTGGTCTTGTGTGACTATTTATGGAATCCAATAATAAGATAATCGCTAGGTGTGTAATTGAAATAAATTCATTATAAATTCATATCTATAACAAATAAAAAAATCATGATATAAAGCTTCTGCATGTAGACAATGTATAGTCAAATTTGAGTACAAATCCAACAGAGGCAACTGTAGCCTTCAGGAAACAACCAAGTTCTAAAGATTTTTTAAGAGCTTGCTTTCCAAGTCCTCTTACATGATCTTGGTTTCAAGTTTTAAATAGAGAGCAAAAATTTCTTAATCCCATACAGAAATATATAAAGAGTGATGTAGAGAGCTTTGATGTCAAAATGTGGAGGCCTCGGCATCTCAACCCTATAAATATTTGTGCATACTTATATTTCAAATTTTTGATTTGGAGGCCAAATTGTGGGTGATACATCAAAACCTCAAGAATATTTCATTTGGAGTAAACATTGTGGGTGATATATTAAACTTATTTCACAACCAGTCTTCATACGCTTTGTAATCAGGATATAAAAATGTACCCGAAAAGGCAAAAATGACCAAGTGCCATGACCATGCAAATGTGCTATGAGGCCAACATACAAACTAAGGTTATGTTTGGATAGCGAGAAGTGTCGAGAAGTGTTGTGAAAAAGTAATAATAGAATATTGAATAGTAGTAAAAAGTAGGTAAAAAGTAATGAATAGTAAAAAAAGTAGGTGAAAAGTAATAATAAAGTAAAGAATAGTAGTGAGAGTGTTTGAGAGTAGCTGAGATACTCTCGGTACCCAAACAAGGCCTAAGTATCATCCGATGTAACTAGCACATGCACACAATATAATGGTTCATATAAACACCATTAATTGAAATATTTCTACATTCACATCCAGTACTTTTTTTGTAAGTTACATTCACATCCAATAAAAAGTCCTTGAACTATTAAGAATCTGGCATGGGAAGGGGGGGGTGATGCTCACCACAACATCTGGGCGCACTTCTTCCCAGTCGCAAGCCAGCATTTTTCCTGTTCGTGCTAAGCCAGATTGTACCTCATCAGCAATCATTAAAACATTATATTTGGAGCATAGATTTCTGACAGCTTTTAAATAACCATCTGGGGGAATAATGACCTACCAAAATATAAATATTTTTTCTCAGGGAAACCAAGAGATGGGGAAAAAACATAGATTTAAGATGTGCTAAAAGCAATCCTCGCAACCCCTCCCTCTAAAAGAGAGAGAGAGGAAAAAAAAAAAAAAGCAATGCTAAAGCAAAGAGGGAGCTTTTTCTTATAGATGCAACAGGGGTAGCTTTTTTTTTTTAGAAATGATTTGTACAAGCCCCAAATAGACAAGCCTTATACAAGCCTTTGTAAAAAAGTGGACCCTACCTTGAGGTGTAAAAAAAAAAAACATTCTTTTTTAGTGGGACCCACTTTTTTACAAAAGGCCTACACTGGGACTTGTCTATTTGAGGCTTGTACCAAGCATTACTTTTTTTTTAATAAGTAAATGATTGTATTAATGAGAATAGGCATAGCCCAAGTATTAACGAGGGAGCTTTTTATTTTCATAGTTAAATACATCCCAAGAAACGTATATAAAAAAGGACCCGCTTAGGAAGGTTAACTAATTACGAATTCAATATCAATAATTTTGACATGAAAACTGGTTAAGAAAGTCTTATAACTCACCAAGAATCTCAAAACCTTCCCAAGCAAAGTTGGTTATTTGCCCTTGCCTGCATTAAATGGTTATTACGTGTGGTTTGGTACAAAACTTGACACAACGGTGGTACAGGATACATGTCAGATTTCAGACAAAGTGGCTAGCTCTCATTGCCAGTGTCACTTACTGAGAATAGCAACTGGGGATACAACTCACACAATAAGGGCTCGTTTGGATACTAAGAATATCTCAAAATATATGTGAATAGTAATAAAATAGTTTATAAATAGTAGTGAAATAGTTTAAGAATATGGTGTTCCCAAACAGGCCCTAAGAGTATGTAATACAAATTGGATTCTAGTAATTAAGCACATTTTTTTTTCTTTATGTCGGGGAACCTCTCCAAGGCAGGGCCCTTACCCCTGTAGAGTAAACCCCGGTCCAGTGCACTGCACCTTTGAAAGTTTTCCTACACGGAATTGATTAAATCATTGGCTTTTCACCAGGAGGTGTGGCCCCAAAGGATTGTTTGCACCCATGAGGTGTTGAACCTTGGACCTTGAAGGGAGTGATACCCCAAGACCAAGGCCTTCACCACTTGGGCCAACCCTTGGGGTTAATTAAGCATATATTCTTTAAGTGTATCATCCAAATGAAAAGAAGAGTGTGTTCCCGTTTGAGTAGAGATGCTCTAATTCGCTTGCAGCATGGTGTCTATATCACAGACCATGCTAGTAATGTTATAAATTGTTCATTGTTAACTTATCCCATATAGTTATAGTGATCAAATATTCAATTCCAAAGCATACATACCCCAGCCTCTCCTTGAATGGGTTCAAACAGAAATCCAGCTATTCGATCGCCATTTTCTGCACCAAATTACAGAAACATGCAGTAAATAGTGTACTCTCATCTACCAGTTTTAAAACAGTTGATGAATGATTAAAAAATGGTGAACTATGTGATGATATATCCAAATTCACTCAAATAAGGCTACAGTACAGCAAGAAGAAGAATAATTAATTTACGATAAATTTCAGTGATTTTTAAACCTTTAAATAGTTTCTCAAGAGCAGCTGCATCACCAAAATCAACTTTAAGATGGCCAGGCAACAATGGCCCAAAACCACGGGTAGCTTCATTGTCACAGCTCATGGAGATAACGGCCAACGTACGACCATGGAAGCAGCCACAACACGAGACAATAATAGCCTGCATATGGCTCACTTTGAGTAAAGCATCTGAAGTCATAAACTTAACTGGTCCATATAATTGATCACTTAACAAATAACAGAAAGTAGAAGCTTTAGGAAAACACTTATGTTCCGTTTGGATAGTGAGTTGATATGAGATAAGTTGAAATGAAAGATGAAAGTTGAATAAAATGTTGTTAGAATATTATTTTTAATATTATTATTATTTTGAGATTTAAAAAAGTTGAATTGTTTATTATATTTTGTGTGGAAATTTGAAAAATTTGTAATGATGCAATGAGATTAGATGAAACACTTTCACTATCCAAACGGGGCCTTAAGTACCATCAGCAAATACATTAACAAGTATAACTTGACAAATAGAGAAAGGATAGCAGCAGGCTTTAATCTCATATCACAGATTGTAACAATTTTGATGTGAAAAGAGATTAACATAAACATATAGGCCTCGCTTGGTTACACAAATGAGATGAGATGAGAAATACGTGAATAGTTAGTGAATAGTAGTGAAATGGTTTGAGTTAAGATATTTTATGAGGTTTTGGGAAAGGAAAGAGAAAAAGTTAAATATCTATAAAATTAAAATATTGTTAGAATATAATTTTTTAATATTACTTTGTTTGAGATTTGAAAAAGTTGAATTGTTTTTTGTGTTTTATTTAGAAGTTTGGGAAAGTTGTAATGATTTGGTAATGATTAGATGAAAAAGTTAAAAGTTGAAAATTTGAAATTGAAAAGTATTTGTGTTTGATTGGTGTTTAGATGTTAAGATGAAATTGTCCGTGAAACCAAACGGGGCGATGCATTAAGTATAACAAATAAAATAGAAAAGCTTAACTTGCACAAGTTAGGATCTATAAAGTTCGTATTTGTAACAGAAATACAAAGGTGATATAATAGAACATCAAATGTCTAACATTCTTTCTCTAGCATTACCAAATTCAGAATTTAATAAAAACATGAACTTTATCATCCAACCTTTTTTTCATTGGTAAAAAGGACCAAATTTATCATCCAACTTGTAAAAGAAGTGAAGGATCTAGAACAAGATAAAGAAAGCCCGCTACGATGTTTTCATCCTCCAAAACAAAAACCAAAGACAGTGGCAGTGGCAGCAATTAGGAGGATAAAACTGAAGCTATTAAAAACAAAAGAGCAAGGATGTACATGTCAGATTTAAGTAGCACGATTATAATCTTCCTCAACAATTACATTGTGTTATGTATCTGTTATCAGGTTAAATCTTTGTAAAAAATTATTTTTCCGAGACCAGAATGTGGTTCTCACATATTAAGAATCCTCTTCACTAAATTTTTTTTTTTTTTTTTTATAGGTAATAAGAGATTTTATTCCAAGTAAATAGGCATAGCCCAAGTATACAGGAAGTATACAAGAGAATACACCTAAATACAAGCTAAAGCAAATAAAGAGAAAACACTACAAATATTCATGTCTTACACAAGATTGTTTACCCAAAAATTTAAAGTACTAAAGAAAAAATCCCTAAATTCTTCCACTGTGCGTTCACAATCTTCGAAGCACCTCCCGTTTCTCTCCAGCCATAGACACCAGAACAAACACAAATGAATCATCCTCCATTCAGCTTTATTGCCTCCATATCCCACAGCACCATGCCAACTAGCCAAGAAATCCACCACTTGAAGGGGCATCATCCAAGCAATACCAACCCTTGCAAATAACTCATTCCATAAAGCAGTCACCATTTCACAATGAAGAAACAGGTGGTTAACTGATTTGCCATCTCTTTTGCACAGGTAGCACCAATCCATCACATATAAACCCCTTTTCCTCAAATTATCAATTGTAAAAACTTTCTCCAACGACACCAACCAGCAAAAAAATGCAACTTTACTGGGCACTCTAACTTTCCAAATACATTTCCAAGGGTATGTTTTATTATCGTGTCTATTTAACACCTTGTAATAGGAATTCACCGAGAATCTGGACTTAATATCATGAATCCACTGCATCCTATCCTCCTTGTTCAGATCAATCTTCGAATCATAAAGTTTTACAAAAAAATCAGCAGCTTCACTTACTTCCCAGTCCTGTAAATCTCTAGAAAATTCCACTTTCCAATTCAGCATGTTATTAGAGAACGAATATGAATCAGCCACAGCAGCCCCTTTGTATTTAGCAATCCTGAAAAGACTAGGAAATGCTAATTTAAGAGGTGAATCACTACACCAAACATCGTTCCAAAAGGAGATATTAGTCCCGATTCCCACTTTGAAATTAATGTTTTTAACAAAATCTCCCCATCCCAACCTAATGGACTTCCACAATCCCACCCCAAAAGCCCCTTTTGTTTCATTAGAACACCAATTCCCCCACATTCTACCATATTTTGCATCTATAATCTGTGTCCACAATGCATTACTCTCGTTGTTCTATCTCCAAAGCCACTTCCCTAGAAGAGCTTTATTGAAAAGCTTTAAATTCTGCACACCTAAACCTCCACTAAACACCAGAGTACAAACCTTATTCCAACTCACCAAATGAAATTTTCGATCTTCCCCAATACCATCCCATAAGAAATTTCTGAAAATCCTTTCAATTTTTTTAACCACCCCCGCTGGGATAGGGAAAAGAGAGAGGTAATAAGTGAGTAAATTTGACAAATTGCTTTTAATTAATGTCACTCTTCCCCCTTTGGACAAATAAAGCTTTTTCCAACCAGCTAATCTCCTTTCGATCTTCTCAATCACCCCATCCCAAACAGCCACAGATTTATGAGGAGCTCCCAAAGGTAACCCAAGATATTTCATGGGAAAAGAAGAAACTTTACAGTCCAGAATATTAGCCAGATCACAAATATTGCTGACTGAACCCATTGGAACAATTTCAGACTTAGATAAATTGATTCTAAGCCCGGAGACAGCTTCAAAACATAACAGTAGAGCTCTTAAAGCACGAAGATGATCCTTGTTAGCATCACTGAAAATTAGAGTATCACTAAAATTCATAGTCATAGTTTGCAAACATTTGCGAGGCCCTCATAGTCCAACTCAAGGATAGATTGAAGCAATATGCACAGAACCATGATCTTTCAGCCCAAAACCCCTGGGGGCTGGGCCCATGTCTCAGATTGTGAAACACCATGAAGATACATACCTCACTACTTGAGCTTACCTTATGCTTGATATAAGAGACTCATGTATGGGAAAAAGATGAGGAGCTGTAACCAACCATTAAAGAATTTAAGAACCATAAATGAGGTTTTCATTTGTCTAGCTTAAGAGCATACAATTATTCAATTACTGCAACTAGACTTTACGAATCCCTATTGTGTTCCATACATACTCTTCCTTTTTTTATTTGATGATATTGAATGCACTAAACACAGTAGGTTTCCAACTCAATATACTCCTTCACTAATAGTAATACACACTTATTTCATAACATAATAAAAGTATCAAACATAATTAAAATTCATTAATATAGTACTGTGCTTTGTCATCACTGTTTGCCTTCTGAAACTATGATCACCATCAGTGGAAAAATTCTATTTTATCTCAGCTTCATCTACTTGTCCTTCTTATGTACTATTAGCATCAACATAACTCACCAACCAGTTCATTTCACAATAAGCATATATGAGCAATTGAGTGAGGCCTCAGTGGCCCTATTTCAGGTGCAAGGAGAGTTCACTCCACATACAATAATTTGAAATACAAAAAGCAGAATAGTAGGATACTTCTCAAAAAGCATAACTGTCCTGAGAATCTACCTCGTCTTTAGGAATTTTTTTCTTCTCATAACCCCATTTCCTTGCCAACTTCAGAGCTGTTTCCACACCTTCTGCACCGGTGTTCATAGGAAGTACCATATCATAGCCAAACATGTCACGCAGACACTCAGCAAATATTGGAAATCTATCATTGTAAAAGGCTCGAGAGCTGAGGGTGAGCCTTTCTGTCTGCTTTTTTAATGCTTCCATGATCTTTGGATGACAATGTCCCTACGGCATTGAAGCCATGAAGTTGAATAGTGAAAATCTCATCTTAAATTTAAAACAAAAATAAAAAAGTGAGGCAATAGTCATGAAGGCAAATTTCTTCTCAAGGACTTCTACATTTCATAAGCTCCTTCTCTAGCTTCGGATTTTATTCAGGGATAGAGGGAAAATTGCTACAGTATCTTGAAACAATTTGATAAAAGTAGGATTTTGGAATACAAAGTAGGATAATGATACTTTCATGGATTCGAAAAAAAGAATCATTCTGTATTTCAACTTTGTAAGCGGGTTTTGGCAGGACAGATCCATGCCATCTGATACGTTACATAGGTTTATTAAGATTTCCAAATTTCAACTTTGGAGATGGCTTTTTTTTGTAGGTAACTTTGGAGATGGATTTTATTAAAATCATAACTTCAATTGGCATATGTCATATCATAGCTAGTTCATTCTAAAACCTGATTAACTGCTGAGTAAGCTGCAAGGAAATCCAGATATCTGTTGCCCTCTGGATCCCATACAGATGATCCCTTTGCTTGTGAAAATACAATGGGGACTGGGTGATAACTGTATTTGAACCAGGAAAGTAGCTTGGTTAGGATACTTAGCAAGAAACACTTGATAAATGACTCCAAGAGAAGGATATTATATATAAAAGACAGCGAGAATACAACTCCAGTGCAGACTACTGAAGTAACCAACACACACCAAAAACAAAGTACCTAAGTTCCACAACTTAGTATCACTTTTATTCAGTCAGCACAAGATTGGTAATTGGAGTCGTTTTCCTCATTCTTCAACCTATTGTACTCCACTAGGGAGAGAAGTGGTGGTGAAGATAAGATTTGGTGGGTTTTTCCAGAAGAAGGAAGTTTGGTGAAGAAAAAAGAGAAGCTGGCACAATCTAGTAAGTTTCCAGTCTTTATCCGCGTTGTAGTTTAAGAATCTAATGCAGTCTTGCGAGCATGCCTCTAGGAACATAGCATGAGATCGATTGAATATCTAGACAATCACTTATTGTTCTAATGACTTCAACATAGCATAGATACTCAGTTCTACGATTATCCACAACGTCTGAATCAATCAAAAAGATTCAGAGATTAGACGCTAAGAGCTTCAAGAATTCAATTAGCAGTAACTAGCACGGAAACCAACAATGGAAAATGGAACGAATCAAAAGAACACGACCCCTCTGATAAAAGTAAATACGGGAAACACTACTCTTGACCATGTTAGACAATTGACCCCGCACATGCATGTCGAGAATCCAGAGAGAGAGAGAGAGAGAGCATTAGACGAAAATAAGAAAATCCAGAAGCCAAAACATCAGTTAAGGTTCTTCAATCATAAGTATAGGGTTTGAAGGAGAGAAAAGGATGCTCACTTGTGCGCACTGTATTCATATTCCAAGTTGATGATTTTTTGAGAGCAGGAAGTACCCTTGCTGGCTTCAGGGACAGCACCGAAACTCCTTCCCCTGCAAAATCTAAGTGGCAATGACTGCAGAGCTCTCCTGCTTGCCATTGAAGAGATTGTTTTTCAATCACCCTTTTTGTTGTTCGATTCTCTCGACTGCCCCCACACACTATCTTTCATGGAATGTGAGGAAAGGTCTTGCGAGTGGTATTTAGTGCGGTCGGATAGGGAGATGAGTTGATACGAAACAAAATTTTAGACGAGTTAAAATAAAATATTATTTTTTAATATTATTATTATTTTAAGATTTAAAAATTTTAATTATTTATTATATTTTATATAAAAATTTAAAAAAATTATAATAATAAAATGTGAAGAATTGAAATAATTTTTATAACTTATAAATTTAGATAGTGAGATGTGAATTTTTAATTTTAAATAAAAGTTTAAAATATTATTTTTTAATATAATTATTATTTTAAGATTTAAAAAAATTAAATTAAAATTTAAAAAAAAATCATAATAATAAAAAAAAATTAGATAAAAATTGTATACCTCATCCGACTTGTCAAGACTATCAAATCTCCACAAATACAGAATTTTATCTTCTATTTTTATCATTGGCTATCATCACGATTATCTTATGCGGCAGCTACGCCTCCCAATGCCTTTCCCTCCATAAATGTACGAAATACAAAAATATATTAATTAATTCACCTCCAATTATTTCCCAAACTATTTTACAATCAATTAATATACTTATATCTATTCTATGAATAAAAGAGCCTATCTAGAAATCTACAGTAAATTTTTAACCACATTTTTATTCCAATTTTACCCTTCTATTTTAGTTATAGCCCTCATATAGTGATCATCTAATTTTACCCTTTTTGTCTCATCTGTTTTGATTACTGAATAGCCCCCCTCTCTCTCTTTGATGCTTCTCTCATCTCAAAAATCCCCTCCACTCTCTTATATGTCTCTCTACCGACCCTCCTCAAACCCACCCTCTAGACGTTTCCCTTTCTTAAGCTTAGCTCTCTCTCTCTCTCTCTCTCTCTCTCTCTCTGTGCATTGCTCCCAACTACGACTCTCTCTCGTTCGCATGCTCACAGTCGCTCTTTGCCTCTCTCTATCTATTTTTCCATCACGGATCCGTAGGGAAAGGGAGAGATCTTGTTCATTTCCTATAGATTTGAACATATCTCAAGTGCCAGGCAGATTTCCATATATTTTCCTCTGTAAATAATTCATTGCTTTTATTCTTTTCTCCAAATTGTCTGAGATTAATTTTTGTTTCAGGTACAAAGAGAAATAAGAACAATGAAACTTCTGCCTCACCCCAACGTCGTGCGAATACATAAGGTATGCTTGACAGTTTCTGGAGGCATAGTAGTTCCATTTTTATTCTTTTTCATTGTTGAACTTTTGTGTACTGTTGTAGTTGTTTGTGTTGGAAAGTTGAGTAAGGGCAAGAAAATGAGATAGAGGCCAAGATGTCTCGTGGTGCTCTTACGGCAGTGGATTTGGGATCCCGTGAAGAGGGAAGGCATAAGAGGAGTTGGGGCTTCAGCTAGAGGAAAGGAGGAAGGGGAGGTGCGAGTTCCAAAGCCGCTTAGGGAAAGCTTCTTTCCCAGTACTCTCAAGTGGGCTTTTCTTCTTTTCCTATGCTTTCTCCGAAATCTGAATTATTTTGATGCGATCGTTGCTCTATTTGGTTTATTGGGTATGTTCTTGACCGTATTGTTAACTCTTTGATTTGGCAGATCTGGTTCATACTGCTACAGAACAGGCAGGGAAAGACCCGTCTTGCCAAGTACTACGTTCCTCTCGAGGATTCCAAGAAGCACAAAGTCGAATACGACATATGATCTTCATCGTCTTCATTTAATTTTATCGTAGTATAATTGTAGGGAAGGGGCAAATTTTTTAGCTTTTTGAATTTCCTGGCTTTGTAGGTTCATCGATTGGTGGTAAACAGAGATCCCAAATTCACAAATTTTGTCGAGGTGAAATATATTCGCTCTCATCTTTAAAATTTGCGGATTTTTTTTTTTGTTTGGGTACAGGGAATGATTGGAAGTTGTAATGGAGCGCTTTCATTCTTACATTTCTTTTATTTTTGGCTTAAGAAAATAAAATCAACCCTCGGCTACTAAACCTGATTTCCAAGCTTGGATTAGGTTAAATGTGCGACTTGAAATTATTACAAGTTGGCTTGTTTTGATCTGCTTTGCTTATTGAAGTTTTCCTGATGTTACTATGTGCTAACTACCTAATTATATTGCTTGTTGCAATGTCGCATACACAAAGTAATATACAGGCGATATGCAGGGTTATTTCATCTATCCTGTTCTTCCAATTATAAAGGCACTGAAGAGAGGTGTACGAGTAGTAGAGCTTGATATTTGGCCGAATAATGAAGGCCTTTTTCTTCATTTCTTTTATTTTTTTCAACTTTGTGATCTCGATGATCCATAGATTAATGAGCTTAATTATGAAGATCAATTAATTTAATCTTTTTGTTTTGTGATGCGAGTTTGTGTTCTAAAGATCTAATAATTAGATCTAATACCTTGTTCTATCAATTGAAGATTAAATTTTATAATGTATATTAATCTTAACCAAACTGATTCTTAAAGTGACTTTAAAGTTTGGGGTCCATGAGAGAGGGTCCCAACCATGGGTCATGCATACTTTCCGAAAGGAGCTTTGCATGTTTACTTATAGGAATGCCACTTGTATCCCATTCTGAGTAAAGGATATCTGAAGTGGGTCGTTGGCTTTATATGGTTTAAAGTGATGAAGCGACCATCAATACAATTGCATGCCCACCACATCAAATCATATTAAAGAATCGATTAGATATGTTAAAGCATGATTGTGTTTTTATATAATGGAATCTCATCTAGCACTATGTTACGGCATATATGGTCATGTGAAGGCTAGAAAGCGTATGTACGTGAACTTTTTTTTGCTTCTTTTTTCTTTTTATGCCAATTTCTTTTCATGAATAAATTAAAGTCAATCGTTGTTTGTGTAAACATAAACAAACGGAAAGCATTCGGCAAAAGAGAAAAAACAAACCAAGCAAACAGAAAGCAGTCTTCACGAGTTGATCAATCATATACATATAGATATATAGTCCTGTAAGTGTATCATATAAAAGGTGATGATGCTAAACGGAAAGCAGTCTTCACGAGTTGATCAATCATATGCAGATAATGGTATTATTTATTTTCTTTTAGCCGCATGCCTTTCAAATATTTATGTAATGATGCAAGTCAAATAAGTTAAAATACAATCATGAAATATAATTACGTGTAATCATAAAACATAATTACGTGTTTGAGATAAATAAATATATATATATATATTCATTTTTCACCTTTTAAAATGGACATTTTTCACCGGCTAGGATAAGATAAGGAAAAGGTGTCATGGTGACCAAAGGTGTCATGGACATTACTCATTTCTTTCTTCACGTTTTCATATTCTCCATTTGTAATCGCTCCAACCAAAGGTGTCATGATGACTACTAATTAATGTTCTTTTGGATAAAAGTGATGCCTCGATCAGTATGCTAGGAATTAACAGTAATATATCCAGATCTTTATGCTTTATCCAGTCTTATCAATCATCTTTTTTCGTTTAGCCGCATATTTTTCAAATAGAGTCTATGATCTCAAAAGAAAACAAAAGAGTAAATTTTATTTGAATTAAACAATGATCAAAAGTAATGAAGATGAAAGTATTAGCAGAGATTAAAGTGATGATGATCAAACGACTTCAACAAAATAAAAAAAGACAACAAATATATTAAAAATACCAAAAATATACATTTGGTAATTTTTTTCAATGTTTTAAAAATATTAAAAAAATATGAAAAGAAAAATGAAAAAAAAGTAAAAATATGAAAAGTAATGATGATGAAAGTGTTAGTAGAGATAAAAGTAATGATGATCCATTTAATGGGATACATAATGCATATAAAAAGAGGGTAGTGATAGGCTTACTACCATATTACTATCCATCTACTACCTAAGTTCATTTTAAATTTGTTTATTATCTTCCAAATAAAAAATAAAAAAAGATAAAACTTGGAATTCGTAAAAATAATAAAAAAAATTTATTATTGTTTAATTAGTACGAAGATGGAGCATTAATTTATCTTCTTTTGAATAGTTCAAATATTTTTATGCAGGAAAGTGATGACACTTTGTCGATTTCTTTTTCTGGCTTTTGAAATGAGAATTATCTACAGCCAAGATAGTTTTTTATAAAAGGAAATTAAAAAATAATATATATATATTAACTTTTGAATATTCTAATAGCTAGGACCCAGTTACTTTTCATTTTGGAGTACTTTCTCATCTTCAATGAGCTTAACGGCTGGATTGTAGCTATGGTAGGAGTTGGAATACCTAAGCATCTCAGGCATAAAGATCAACAAGTAATAATTCTGAATGCATCCCACCATTGACAACCATCCAATTTATAATAAGTGGAATCTCATAAATTCTAAGGTAAATACTTTTACGCGTTGGTTACAAAACAACTTGTAATTGTAAAAGAGAAGGTCTCACTATTCACGAGTCAATTTCACTGTACAGTTGCATCTGTTTTTTGGATACAAACTGTTGACAAGTGTCGTAAATTTTTATACTTACCGACCTATCATTATCCAAAATATTTACTAAAATTTTCTTTTTTTCTCTATGCATTAAATTATTCATTAAGACAACTTGTCCTCGCCAATAAATCTAAGGTAAATGCTTTTACACGTTAGTTAAAAGACAACTTGTAATTATAAAAGAGAATACCCCATTGTTCACAAGTTAATTCCACTGTTCAGTTGCATTTGTATTTTGGATACAAACTGTCGACAAGTGTCATAAATTTCGGAGTCCAACAAATGTCGTAAATCAGCGAGTCTTTTGTCCCTGATTTGTGTTATAAAGATCGAGCCGACAACGCTTTAGAGTCTCGAGCTCTGTCCTGAGCCCTGATTCGTGGTGTAAAGCGTGAGTGGACAAATGCTTTAGAGCTTCGAGCTCCGCCCTAGGTAAGCTTTCGTAGATCTTTGAAGGCTCTGGATCTATATTTAAAAAACCATTCTCACCCTTCAAAATACACATAGAACAATTCCTCTGCATTTATTACATTTCTCACAATCTCTCAAATGACAGAGCAACATTCTTCTAATAATGTTCCCAATTTGAATCAGGAACCATTTATGCATCAACCACTCATCTTTAATCCTGATGCCATCAACGCTATGATAGGGTCTGAGATGTATTTTTCTAGCAGGACTGATACTGAGGTTGTTGCAGGATCGAGAATGCTCAGTGCTCAATATTCTGGAGCTATTACGACCATGTCTCGTAGGTTACTGTCACAGGTTAGTGAGGTTGATCAGCTTAAAATTCAAATAAATGAGTTGCAACAAAGACTTGCCAATAAAAGGAAAAAGAATAAAATATTAAAATGCTAAAATAGGGAGTTGAAGAAATATGTGGACCGTATGCCCAAGACATGCAATCATGCATAGAGGAGCTAGAACGAGAGGGGGTACAAATACAAAGTGAACAGCAGAGATTCAGCGTTTACGAGAAATATCGGAGTAGTCTACAGTTAATCTCACTAGTTTAGCTAAATAAAATGTGTACCTAGCATATCTTGTAATCTAATAGCTTGTCTTGTTCTCATTTTCATCCCTATAAAATCAGTTTTGAGTTTCATTTCATTTGCATCAACTCTTTTTTGTTCTCTGAAATCCATCTACAATCTCGCTTTCTAAGTTTTTTCTTTAATGGGTCAGCAATCTTTTTTCAAAAATCTCCTTTTTCATCATATGGGGCATTCTCCATCTTGATCACCAATTATTTCTACATCTACCATAGGTGCCATGCAGCATGAGAATGATCTGACTAACAAGTCAGATGATAACGTCATTTATGAACTAGTGAGTCTCGACACTCAATACTCATCAGGCATAGTTGGATTTTTCCAGTGATTGCAGTCCAGAACTCGTGAGGTTGAAAAGTTTAACGAGAAGATTTATGAATTTCAACGACTTGTTCATAAATCTAACAAAAAAATAGGAGACTTAAAACAGGAGAATAAGAATTTAAAATCTTTACTTGTCTCTTCATTTTGACTTCCAGCTCCTTTAGATAAGGATAACATGTTGATTTATGAAGAACAAGAGCGCTTGAAAAGTTAGGCTAAAACTCTCAAGTTTTTGTAAGTCATTTGAAATTATGAAATAAAAATGTTTTCATGCATGCATCATTCCTGTTTATCTCTAAGCTGTGTATACTCATTTTATCTCTCACCCAAGACATGAAAAATCAGTTCAAACCGTACAAATAAAATTCAAACAACTGAGTAGTAAATTTTTTTTTTCGCTCAACTAGGCAACGTGTTTCTCCAGGAATTGTTGAATCGATATCGATGATGCAAAAAAGGGAGTTAAAGTACCTGCGTCGAGCAGAAAGAAAAAAACATACAATTTGGATCCCGTGAAACCTAGAATCCGACAAAATACAGCAAAATCCAGAGCTGCCTGGGTCCTGACAGATGCTATAAAATTGGAGCATTTTGAATTCACAAAAATAAAACGACAAAGCCTCGAGCCTTTGAATCAGAATCCTCAACAAAATTAAAATTAAAGATAGAGTGGAGGGATATGGATCCTCAACAGGCTGAAACCAGTTTAATGGGAGACGTCGACTAGGAGGAAGATGTCGGTCCCCGTACTTCTCTGCCTCCTTCGGAGGCAGTCATAGAGATGACAAAGCGCCTAAGGAGAATATTAGCTCCAGTAAGGCTCCTTTTTCCTATCATCTATTTTTGTTTGCATGTGCTTTGTTAGACATGTGTTATATTCTAACTTTATCATGCTTGTGTAGAACATTGATGCCTTGACGTCTTGCATGGTGGAGGGTAGGGCCAGTCTGGAGTAGGCTGATAGCTACGCTCGATCCTTGGAAGCTAACCTTGATTCTCTTCGTGAGGAATCATCCAGTCTTTGGTCTGAACTTCTCTGTGTTGAGAGTCTCCACGCCCGGGACAGCTTTGTTTTGCATGTGGCTGAGCTGGAGAGAGCTACCACTCGGGCAGAGGTCCTGCGTCTTCAGGAGATGTTGGACTCCTCTGAGCGCTCTGGGTTGATGCTGAGAGGAAATCCAAGGAGGCAGCCACTACTATGGCTTCCTATGAGAAAGAGCGCGAGAGGGTGGCCAAGAAGTTGGCTAAAAGGAAAAAGGCGTTCTGAAAGGAGCGCCATGAGAAGGACAACAGGATCAACGAGTTGCAAGGGGAGTTGGTTGAGACTTGGGCCACCTTTAACAGGTATAAGAAGGAGCGTGCTGATGTTGACGCTTGCTAGGATAAGAATATGGCGAGTTTGTTGAGAATGTCTCGGGAGGTGAACGAGTTAAGGGAGGCGCAAAAAAGATTAGATGCTGAGCTAACTGTTGCGAACAACGAGATTGTCCGCCTGCATCCCCAACTCTCGACCGTCCAAACTGTCCGGGATAGGGCCTTTGCATATGGGTATGGTGCTGGGTTGGAACGTTTGAAGATGCACCTACTAGCCAACCCTCAGGCTGACTTAAGGAGTCTCAATGGGTCGGGACATAATACCAGATGCTTTCCCTCATCCTTCACCTCCACCTTAACAGTTATGACTGTGTAATAACAGTTTATTCTTTGGATTTTTATCTACTTGTGAAAATTTTGTAATTTAGAGACGTGTCTTGTTAATTAGAAAAAAATATAGAAAACATTCAACTAGGCATACGTGCCTAGGCACGTAACATCTTCTACTAGTATATATATATATATATATATATATATATATATATATATATATATATATATATATATATCATATCAATAAAAATAAAACTTAATTTATAAAATTGCAGTTTATTTATTATTATATAATAGTTGATACTTTATCGTATAATTTTATTGTACTTTATCCTATAATAGTTAAAGAAATAAATAAATTTCTAAATATAACTTTATAAATAAAACAACAAGACAGTTTTTTTATAAGATTTCTAGCCAAAAAGCTTATTATTAATAAGAAAAAAAAAATAGAGTAATGCTTTTTATAAATTCTAAATAGACAAGTCGGCACAGTTTCTTTATAAAAATGTAAACACCACCATTAAAAATGATAAAAAAAAAAAAAAAACCCTTTTCTTTTTAGTGTGATCTAATTTTCTGCAAAAATCATGTGTGAAACTTGTCTATTTGAAACTTCTTGTTATTGTTATTTTCTTCTCAATTTCATTTCCAATCTCCACTCTCCACCACCTGGCATGGCTCCCATTGTTTTAGGTCAAGTTTGGGTAGAGATCTATTGCATCCACTCTTCTAAACCATATACAACCCCCACCTTCAAACTCCTCATCTTCTTCCTATATACCAAAATTTGATGCACACGTGTGAGCTCCACACGCCATCCTTCTCAGCCAAATCAAAGCCATTTTGAGCTCTCTCTCCCACATCCACTATTTTCACTTCAATTTATTATATTTATTGTTTTGTTTTTAACCTTTTTTCTTGTTTTTGCACGCTCTACTGTCCACTCAAATCTGAATATGTTTTTGACCGATGTGTGTATGTGGGATATGCACTGTCGAACTCCACTCCACTGCCTTTCCTAAGACGGATTACTGGGAAAACAAAAAGTGCTTATGTTGGAATTGCATAATTTATCATGTTGTATGGACCAACTGGCATGTATCTCTACTGAAAAATGTCCTTAACACCTATTTGAATATTATATCTGACTGAATCAATATAAAACAATGAAACATGCTTGATTATAAAACTCTCTACCATCTCTAATTTCCTCTGATATCCGAGCCTTTCTGTAACAAATGTACCAGAGAGATTCCAAGGAGATCGCAGCATCTCATATGCTTACATCAATGAGTCCTCCTAAACGAAAATAATACCCTTTCATGTGTTACCTCTTTCATCTTCTCCTCTCCCCTCAAACCGTAATGTCCAGTACCTTATGAACTTGAATCGATATAAATATGGAAAGAAAGAAGCAAAAATGTCAAAGCAGAAAGCATATTCAATGCAAGTTGAACTCTGTTTCTTGGACTCCTATGTTTGACAACAATACTTACAAGCAAAGTACATGTATATTCCAACCCCACTACCAGCATTTCACATCTACAATTGTGACACACCTCGCCACATTTTCACCAGCATTCATGAAATCGGTAGGAATATATTGTTCAGATACACTTGCCATAAAACAAATGGTACATTGTGCCGCCACCGCTGCTGAATACCAATAATAGAACTATATCCTCAACGATTACCAAAACATAACACCAGCTTCGTTGGTTCTCTGAACATCAACACTGATGGTATCTTTGGAATGCATAGAGATGAGAATGTAGAGAGGATATATTTTCTGATAATCAAGATTAGCAAGGGACCCTATAGTAAACATTCATCATACAGATGGAAGCAAAAACGAGGGTTTTCAACAGGATTTGTGAACTGTCCTAATTTAAGGAAGTGTTCCTATCTATAAGCTTTTCATCTCTCCTTGCTTGCTGGAAGTTCTCAAATTTTCTTACAGAAAAGAAGGCCTCTATCGCTGCCGATATTCAAGAGAGTCTCATTTTGGAAACAAGGTCATCTAAATACATCTACACCTTAAAGCAGAAAGTCCCAGCATGGTATTGCACATTGTTGCAATTCACCCTTTCGCACAGAGAATTAAATGTTGGACACAATAGATTCAACAGAACAATTACGCAAATTTGAAGAGGAACTGTGGTTGAAAGGCAGCATCAACAACAATGTTGGAAAATGTTATTTGTACTTGCAATTTTTACTTACATAACAATATGTGCTAACGTATCAGCTATTGATATATTGAAAATTATAAAATTTAAAATTCAAAAATTGAATTTAAAAAGAAAACTGATAAACTGGGTCTTATGCGTAAAATTGTAAATACATGGCAGCACTACTCATTTAGAAAAAGTTGTATTGATTTTTGTGTTTTGTTTTGAAGTTTATAAAAGTTGTAATGATTAGATAATGAATAGATGAAAGTTAGATTTTAAATTGAAAAGTGTTTTGTGTTTGAGTGATGTTTGGAAAGGAAATTATGAGAAGTTGAGACTTTCTCATCTCATTTACCAAACGTACCCTAAATTATAACTAATACTAAATCTTGGCCATACCTGAGATACCAAAAATTTCTCAGCCAACTGGGGCAGTGACACAATCACGTATAACAGATTGGTTTGGATGAAATCCTATAGCCACTTAAACTAAACATCTCTTTCTCTAGCCAAGGCCCAGGATAATTAAAGAATTTTCTCTACAGGAATAAAGAGTGCATCCACAAATACTAATAATTGTGGTATCATCACTTGAATCAATAGTAAATAAGAAGTGAAAGATAATGTATTGAGGAAAAGAATTGCCAAACTACAACCTATGGGCTGGTCATATCCAGGGCATATGCTGAATTGCCAGAAACGTGACATGAGGAAGGGTTGGGGAGGCAGCCAAGTTCCATCTGGTCAGTTGGAACAATGTTTGCTCTCCAACTTATAACAGGGAGGTTTGGGGGTTTGTAATTTGAGGATTTTTAAGAAAGCTCTTCTTGGCAAATGGTTGTGGAGGCACCACCTGGAATGGGATTCCTTTTTTTTTATAAGTAAGAAGATATTTCATTGAAATAAAGATAGGCATAGCCCAAGTACACAGGCGGTATACATGTGATTACACCTACTTAGGAACTAGAAATGGTTACAAGGAAATCATGGAAACTGAGACCATTTAAATCTAAAGCAATAGCCCACATAAATAAATTTTCCAGAAGAAACTCTAAAACTCTTCCATGGAGCGCTCATGATCCTTGAAATTTCTATCATTTTTTTCTATCCAGATACACCAAAAAATACAAATGGGAGCCATCCTCCACACAGCTGCAATCTGTGGTGTCCCCATAATCCCTCTTCAGCTAGCTAGTAGTTCAACCACCCTTCCTGGCATAACTCATGCTAATCCCACTTTGCTGAAAAAAAAATTCCATATGGCCCTTACAAACTCACAATGTAGAAGTAGATGATCCACAATTGCACCACTATTTCGGCACATACAACACTAGTCGATGATGATAAGCCCACATTTTCTTAAGTTATCAACAGTCAGTATCTTCCCTAAACCTGCTGTCCAAGCAAAAAAAGCAGGCCTTTGTAGGTGCTTTACTCCGCCAAATGTTCTTCCAAGGAAGTGATTCCTACCTTGGGCAATAAGAGCCTCGTGAAAGGAGCGTACAGAAAAATTGCCTTTCCTGGAAGGCCACCACTCTAGTTTATCCTCCACTGCAACAGCAGGACTAATGTTGTACAACAAGTTAAAGAACTCCATCATGACTCCTACTTCCAAATCATGGGCCTCCCGAATAAAACTAACATTCCATTGCTGCGCCCCATTATTAATATCCCCCAACTCAGCCACCACGGCATTTTGTTTCCTTGCAATTCTGAAAATAGCAGAGCAGACATCCTTAAGAGCCATATCTCCAACCCAAACGTCATGCCAAAAACTGATTCTATGGCCATCCCCCATACACAGCCTTTCCGAATATGCTTCCATAACCCCACCCCATACGCCCCCCTAACTTCATTAGAGCACCAACCCCCCCTTATACTCCCATACTTACTATCAATCACCATCTTCCATAAGGCTTCCCTCTCATAATTATATCTACATAACCACTTCCCGAGAAGAGCCTTATTGAAGGCCATCACATTACGAACCCCTAATCCACCACCCCTCAAGGGAGAGCCCACCTTGTCCCCCCCAACTAAATAGAACTTAAACTCATCTCCACGTCCACCCTACAAAAAATCTCGTTGAAGCTTCTCAATCCGCAAAGCAAAACTAGCAGGAAGAGGAAATAATGACAAGAAATAGGTGGGAAGGTTGGAAAGGGTACTCTTTATCAATGTAATTCGACCCCCTTTAGACAAATACACCCAGCCAACCTACGCTCTATTTTCTCTTACACCCCATCCCAAATAGTCTTAGCTTTGAATGATGCTCCCAACGGTAGGCCAAGGTACTTCTTAGGCAACAAAGAGACCGCGCATCCCAATATATTAGACAGCCCCCTGACATTACGCACTTTACCCATATCAACCATCTTCGTTTTCAAGAGATTTATTTTTGACCCAAATACCGCTTCAAAACACAGCAGAATCGCCTTTAAAGATTGAAGATGACTTGGATTGGATTTGCCTCACAAAAGAACAGCGTATCATCTACAAACATATGATGCGATATAATGGTAGCACCATGGTTAGTATCCCGCACTAAATAACTTGAGAAAAAGCCACCCTCCACTGAAGTCGACAACATTCTACTTAATGCCTCCATGACAATAACAAATAAGAGGGGTGATAGTGGATCTCCTTGGCGTAACCTAGAATGGGATTCTCTTTAGAGCGAGGTTATTGACTTCAAATATGGAAGAAATAGGAGGGTTGGTGCTCTAAGGAGGTGAGGGGCACGTATGGAGTGGGTTTATGGAAGAACATTGGCAAGGGTTGGGAGAGTGTTGCCAGTCATATCTGTTTTGTTAGATTTTGCCACAACATTTGGTGTGGTGATCTTGCTTTAAAGATGGGGTTCCCTTCCTTTTTTGTCTTGCTTCAAATAAGGAGGCCTAGATGTTGGACCTTTTGCTCAACAACAATGGTTCTTATCAGTGGAATGTTCATTTTACTAGAGCTGCCCATGATTGGAAAATTGGTGCTTTTTTCTAAGTTTTTCAGTTCCTTACATGTTGTGAGTATTGACAGTTTTGAGGTAGATAGGATGCTTTGGAGGCCTAATGGGAGCAAAAATTGTTTGATCTTTTCATAAGGTCTTGACATCCCATAATAGTCAAGACCTCTATAGTTGCCTACTTCATTTGAACTACCTCTCTTGGAAAGATCTTGACTTTGGACAATTTGAGAAAGCGTGGTCTTACTGTCATGGCTTGGTGCTATATGTGTAAGAAGCGTGGTGAATCTGTGGATCATTTATCAATTTGAGAAAGCGTGGTCTTACTGTCATGGATTGGTGCTATATGTGTAACAAGAGTGGTGAATATGTGGATCATTTATTATTGCCTTGTGAGATGGCTAGGGTGATTGCAATGAGATTTTTAGTAGATCGAGAATTGCATGGGAGATACCTTGGAGGGTGGTGGATCTTCAAGGTTGTACCCAAGTGGCTACAGTTTGAAGAATGATTCATCTGTATCTTATGTGGCATATTTGGCTTGAAAGAAATGATAGATGTTTTGAAGATAGGAAGTGCACTTTGGAGGAACTTTGAAATCTTTTTGTGTCCACTTTATTGCTTTGGTTGTCTGTTGTTGTACTCGATGGAAGTAGTGCTCATGATTTTCTTGTTTCTTTTTCTGGTTCCTAGAATGTAATTAGCTGTTTTCCTTTGCCCTGTATACTTGGGTAACGCCTATTTCATTCTCATTAATAAAGTTACTTTTACCTATATAATAATTTGAACAGAAGTGCTACAACCAAAAAAATATTTCACAAAAGTAAACTCACAAACTGATGTGCATTCATGTGATATGTTAGACTTCAAAATAAAAGTAACATTAAAATCTAATGTACCACATCAAACCACGCTAATTTGTAAGTTTACTTTTGCACAATCCCTTTGTAGCTAAAACATTTCTGTACTTTGAAATTTCTTCCATGATTTAGTTTGGAAAAAAAAACCATTGCCCGACTAGTAGATTCTAAATATGGAAGCTTGAGGGGTGGGTTGTGTTCTAATAAGGTCCAAGGGTCTCATGTGATGGGATTATGGAAGACTATAATGAAATGTTGGAGAAAGTTTTCTAACCATATTAGATTTGCCAGACATGGATACAATACGTTCATAATCTAGCATGAATTGTAGCGTAACGACTTGGCCCTCAAAGAAGTTATGCTAGATGTGTACATTGTTGCTTGTGCCAAGGATGCTATTCTAGCGGACAATTTGGAGATTATAAATAATTCTCCCCAATGGAATATAAGATTCATCATAGTGGCTCAAGACTGGGAGGCAAATGCTTTTGAACAAAATTGTATTGATCATAAGAATAGGGAAAAGCCCAGGTATACGAGATTTTTTTAATATGTTTGTTCCACTAGATTGAGAAGAGGAGATGAGGGCAAGATTTTTAGGCCCTATCAAAAGAGGGATGTTCAATGTTTGTTGTTTCTATAATATCCATATTCCTCGTGCTAATGATCCATTTCTTTGGAATAGTATTTGATGGACAAAGGCCCCCTTGAAAACCGTTCTTTGCTAGTACAACGTCTCTAGGGAAGATTCTCACCACAGATAATCTATGGAAAAGACACACCGCTGTGATTGATTGATGCTGCATATGTAAGACTGGAGAGTCCGTTGATCATCGTTGTCATTGTGAGAATACAACTGCTCTATGGAGGAACTTCTTCAATCGGATTGGATTGGCTTGGGTCAAACCCAGAAGAATTGTGGATCTCTTTTATTCCTGGAAAGGGTACGGTGGCAGCCCAGAAATCGCAGCAATGTGAAAGATGGTTCCTACTTGCCTCATTTGGTGTATTTGGAAGGAAAGGAATGCTAGAATCTTTAAGGACCATGAATGTATGCTGGAGGAGCTCAAAACATCATTTAAGAATACTTTTTTCCTTTGGAATGCTCCAATAGGTGTCTCCCTCAAATACTTCCTGTGTCCTAGAGTTGGCACATTTTGCCCTTCTTGATAAAGATCCCTTATAAAAAAATAAAAAAATAAAGTTTTGAAAAAACCTCTTACATCTAGGATGTCACAAGATAGAAGTGATGCATAGAGGGAGAGCTCATCAATATGAGAAGATGATTTCCCTTCTCTTCCCATAGCATTAAAACATGAAAACCAAGGAGTGCGTTGAAAGAAGATATCATCACTGACCGCACTGCACTTCCTTCATTGATAGAAAAGATATTTCAAGCAGAATCTGAGAGTGAGGATGAATTTCCAGAAAAATAGCACATATATTAAAAGTTTGACAATTATGATCATTGCTGAAACTATTTTCTGACATGAACATCAACTTTATAGAGTATGAAAGCCTTGGAAATAAGATGAACTCCACATTCTTAAAGACATGGCCAGGCAAAATAACATGAAAGGAACGAACAATCCTACTTGTTCTAAGATACTGCTGAAGGAGAATAGATGAAACGGCAAAGAAGAAACCTATATCATGAAATATAAAGCCTGCAGTGAATGTTCCCACACAAACTTGGTAGGCACTGCTGTGGGAGAACAGGAGTATCCCAGTTAAAGAAGCCTAGAAAAGAAGCCCTCTTCAGAAACAAACCTAAAGGAACTAAGGAGAGGAACCATGAGGGAGAAAAATCCAAGATTTTTAACCATTCACCTTCTATCTAGAAGCATCTTCAAAACTCAGGTGGCCATTATAAATGCCTGAATCAAGTTTTCAGCTGCACACTTCTGTTCAGGTGTGCCTGTTATATGGGCTATACGATCACCCCGGGAAGTTTTGGAATCAGAAATCTCTATCATTGCACCAGATATCTGGAGGGAAAACAAGGAGTTAGAATGTTAACCAGTCCCACAAATTGTTGAATGGATTAATGAGCTATACGTAATGTTCCACGCCAAATAAATGAATTGAAAACAAATCAAAACAGCAAACAGGAAAACATCAGTATAAAGGCATCTGTTTATTTACATTTGGTGTCCCATTTATTTCATGTAATAACAATATATATATATATATATGAAAAATGGTCTCCAAAACCATAACTGAGACAAGTATCTCTGACGCAATCCAGCATCTCGAATGAAATTTAAGATATTGACATGGCATAGCAAATATGACACCAGTAACAGCATCACAGGTACAAAGAGTCAGAGAAAATATAAGGTGGTGTTTGGTTTGGGGAATTCAATATGCCCTGCAGCATCCAGGTTCCTGGAAATATAATACCTGGAAATCTTTTTTTTTAAGAGTAAAAGTAAAACTTTATTGATAGTAAAAGGCAATAGCCCAAGTACACAGGAAGTATACACAGAATACACCTAATAACCACTAAGCATTAGTGATGGATAAAAGCAAATTATGAAATCTGTCCCCATTCCAAACAATGACTAATGCCCTGGAAATCTGAAAGACTAGCAATGTAATCTCGCCCACATTTTATTTAACTAGAGTTTGGTAATCTGCAAAAGCAACTAGATTCCATTTGCTACAAAACAATGTAATACACAAAAATCCTAATGCGATTATCAATAATCTTAAAATATACTTAAAAAAAAAATCTTAAAATATGTCCTGAAACAAATGCCCCACAAGGGTTTTAACAATAATGTCTATGCCCTAATTTCCAACAACTTGGTGTCATGACTATGCTGTTACTCTTCTTCCCATCAACTTATATATACATATTTAATATTATTATTAAAAAGAAAATGAGAATGAAGTTCTGTTTCCTTACCAATTCTGAAATCAACTTGATAAAGTATTTTAATTTAGGGACACAATGGGAAGGGCCAAGCATGAGATGAATATGGCATTTTACATAGCATATCAAGTTTAAAAAAAGTCATGTATATGGACATTGACAAGAATACTTCAGATTTGTTTATCTTGATTCCAAATATGCTTTACCAACAATAAGAATATCTTTGTAGTACTTATATATAAAAAAATATATATCTTTGTAGTAAGTCAAACCAACCTTCCGGATGTTGCCAATATTGGCCCCTCCTTTACCCATTACCTTACCCACTGCATTAGCAGGGACCAAAATCTCAAGTGTGGAAGTGGGAGGCAACCTACATAGGGTCACGGAGTTAAAAAGCAGAGCCATATAGAATGTATTAAAGCTGAAGGAAAAATCTTCAAGACCAGATCTCATAAAAATAATATACTGACCCTCCATATAGCTTGGATGAATATGTGGGCATGGATCCGTAGCCATTGTCGCCCGTCTACCAAAAAGAAAGAAAAGTAAAAATGAATGCTAACAAAAACAGTAAGAAGAAATTTGATGACTTAATTGAATCAGAAATAAACATCAATCAAAGCTACAGAGTTTTTTTTTTTTATAGGTGAAATTAATTCAACTGAAAAGTCGAATGGGTGTGTTTCGAACCATTGACCTCCCTTGGGGAAGGGAGGTGTCCAACCATTTGACAAATTTTCATATAAAATGCATTGAGACTATTTAACAGAACACGAGAACTTTTTATTTTTCGATTAAACATCATTTCCAAATAACTAAATTGAAAAATATAAAGACATTATGCAAGAAAAAACCAGTTTAAAATAATAATGGCAAAAAAGAGTATAAGCCAAAGGCATTTATTTGGATAGAGCTGTCACTAGAAACACATGTTAATATGCTATTGGTCTTGTACTGCCATAGCAATTTTACAGCCACCTAAAATATCTAAAATGGCTACGGTGATGAATATGACAAGAGTTTGGCAACAAAAGCTTCTATCAAATACAGAACAAGGTAGAGCTTTCCAACCTTTGCAACAAAGGGAGAAGAGGAGGTCAGGATTTAGGAACTAATAAATCACCAGTGGCTCATTACAATCAGACAAAAGGACAAATACGCATTTAATATTTGGACAAGAAATACACATTTAATATTTGGTCAAGAAAACAACTACACATTTAATATTTGGACAAGAAAAATAAGACTTTGCTGCTTTTTTAACAGAGAAGAAAGAGCCCATCTACTCCCTTGCACAGACAGGTGCCATATCACAGGAGACGTATTACTAAATGTTGAGAAGAGCAACAAAGTGACTAAAGCGAGTCATCTGTCAAAATAATACATGTCATTCTCGAAATATCTTATACCAATCACTCTTTCACAGAAAGTGATTGATCTTAAACTCCTAGATTAGCACCAAGAAAATTGCAAGCTTCATCAATACTAGCAATAACAATGATGAACATAAGTCATACTGATGCTGATGATGGCTTATAAAAAAAAATGATGAAAGCTATAGTCAAGGGTGAAATGAGAAAAATAAAACAAACAGCATCAACACACCGACAAAGAACCATATCCATAGAGGCTGCTTGAAGAAAGCATGCCCAAGCCACTTCCACTCTCAACCCTCCAATCATGTCCAAAAGGGGCAACTGGGGCAACAGAAGGCAAGACATATGAAACCGAAAGACTAGAGCCAGCAGAGAATAGAGAATCTGCACCGAAAGCAGGGTTATGACCACCATCTCCATCTTTCAGGACATCATTGCGGAGCCTTAAAACAATCTGGATAAGTGCATCTCTAACAATGCCAACTTCTCCAAGCACCTTGAGGAACAATTTCTATATCATATATCGCATATCCAGAAGAAGTAGTAAAACATAGCCCACAAAAGATCTATAAAACAAACCTCAACAAGTTCATCATTTACAGCAGCACAATTAGGCTTGTCACTTTTCGAGATATGGACATCAGCTTTAGTTCTCTTACGGATCTCATTTATAATTGACCCACTTTTTCCAATGATGCATCTAATGACCCTAGCTGGAAGAAGTAGTCTAACAGTAACAGTGTTATCATCTTCATCATTGATCTTCCCTTGCAGCAATAAAACAGCTTCAACTGCCATGGATTTCAGATCATCAGGTGACTGCCAAACAATGGAAAAAGTAAGAAGTTAACAAGTATTAGCAGATGAAAAACACTATACTGCAAATTGCCAGGGTGAATTGGACGTAATTTGACAAAAAAGAAAAACATAAAATTCACAAGAACTTTTTTTTTTTTTTTATAAGTAAAAAATTCACAAGAACTAGACTTTCAAAAAATAATAAAACAAAACGGAAAGGCCATATAGCAGAACTGTACCTCTGTTGCAGTAATCGTGATGACACACTCATCACAATCATACTTGGTATCGTCGACCTCAATACGAGCACCACAAGCCTGTCTTATGCTTTTAATGGTACCCCCTCCTTTGCCAATCACACGCCCAATCTTGTCAAAAGGACACAATATTCTTATAATTAACTCCTCCGATTGTGAGGCACCGGTGAACCTAGACACCACAGGAAGGGCAGATGAATAAAGAGGCCATGTATTCCCTGTATCTGCATAACCCTGGAGATCCTGCACATTTGTAGCACCTACAATTGAAGGAACAGATCTAGGAGTGACAATAGGATCCACACTTGGATATATTCCACCTGGTGGATAAATAGGGACATCGGATGGGATGATAATGCTTGGAGGAGCTTCCGGTACTGAAGTCTCAAGAGGAATCTCTTCTCTAGGAGTGAACTTGTACATAATTGCAGAAACTGCAAACAGAGCTTTCTTCACGGCCTCTGACTCACCACTAATCTATTCATATGAAAAGAGAATAATTAAAAGCAAAGAACTTATCAGACAAGAACTTTCATAAACGTGAAAATGAACCCATGGAGAAAAGTCATGATGAAGGGAATAAACATATATGTTATTTTATGCATAATTTGTATACTTCTTGTGTAATTGGGTCACGCCTATTTACTTGTTCTAATAAAATTTATTTTAATTACAAAAAAATTATGCATAAGATCCAATTAGTAGAACTAGATAATGTTGCATAACAAAAGAAGTACTCCAGTGTTCCACATTCATTAAAAATAAACTTTTTTTTTTACAGGTAAATCACATTTTATTAATGCAAAAAATAAGCATAGCTCAAGTACACAATTGACTAAGCTGTAGCAAAGACTAACCAGGACAAAATTGTCAAAGTCCATTGCACATGAGTTAGTTGGATCAGTGGCATCCTTGGCCATGACCTTAATGTTTGTCCTTGTCTTGCTTCTCAGTTTCTTTATTGTGGCTCCAGCCTTACCAATGATATTTGCAGATTGGCTAGATGGAACAAGAATTTGACATCCCTCTTCATCCTTTCGCTTATTGTCAGAATCTCCCACAGTAGCCACGGCATTTGCAATGGCAGCATGAACTTTGAGAAGAGCATCCTGTGCAGCACATAAAGGTTCCCTGTCACTAAACTCATCATCAACCACAGCCTCTTCCTTCTCCTTAACATAACTGTAGATTGTGATAACACGGTCTTTAGCACCTGGATATGGATCAACAACCTTGACTTTTGCCCGTGTCTCTTGCCTTATCGAATTTATTACTTTCCCACTCTTACCAATGACACTTCCAATAACCCCATCTGGACATAGTATTCTATAAACAACCAGCTTGTCAGTACCTCTGCCATCTTTGTCATTCACCCGTCGCTTCTGATTCTTATTGTCCCCACCGTGGTCCCTCTGGGATCGAGATCTCTTCCCAGTCTCACCCATCTTATATGTTAATTGGCTCCTGAAAGTACAAACAAAGTTCAAGTTTAATACATCCACAACAACCACTAGGTTCAGTATGCGTCTTATAATACGGATAAAACAGAAAATCGGGGAGGGGAGGGAGGGAGAGAACATCAATTTAAGGCATGAAATTGTAGGGCATTAAAATAAAGCCCTCAAAGATAAGACTGCATTTGTCTCGATCAATAAATTTGTCAAGATAATTTTTTCCTCGAAAATAACGACGGGAAAAAAAACAAAAAGAAAATATAGGAAACTCTTACGCTTCAAAACCCTTGGACAAGGTAACTCAGTTATCTACGGATAAAGAAGGAAAATTAATATCGAATAAAGAAATTATGTACCCAGAACTTGCAAAGCTGCAAACTTTAGACCGACTCCGAAAAAGATAGAGATATTAGGTTTACGCAAAGGGTTTATTGGGTGGAATATTTGCTTACAGGAAGGGGGAAAGAAGCAAGAAAATATTAGTGAAAAGGCAATAAACAAGAGAGAGTTTTCGAGGAAGAAGATGTAGCAAAAGGAACGTTACTTGGGATTAAAGAAGCGCACCCTTGCAATTGTAGATTGATAAAGAAAAGGCCGTGTGCCGCCTCTTCTTCTTCTCGTGGAAAGAGAACCTCTCTCTCTTTGGATACGTACCCGTAAGCCAACTGCACCTCCCTCTCCCTCCCTCTCCCTCCCCTGAATAAGATACAGTTAAAACACTTTCATACGGCTAATATTTTTTGACTTGTGGTCTGAGATGAAATGATTATAAATAAAAGTTAATAATTAAATAAAATATTATTAAAATAAATTTTTAATATATTATTATTTTAAGATTTTAAAAAATTGAATTGAAATTTAAAAAAATTAAATTGTTTATTATATTTTGTGTAAAAATTTTAAAAAATTGTAATAATAAAATGAAATAAAATGAGATAAAATACTTTTTGAATCCAAACTAATTAGGGGTGTAACCGGTCTGGTCTGGTCCGGTCCGGTTTTGGACAAAATTTTAAACCGAACCGGTATAATCGGTTTTATATTTTTCAAAATCGATTACGCACCGGTTACCCTCCTAAACAGATACTTCCGGTTTTACCGGTTTTCAGTCCAGTCCGGTCTGATTTTTCAGTTTTTTTAAAATATAAATTTGACATTTAAAATATGTTTAAAAAAAACTGTTTTAAAAAAATATATTATACTTTTATTAATCTATATTAGACTATTAATATAACTATAGTCTATATTAGACTATAGTACAAGTTATAAATTTATATATTAGTATAGCTATATATTAGTATATATTAATATTAGTGATAAACTATATATTAGTATAGCTATATAATACATGATCAATTGCATTTTCATTTTTAAGATTAAACTTTTGTTTTATAATAACATTATCTTATATATAATTATATTAATAGTATATGATCAAACAAATTACAAATGTTCATATTTAAAATTAACATTTTATGTTATATTTTATAAATTATAATATGAAATTATTTCATATATGATATATAATTATATATAAAAATTTCACATATAATTATACATTATATATAAAACTTATATTTTAATATATATTTTAATTTTGTATAAAACTTATATATAAAATATTATTTTTTATATTTTTTTATCAACCGGTTTGATCCGGTCCGGTCCAAAAAATCCTAAAACCGGAACCAGACCGGTTCTAACCGGTTTATGAATTATAAGAACTGGTTCCGGACCGGATCGATTCAAAACCGGTAAAACCGGTCTGGTCCGGTCCGGTTCGGACCAGTTTACCGGTTTTTCGATTTAAATTTACACCCCTAAAACTAGTTAAACTTTTTTTTTGTCTGTCAATATCAATATTAACAAGAAAACTCATATCAAGCACTCTTAGTGGATTCTTCATCTTATCTTTTAAAATACATCATTAAAATTTATTTTTTCTATTTCACATATTAATTTTTACAATATATCATATATCAGTTTATTTTCTTTTTTTTATATCATTTGAATATTATACTTTTTAATCTTTTTTTATTTATTTTAAATGTTTTTTCTAACTATCAATGATATTTTCAAATCTTTTTATATTCAATATATTTTCATATATAATGTCATATAATTATATTCTATTTAAAATTAATCCAGATTTATAAGTTAAACCAAAATATAAATTAATTCAAAAAATAAAAACAAGAGATTATATAATGAAAATAAGATATTAATTCGACTTCAGGTTTGGTCTTGGGAATGAGAGAATCTGAAATGAAAATAAATGATTTTTGAAAAAAAGGGAGAAAATCAACAGCAGGAGAGAGAAATTAATTTAAAATATTTACAATGATGAAGAGTTCTCTCCACATTTAGCATGTTACTTAGCAGAATGTAAAATGAAAGATGGAATACAAGATTTATTAGAAGGCACTTTTAAGAAAAGTTATTTATATTTTAAACAAAAATGTATTATAAAGCATCCATGGGAAGTTCTCCCTATATCATCTATAATTTTAGATCTGTTCAAATACTGAAATGAGTTTAGATAGTTTTAAATGAAAGTTAAAATTTGAACAAAATATTATTAAAATATTATTTTAATATCATTATTATTTTAGAATTTAAAAAAATTAAATTATTTATTATATTTTATGTAAAAATTTAAGAAAATTATAATGATGAGATGAAACCGTTTCTGAATCAAATAGAATTTAATCTTTAAACAACAAATAATTTTGACAATAAAATAATTGTTAATATTACAAAATAAAAAATTAGAAAAATAAAAAGACAGCATGGCACCACCATCAATGATCACTTCGCGGTGACTTATAGGGATATGATTAGGATTGTAAAAATTAACTGCGAAATCGGAAAGTTGGCCCAAACTGATGGAGGAGGTCCGGTTTTAGACCAGTCTGCTTTGGGATTGATTTCCTTAGTTCTAAAATCAATCCGTACCAATTCTATATTTTTTAAGATCAGACCGGACGTTTCTTATATTATATATTTTAAATTAATTTTTTTATTATATATAATTGTTTTATATATAGTATAACATATATATAATATCTATATATAACATATATTATTAATATATAATAATATAAATTATAATTATATATAAGATAATGTTATTATAATTTATAACATTAAATTTTATTCTTAAACATTAAATTTTATTTGATCATATGCTTTAACATAAAATATATATATATTAATAACATTCTGTGGCCTAATAAATTCTCAACATATTTATTTTAATAAATACATATGGATCATATAAAAAGTCTTAAGGAAAAACTATCATTAATGAAACAAGATAAAGAATCAATGATAACTAACTACCAATTATATAAAAGAAGAATACAATTATTAGAACACTAGGAAGAATATCGTAAATTCTTAATAAACGAAATTAAAAGTATAAGGTATCATTTGAGTATCTTTGCATTGTAAAAAAAAAAAAAAAGGAGTAAAAATCACTGATACAGATAAAGATAACCCATAAAAAAAGAAAATGGAGTATATTGGGAGGCTTGTGTTGGTAAGCCATTAAATCCGTTGGTCAGCCCATTTATGCTGAAAAGCTTTTAAGGGTGGTCCCGGTGGTGTTTTCTCAAGCTCTTAATCAACTTATTTCTCTTTGGATATAGGAAATCTTTATTCTATCTCAATGAATTTGAACTCTTTATTTAAACCCAATAAATCTACTACTAGTATCCTTATAGAAACTGATAATATTAATCAAGAAAATTACAGTATAATAAATATAGAAAGAAATTTACAAAATTGGACGATTCCTAATGTTCCTAAAAATCAGATATATAAGTATTCTATTTTCTCTTCTAAATTATCATTCTTTACTAATTATACAATTAAAACAGTAAAAAAAAACTATTAATTTAAATAATGAGTATGAATCATTACAATTACTAACAAGAGAAGTTATCAGACATCACAAAGAATAGAAATATTCTTTCATGCATATTGGGTTAATACAAGTTGCTATAAAACCACTCACTAGAAATGGATTAAACACCTCAGTATTACTCTGTTTAAGAGATGGAAGACACTTAAATTTTCATGATTCATTACTTAGGATGGTAGAATCAAGCCTATTTTTATTTTAATTGTTATCCAAATTACTCTGTTTCATTATTTGATCCTAATATACTGCATGCTTTAGTATTAAATATTAAAACGAATGGTTATAGAATGATGCAAGGATCACATCTTTTAATAGTAGTATATAGGATTCATTATAAATTAATGAAAACAACATTAGAATCATAAGCTCTTATTACCAGTCTAAAAGGGTATACATTATTATTACAATCTAGTACACAAAATTCTAGCATACAAATTCCTAGACAAATTAACTGGAATCAAATTACTCTTCCTAATAAATGGCAATTAGAGAGCATTACTCCATTACCTAGAGTAGAAAATAATTCTAAAGATGATCTTGAGTATATAGATCAAAGAATGGATGGAACAATCCAAATAGCTTTTCAACCTTTTAGAATATTTTTTTCTCATTATTCTTCCCCCAACACCTTCTAGTTATCGTACACCTCGATATGTTCTTACATCAAGATCTCAAAATTTTGACAACAGATCCCAGAGTATAGATACACAAGTTAGAGGAGTTATCCCCGGAAATATTATTGATACACCAGTTTATACTGTTAGTCATCCTGCTAGTCATCCAGATAGGGCATCCACCTCTCATAATCCTGAAAAGGAACGAGAACCTTCTTCTCTAACATATTTTCAGGTGATTGAAGATGATGCCCAAATATTCACCCTAAATAAGGAATAATTTAAAATTAATAAGGAATATCTCAAACAAAATTATATGAAAAAAGAAAATAGTAATACAAGATTAATATTTTTCTCAACTTTTACGAAAATAGAAAGAGATTATATTCAAGAAAAATACTACCAGTATTTGGAAGAAATACAAATTAATATACCTTTTTTTACATGGTTCGAAATTTATAAATCAAACCAATTATCAACTATAAACAAAACTACTAACCAATGGATTAAAGAAGAAAACAATCAAATTGTTTATGAAAAATATCCTCCATTTGAAACTATTAAATTCAATCAAATAAATACTAAAATACTCGCTTCACCAATAAAAAAACATAATAGTTCATTAGAAGCTAAAAATACTGATAATATCATCCAACAAAATAATTACACCAATTTATATTTAAAAACTATGAGCAAACAATTAGAAAGAATTGAAACTCAAATATCTCCTATCAATCCTACTATTAAAGAAGCAAAAGAAACCCCTTTATTCATTCCCCATGAAATCTCATCTCATTTAAAAATCACTTTTTCTAAAAACAAAAATGATCTATTAGAACAAATCTCTAACAAATTAGAAAAATTAACTATTAATAATACTGCATCTACTTCAAAACAACCTCATATTAATGTATTAAGTAAAACAGATTCTCCCGAAATATCTGATTCTGAAATAAGCAATATGGAAAATCAATTTAAAAATTTAGACTTACAAATAAATAAGATTAGATGAGATTATACTGTTGATTATTCAGTCAGAGATTCTAAAAAATTCTCTATTACTCGTAATTGGTATCCGAGGCCTACTCCTCCAGATATACAATTCGAGGAACGAGAACATATAGTATGATCTGCTTTTGCATCAGACGTATTGTATGAATGGAATATAGATGGATTATTTGAGTATGAAATATTAAACCATTTCCAAAAAATGATTATGGTAGCTAATGTCTATAAAAGTAATAGAAAAACTGACCACCAAATAGCACATATTATTGTCACAGGGTTTACTGGCCAACTAAAAGGCTGATGGGATCATTATCTTTCAAATGAACAAAAGTCACAAATATTAAATGCTTACAAACATGATGAAAATATGCAAGTTATTAAAACAGAAAATGGATTACCATTAGAAGATGTTGTAAGTACATTAATATATGTATTAACCAAACACTTTATTAGTGATCATGTTCAATTCAAAGAAAGAACCAGTAATTTATTGATTAATTTAAAATGTCCTCAATTATCTGATTTATGTTGGTATAAAGATATATTTCTAACTAAAGTTATGATCAGAAATGACTGTCAGCAACCATACTGGAAGGAAAAGTTCATAGCCGGACTTCTATATTACTTCGCCCAAAAGGTACGAGAATCATTAGTAAGATCAGATGGTACTATTGATTTTCATAATCTTACATATGGTGATATAATAACTACTATTAATAGAACTGGTTTAACTATGTGTAATGATTTAAGATTAAAAAAGCAAATGGAGAAAGAAAAGAAATTTGCTAGAAAAGAATTAGGTACCTTTTGTGAACAGTTTGGTTACACTTCATTATTAGCCCATTCAAGAAGACACAAAAAGGGAAAAATAATTTATAAAAATTATACTAACAAAAAACGAAAATATAAAAAGCCTTATAAAATAATAAAAGACAAATAGATATATAATAAACCAATAAAACCTCCAAAAAAGACTAATAAAAAGAAAAAACAGATTGTTTGTTATAAATGTGAAAAAGTTGGGCATTATAAATCAAATTGCAAAGTTAAACAACAAATTAATGAATTAGATGTACCTAAAACATTAAAAAAAAATTATTAAATATTTTTATAATTCATTCAAGTGAAGAAGATGAAAGCTCTTCTGATGAATAAATCTATCAATTAAAATAATCAAGTCTTTCAGAACAATCTTCTGAAAGCGAATCTGAAAAAGATGAGATACAAGTTTGTAATTGTTTAGATAAAAATAGTTGCTTTTGTAATAAAACTATTAATGTACTTTCAAGACAAGAAGATATTATACTAGAATTAATAGATAAAATCAAGGATCCATAGGAAAGGAAAGATTATTTAGAAAAGCTAAAAGATACTTTTAATAATCAAACCACTTCAGTAACTTTTTCAACCCTTTATAATTTCTCAGAAATAGTAGGAATATTTAAAACAGAAAAATAAAAAATCACATTATAAGATCTACAACAAGAAATTAATGAGAGAAAACAAGAAATTAAAAATCTAAAAACATCTAATCTTGAATTAAAAGTTTCAAATGAACAATTACTACAAGAAATTATATTATTAAAAATAGATAATAACTTAAATAATTCTCAAAATAGAGAACAATGAGAGTGTTCAACAAAAGAAAAGAAACATTAATACCTTCTAAATATTTTGAAAAAACAAAAGAAATATTATCTCAAGCTAATAGAACAAAATTAAACATAAATTATAAATTATCTAATACACATATTTGTAATAATGGAATTTGTTTTAAAACAACATTTATTCTAGTAAAAAATATTAACACCAAGGTAATATTAGGAATTCCATTCCTTATATTACTTTACCCTTTCTCTGTAACAGAGGAAGGAATTTCCACTAAAATATTAGGACAAGAAGTCCAATTTAAATTTATATTTTCTCATGTATCAAAGGAAATTAATTATTTAAAAGAAGTTTAATTAACCAAAGAAATTAATTTTTTAACAAAAAACAAAATTAAAAGAAAAGAAAAACAGATAAGTTTTTTAAAACAAGAATTAAAATATAAAAGAATTGAAGAACAATTAAAGAATCCATTATTAACTCAAAAAATTGATAATTTTAAAATTATGATTGAAAAAGAAGTATGCTCTAACTTACCTAATGTTTTTTGGAATAGAAAACAACATTTAGTTGAATTACCTTATGAGAAAGACTTTTCTAAGAGAAATATTTTAACCAAAACTAGACCAATTCAAATGAATAATGAATTATTAAAATTTTACAAAAAGAAAATTAATGATTTATTAACAAAAGGATTAATTAGGAAAAGTAAATCACCTTGGAGTTGTGCTGCCTTTTATGTTAAAAAACAGGCAGAATTAGAAAGAGAGTTCCTCGGCTAGTTATTAATTATAAACCTTTAAATAAAATATTACAATGGATTAGGTATCCAATCCCTAATAAAAAAGATTTATTATCTAGACTATATGACGTTACGGTATTTTCAAATTTTGATATGAAAAGTGGATTCTGGCAAATTCAAATTGTTGAAAAAGATCGATATAAAACAGCTTTTACAGTCCCATTTAGACATTATGAATGGAATGTTATGCCATTTGGATTAAAAAACGCTCATAGTGAATTTCCAAATATTATGAATGAAATATTTACTCATTTTACTCATTTTTCAATAGTCTATATAGATGACGTATTAATATTCTCCTCATCTATTGAACAACACTAGAAGCATTTAAATACTTTTGTACAAATTATTAAACAAAATTGATTAATTGTTTTATCAACAAAAATAAAATTATTTCAAAACAAAATTAGGTTCCTTGGACATGACATTTATCAAGGAACTATTACTCCAATTAGTAGAGCAATAGAGTTTGCTGATAAATTTTCAGATGAAATAAAAGAGAAGCAACAATTACAAAATTTTTTTGGAAGTCTCAATTATGTTGCAGATTTTTACCAATCTCTTAGGCCATTATGCAAACCATTATTTAAGAGATTAAAAAAGAATCCACCACCATAGACAGAAAATCATACAAATATTATAAAACAAATTAAAACATATGTTAAGAAATTACCATGTTTAGGATTACCATCCCCTCATACTTTTAAAATTATTGAAACAAATGCCTCTGATCTTGGTTATGGAGGAATTATGAAATAAAGATTATCAGATAATTCTGAACAGATTGTTCGATTTCATTCAGGATGTTGGAATCCTGCCCAAAAGAATTATAGCATCATTAAAAAAGAAATTTTAGCTATTGTATTATGTATTTCTAAATTTCAAAATGATTGTTAAATCAAAAGTTTTTACTTAGTATAGATTGTAAGTCAGTCAAGGAAGTTTTGATTAAAGATGTGAAAAACCTGGCTGCTAAGCAAATATTTGCCAGATGGCAAGCTATATTAAGTATTTTTTATTTTGATATTGAACATATTAAAGGAGACTCTAATTCTCTTCTTGATTTTCTATCCCGAAAATTTTTACAAGGAAAATCATGTCTTCCTCAAAGTCCAAAATAAAGACTAAATCTTCTTATGCATTACCACCATCTCCTCCTTATCCTTCACTTTGTCCTTCTGCAACCCCAAGACCGTATACGGTTCTAGGGTCATTACCACAAAATATTAAACCATCATATAATCCATTCTCACCATTATCTTCTCCAAAATTACCCACATACTCCAATTTCTCATTCTTCTTCTCATTCTCAGATTATTAGCCCTCCATTATTATCTCAGCCTTCTATATCTCCTATTATCATTAAATTTCACTAGCACCCTGTCTTTCCCATTGAGCCTGAAATTCAACACCTGTCTGACCCCCAAAAACTACTCGATGCCTTTCTTTTACCAGATTGGCATTATATCCCGCAAAATATTAAGAAAACTCAAAATTTTTATGAATTCATATTAGTAGACTCTGACTCAATTATTCTCTCCGAAATCCCTTGTTCTCTTCAAACTCAACCATCTCCACCTGCATCTCCAATTATTGCTTTTCATAAAGTCACCATTAAACAGGTCCTCACTTTGGAACAATGGGGAAAAAATCCCTATTTGACAAGAAAGTTTTCTTAGTCTTATGATCTGCCTTATTATGATTATTATGATTATCAACAGGCATGGACAAAAATGTTTTTAAAACAAAACAAAAATTTGCGCCATTTTTGGTTCCTTCATTTTGACAAATTACAAGAAATCAAGACACTTCCTAAATGGTTTTCACTTTGGTGGGACCATTATGCACCCGAACCTCTTCTCCTTTCTCTCTCCTCCAGGAAAGTTTTCGAATTTTTACTTCACAGGATGAAAGTCTATCAGCATTAAGCCATTGTTCACCACTTCTTTTTTTCTTTCTTAAAACAAAATTAAATTGGATTATGAAATGAGAATATATTATTAAACCTCATCTCTCTCTCAAAACCATTATGTTCCTGACCCGCCAAGTCTCTGTCAAATGGTGGGAAAAATACAATTATAATCATGTCTTGAAAATATTTTAAAAAATTACCAAAACTCCAGAAGTACTTGTCCAAACGAATATATTTCAAGCACAATTAGTATCCATTACCAGCAAGAAAAATTTGAAAAAATTAGCCGAAACAATGTCACAAGTTTCAGATAGTGATGATGAAGAAGATGCATAGCATCCAGCCAGATTATCTCCATTACAACAACCTGTAGCCCTCCAGGCCTCTCCTTCTCAGCAGACCTCTCACTCAGGCGCCTCTCCTTCTCAAGATTACTTGCCTTATCATCTAGTACCTCTGATGGATTCCCAAGATCCGTTTGAACTGGAATTGGTAAATTATGACTCTCAGATTATGTGATTCCAAAAAATTATGTAATTCCAAAAGATTACTACTTTCTCCTGTTCAGGTCAAATTATTGCTGTTGTTCAAGATTCCTCTACTTAAGTCAGATTATTGTCGCTGCTCAAGATTATTATCAAAGAAAACGACAAAAGACTGTGTACATATTATTCACGAGTTGGTACTATTCATGAATTATTAGAGTTACTGTTTAAGCTACTGTTTGTAATTGATTTTCATGTGATGGTACCGTTCATGAATTATTAGAGTTACTGTGTTGTACTGTTTTAATATCTATAAATAAGAGTCTGTAACAAATGAAAGGCATTCAGAAATCTCTCATCTGAAGCCTTCCCCTCACTCGTCCAAAATCTCTCCTAGCTCTCCCAAGCCTACCTTTTGTAAACCAACTCTTTCCCTTCTTCCTTTTCATGTCTTCTGTCTTCATCTTTTTTGAGAATTAGTCTCCTTGTAAGTATTATGTCTTCAATAAAGTTGATTTTGTATATCTCTTTTATTTATTTTATTTTATCATGCATATGGTCGGTTAAACCGCCTGCTTTAATTGCTCTCATGCATATGGCTGGTTATACTGCCTATTTTTACTGCTTTTATTACTAATTATCTATATATTATACTGATTATATTTATATTACCTGGGATTTACGTCTTTGATATATATTAGTATATTAATTACATTTGTTTTATTAATATATTAATTACATTTGTTTTAATTAATTAGTATACATTAGTATACTAATATATATTAATATATTAATTACATTTTATATCTTAATACTTTTAAAACTGGAAAACCGGACTAAACTAAACCGGAACCAGTAAAGCCAGATATACCGATTTAAGAAAGTAACCAATGCGTAATCAATTTTTAAAAATACAAAATCGATAAATATCAGTTCGATTTTAAATTTTTTTCAAAATCAAATCAGACTGGTTACACCCTTAAAATATAACTGGTTTCGAGATTTGATTTTAGACAAATTTTAGTGTAATTATAAGATTTATGTGAAAACAATTAAAAATCGAGTAGACTCATCAGACGATACTTAACGTTCAAATCCGATCAATAGGAAAAATCGATACGATTTCTATCTGAAAAAAAGGATAGAGAGAAAAATTTTTATGGGTGACCCCGACGACTGCACTGAGATGAAAACATCTATATGAGACGGGCTAAATTACTATTATCATAAAATCATTTGCTTATAAAAAAATCTCCTTACTGTAGTGGGGCTTACTGGGTACCTTACGGGTAATTCGATAAGGATTTTGTTATTCATCTTCTATATTTTATATTTTTTAATATATTTTTAAAATTTTTTTTGAATTTATTTTTTTTAAATTATTTATAATTATTTATTTACTATTTATATAAAAATATATTTGATAAAAAAAATTAAAAAAAAGGTAGAATGTGGAGTATGATGTAAATAATAGAAGTTGAATAGATTTTTTCATCCGAGAAACGGCCAAACTCGCATCTTCTTCTTCTTCTTCTTCACTCCCTCTCTCTGTTGGATGATTGAGACACACGCTTAGGAAAGCATACCCAAGGGCATATCGGTGTACGTAAATTCTACAGGTATAAACAACTCAATATTCTTACTTATTCGTACCATTAACAAGATAAAACCCACAAGTTCTTTTGTTTTCTTCTCTTTTCGGGGTCGCGACATTAACTCGTTTGGTATAATTTGTTTCTTATATTGTAATTGGAAATTGTGATATGCCTTGTAGTTGATCCAAGGCTCCTTTTGAGAACCACCACTGCTTGTAATGTCTTTTGAGGTGCATTAATCACTTATTTTAAACAGCATCCTCCTGTACTGTGTAGAGATTTGGCGTAGTTTTCAATGGAAATTCACCCCCCCCAACCAATATACTAAAAAACTAAGGTCGTTTTGTGCTTTGTTTCTGGGTATGTACTCTTTGTAATGTAGGATGGGGATTTGCTTTGCCCAATACATAAAGAGTTACATATATCAGTTAGTTTTATCTTCGCTTGTGATACCGAGGAGGGAGAGATTGTAGCGAACGTTGCAAATGGTGTAGAGCTGGGTTGAGGTAGTATAGGAAGTTCTTTTGGGGGCTTTGTGAATTTCCTTTTAATCTGCCTCAGACTTGGTGGGATGCGGGGAGTATGGTGTGAAAATGAGGTCAGAAACCTTTTGGGGTTGGGGTGTGGAACAACATTAGGGGAGGGTGGGGGTACTCTAGTTCCCTCGCTTTATTAACCTTATGGTGGGTGATGGATTTATTATTATATTAGGATGTGTGGTATGGGGCCAACCTTTCAAGACAATATACGCAGAGGTGTTCTCATCACAATGAGGTTTGAGATGCAGTACACTTGCAGACCTCAGATAATGTGCTTCAATGGAATTTCATAAGATCAGTCCATGATTGGGAGTTGGATATGTTCTCTTCATTCTTCAACCAGTTGTAATCTCTGAGGTGGAGAAGCGGCAGTGTTATTGAAATATATTGGACTCCATCTGAGAGACAGAACTACGAGGGTAATTCCTTTTTCAAACTGCCCCTCCCTTCAGTTGGCCCTTCTTTTCCCTAGAAGTGTATTTGGAGAAACAAGACGCCAATGAGGGTAGCATTCTTTGTTTGGATTGCTGCCTTGGGAATGATTTTAATAATGGATATTTTGAGGAAAAAATATATGCTGGTATTGTAATGGTATCGTATGTGCGAGGAAATTTGGGAAAATATTGATCTGTCTTTTACTACATTGTGAGCCAGCAAGGAGCTCATTGGTTGCAATTTTTAACACCTTTGGTTTTGAGTGGATTATGACTAAGGGGGTGGTGGACTTATTGACATGTTGGCAGAATCCTTGTGGGGGCCACATAAATTCAGAAGTTTAGAAGATAACCCTCTATGCTTGATGTGGTGCATCTGACAATAATGCAATGTCCAAACTTTTGAAGACTGAGAGAGGATGGCGATGAAGCTAAAAGCCATATTGTTCAACAATCTCTATGCTTGTACGAAAGCTCACAACAGCCCTCAAGTTTCTAGAATCTAGCCTATATTATTTTAAGGATTTTTGTTCTTTTTCACCTTCTTGTCAGTTGGGTCCTTTTGTATACTTCGTGTGTACTTCGGTTGCGCCCCTTTGCACCTTCCATAAAATTTGCCTTACTTTTCAAAAATAGATTTTACAAATGTGGAAGATATCTCTCTTCAGAACTTTTTTTTTTTATATGTGGACGACACTCTTGTATCGCTGTATCATTCGCCAGTTATGGGGTAGGAGAATGTGGCTTATAAGCCTGCTGTAAAAATGAGAATTCTTGAGTTGAGGCAGCTGGGAGTGAGTGGCAAGGGAGCAGAGGATTAGCTTTTGCAAATAATGCTCTTGCGCATTTGCACAGTTCCTGAAGCAGCAAGGCAAAAAGGCCAAGATGAACAGCCTGTATGTTTAAAACAATTATAGCTCTCTCATTCCTAATCTTCCCACCACATTGACTTGTTTGTGGATGGAAAGAAAAATAAAAGTCTTTGAGGATGTTTGATCGTTCACCCCTATATGAAACTTTTTCTGTACCGTTTAATCAGTATTGCTAAAATGTTTTTGTTAATAGGCTACTTTCTTAGCCTTTTTGGATTTTTTATGCTGGTATTTCTCCCTTTATTAATATGAGTTTGTGTACCTTGTATGTGCTGGCCCAAGATCCCATTTTTTATTTTGAAAATCATTGTATCATACTTGATGAAAAAGCATCTGTTCTGATAAGCTATGATTTGTTTCAAATTTGCCAAAAAATTATTCAGCTTAATGCTCCTTGATTACATTGTAGGTCTGGTATACACTTTATAGAATTTAAGCATGGTCTAGTATGCACTTTGTATGTCAAGAACTCTACCCCAAATTACCAGAGTATGACCATTCTCCTCTGGGTGGAGGTATGGGCATCATTGGTTCCTTTCCCATGGTACAGATTATATGAAGTAAAAAAGTGATTGCTGTAACACTAAAATACCCATCCCTAGAGGTTGGCTTAAGTGGTAAGGGCCTTGGGCTAGGTGGTATGCTTCTTCCAGGTTTAGGTTTCAAACCCTTAGGCGCAAACAATTTCTAGGGGCCATTTGACTGGTGGAATTCCCCTTGAATTACTTGAGGTGCACTTGTAAGAAACTTCTTTATGAGGGCTTGTGCATCCCCAGGATTAGTCAAGACTTTGTTTCTACACTACTAAGATAATAAAAAAGATAGTCTGTTATGCTTGTTTCCTCTATTTTTTTATATCTACTTAATCCTAATCCAACCATGCATTGTCTTTTCCATGGGGAAATAAGAACATATGTCAAATTGCATTGCAAGTTGTTTTATTCTATGAAATAGCTGCTTTTCTAGACAATTTCTTGTTCCTTTTTAGCATAGCTATGAAAACAAAATATCTCTCTGAGAAAGGCCTTAGTTCTCTCTCTCTCTCTCTCTCCCTCTCCCTCTCGTCTTTTTGCTTTTGGTGATTGGAGGATATAAAACTCTTCAAAAAGTATAGCACAGTTGTTACCCAAGTATATGGGTAGTGCATGAGAGAAATTTGATGAGAGAGAGAGAGAGAGAGAGAGAGAGCTAAGAGAATAAAAATGGGACTGAAATCTAAAGTTTAAAAAATACAAACAATCCAAGGTTAAGGAAAAGAGTCTGCAACTCATATCATCAGCCGCTCATAAAGTGGTCTAATAAACAGAGATTATATTAAAGATCCCCGCCACCTAAAATAGAGAGTTTTGTTTCTTGCCAAATGCATTACATAAGACACAAGGGAATAACATGCTAGATGTTGCCCCTCTGATGCATACAAACAACTTTCCATCATAAGTCTGCAACCTGAGATAGTCATTCTTATTTGATTTAGTTCATGTTAAATAGCTACTTTCATTCATGCTGCCAGTCCCCTTCTTTCGAAGAATATTATATAGATTTTCAAGTTTAAAACTTGATTTTTCTTTTTTTGTGATACAATTCCTATTACTTCTGGTAGGTTTTCCCTCTGTGCACCTTCTCTGCATTATATCCATAGGCCAACATTTTATTCAGTTTCTATCAGCCAGTATGTTGCATGCCTGGTTTGACCAAGTTCATCCATATCCCCGTTTAATTGATGGTTAATTATAGGTTTTATGATGCTTGGAATAATATTAATTGTGGTGCAAAATATGAAAATGTGTTGCCTGCATCTTGGAATTGGGGAATCTTTCTTTCTTCCATAAAAATTATACAAGAGGTACTGTCCCAGTAAATCATACAACTACTTGGTTTCCTATATCTCTAGTTTCTATGGTCGGTACATTACCATTGTTGATTTGGTGACACAAGCTAGACATAGTTTCTATTTAGTTAATGAACTTGGCTTATCAGAAAGCAAAAGAGTTTACAATCTCTTTTTCTTACACTTTTCAGATTTAGTGATTGATTCAAGTGCATGGATCAAGAAGTGGAGAAATCCTTGACTCCGGCAGAGAGTTTAGATGTGTCTAACTCAAACCGTTCGGACCACATAACTCGTGTAGGGAATCTGCTGTTTCGCCAAATGCTTGTGGGAATTAAAGATGGACGGTTTTTCTTGGGTACCTTCCACTGCATAGACAAGCAAGGAAACATCATTCTCCAGGATGCTGTGGAGTATCGTAGCACCCAACGGTCCTCGCCTTCTCCCATGGAACAACGATGCCTGGGTCTCATTCTCATCCCTTCCTCATGTCGTTCTTCATGTCATGTGGATAGTTCTATTGAAGAGCAATTGTCACTGCTAAAGGTTTAGGGATTGAGAGCGGTTCTGAACGTCATAAGTTTTATGCTCGAGACAATGTATAAGAAACGTGACCTTTCCCTTGTTTGTGATTATTATGTTGTCGTATCGTGCATCGAATAACTGTAACAGCTTTTCTTTAAGTGAAAGCATTTGCTGTAAGATTTTCGCTTGAAATAATGTGATGGAGGAGATGGTTTGACCACAAGGACACAGAAGAATGCTTGTTTCCTTTATCCCTTGCTTTTTCCATAGGTGGTCATGAGCATGAATTTTTTAGAATATGTGTATCTTCAACTACGTTTTGACTATGAACGTTTTATTTTAAAGCAAAGTTGCTTCTGCAATTGAGGTTGTGTTTTTTATGTTTTAAGCAAAGCAGCCCAAGAAGAAGGTAGGAAGAATTTGCTTCCGGACCAGAGTCAACGAGAAGGAATTTTTTGAGGCAAAATTTACTCAACTTATGATGGCCATGAGTTTCTTTCACGGACTTCTCAATCATCTTTCAAGGATATGAGTGTGACAATCTTTAGCTTAAAATCGAAGCTCAGAATGATCAGCATGGTGGAAAGATGCATGGTGAGAGAGATATTATGTTTTAATATGATAGAAAAACAAAATTCTTTTACGACAAAAATTATACAAAAATTCAAGAAATGTGAGACAAAATTGTCACAGGCCATACAGTTATAACATGGTGCATCTATTCAAAGAAGCCCACTAAAATTATGCTATTTGACAAGCAAGATCAAAACCTATCTTTATAAGATGTTCCATAGACAATAAGGTAAGGTACAGTTCGAACAACAGTGTCGATTGGTATTGCAAAGTTAACACCAGATGATGCTCCTGTCCCTGCAATTCAATAATAAACCAAAAGCATTCATAACTTTTGAACATAAGTAGTTTAGCTTCTAGCATCTTTCCTTATATTTGATTTCATCATGGAAAAAAGGGATATATAAATCTTTCCATATTTAGTAGTACTACAATTCATAATTTCCGAACACCCCCCCCCCCCCTTCCCCCACACTCCCCCCCAAAGAAGACTGGAGACGAAGAAAGAACAATCTATAAACCATAAACCGATGCTGACCAACTTCGGGTCGGGGCTGGAGGGGAAGGGGGGGGGGGTTGGAGAACCAGTTCCTAGTCCGATCTGCCTGTGAAGCATTCACTTACCTTTGCGAGTAAAAGTTGCTGTATTAACTCCAATGACATGGCCATGTGAATCAATTAATGGCCCGCCTGAATTACCTGAAAAGATTCCATCTGGATCAAAATGATGTTTTTGTGTGTTGGTTTGACAGCTATACATGGCATTTATCCCTCTATATCTGTTGAAAATTATGTTCTAATATTTTGGAACTCAACAATTATTTGATAAAATTGTTTATAGTTTGGCTCATGGTTAAGTTGGGCATTTATTATTCAATTATTCATGTGATGATTAGGTCTACAAGTTATTCTGAAAATGATTTAGTAAGACTACAATGTATAAGATCCTAATTATGATTGCTAGTAATTTATGAGTTTCAAGTTCATAGTTTAGTCCTATGAGATATCTTTCCATTAACATATGAAAAGAGAAATATTTGAATCCCATTCGATTTAGGATAAGAATGAAAGAAACTATTCCTATTGTATCAAAGCTAAAGAATCAAAGAATAAATCTTACAATTAGAATGATCATTCCATGATGAACCATCTATTCTGTGTTGTGTGAATTACATGCTGGGTATAGATGAAAACAATCAAATATAAATGTTCAAGTGATGATGTGGAGAGCAAACAATATCGATCTGCACAGACATCTTTTTGCTCTTCTTTAAATCTCAAGATGAATGATTGTGATATTGGAAAAGGGTAGTCTCTTTCAAAGATTGAAAGAAGGTTGTAAGAAGACAAGGCTCTGTTACAGCAATGGAGCAGGGGAAAGGGAGATGAAGTGTCAAGTGCCACTAGGTAATGGCTCATCGTTTTCAGGGTAGCTAATTCTAGTGGTCTGATTTTAGAATCCCTCGTTAGTCATTAATAACAAAAAATTCTATATGATGGGCTTAAAGGTCATTGCATAAGTTGATATAAACGTCTATCAAGACGTTTATAAAAAGACTTTTAACATATTGGAAAGGAGAGTGTAATTTACCTGCGTTGATATCAGCATCTGTCTGAATAGCTCCTCGAATAGCACTTCCATTTGGTGAAGGTATCTCCCTTCCTAATCCACTGACTACCTGCACGACTTAAAGTAACCGGTACATAGATGCTGGGTTTTTTTACTACCAATAACCTACTGGATTGAAATATGTAAGCTAAATACACTAGGGGACCTACATTAAAAGGGAAAAATACACTTTTGACCCCAACTAATAAGTGTTTTGCAGTTTGCACCCTAAACAACTAAAACTGACACATTACACCATCAAACTAAAGCCAATTATCAAATAGAACCTTCATTAACAATTAGGATTGTGCCATGTCACCTTTTTTCACCATCTTAATGGCCAGACCTAGACAGAGGGAGCTGTTTGACAAAAAGTCATAGTTAGAGGATGCAATTTGTCAATTCTGATAGTTTGAGATATAGTGTAAATTTTATTCATCCATAAACTACAAAGTATGTCTTGATAATTATGTGAGAGAAAACAAGTTCAAAGCTAAACCATTTCTTGAAATTAGATGAGATGAATAAAATAAAACATTCTCCATTGACCATTCAAAGTACTCGAAAACATTATTGCATGGTTGAATAAGTAATTAAAATAGATGATGACCTAAGTTGTAATATTACATGGTTCACTACTACCTACTTGTTCTCTAAATAATTTTTTACTGATATTAAATGCATACAAATCATATCACAGAAATTTACCCCAGTTGTCAGCGTGTTCTCATATCCATAAGGATTTCCAATGGCAAAGCAGCTCTGACCCACAAGTAAGTTTTGTGAGGTGCCAAGAACAACAGGCTTTAATTCATAACCTTCAGCATCAACCTGCATATGATATTAGTTTAGGCATCACAAAACAATTGCTGTATTGCAAAGAGCAGCATGTTTTATTAATTATATATGGAGATGACATTACTTAAGATACCAACGCATATATATTATTTTAGTCACTGTGAAAGTGACTAATCCATGGTGTAGGTCAAAGCTGAATGGCATTCTGTCTTATCTTCCACCAATACTTTAGAAAGAATAACATTAATCCCAGCAAAGCTAGGTTACCCATCCTATAGGAGCAATCTTGTTGACTCCAAGAAACAAGGGCAGACAATGGCATCAATTGCTGATTACTGTGATATTAATCTAATAATTTTGTTGGGGTGCCAGTTCAACAAACTGAACTATATAATAATGATTCTATGCAATGTGATGGGTTTTTACAGTTCAAGAGGTGTCTGTCTGGATGCAGCTAGGTGGTCTTTTTTTAGACACTTTGCATACAGTTGATGATTGAAACTACATAAGCCTCCATACAGTTTAGTATGCTAGCCAAGCTTGGATTGAAATTTAACAAGCTCCAACGCGGTTTAGGTCTCCTCTTGTTTTTTCTCAAGAATGATAACAAAGAAGCCTCTAATTGGGCCAGCCATGAGTCGAATCCAATTAGCTTGGATCTTTAAAACACTGATAAGACTAATAGAGCATGCACTACTTAGCTGGAGCTTGGCTTTAAAGGTGACCATGTATTCATTATCTGTTAACAAGTCAATCTCCATGGGACTTCCTTTATTGGATTTGAAAATAAAAATTACTAACGTCCTGCGATGGTCCAGTCCACCATTGGGTTTTGTCAAGTTGAACTTTGATGGGTGTAGTTTGGGGAATCCTGGTGAATGTGGTGGTGGAGAGGTAGTTCGGGATTATAGAGGGGGAATCTTGGGTGGTTTTATGGCTTATTATGGAAATGGTACCAACACAATGGCTGAGACTAAGGCTTTGCTTGATGGTCTGCGAATATGTAATATGCTGATGCAGTCTAATTTCGACGTTGAATCTGATTCCCAAGTGTTGGTTAACTGGTGGAATGGACAGGGTGATGTTCATTGGGCTGTACAAGAAGACTGGGAGAGAATTGCTTACTCTGCAAAGGAGTTGAACATACACATATATTAGAAATAAATCAAGTTGCTGATTTTCTTGCTAAAGAAGGTGCCAAAGGAAATACGACGGATTTTGAGCGGGCCCCAAAGGAGATAACAGGCCTGTTGAGATTGGATAGGATGGGATTGCCGGTAATACATTGTAAGTAACAGATTTTTGAGCTTTTCTTATAAGTTTTTTTGGGTACGATGAAGGTTGTTTCCACGGTTTTACTCACCATAAGTGAGGTTTTTAAATAAAAATACTAATTAAAAAAAAAGAAGTCAATCTTCATAGCTTGTCTTCAAAATAAAGGTCTGCTTGGCTCTTGCATCTCCTGACAATCCCCAATGAGACTCTTAACAGCCCAATTTTAACTTGGTTCATTTCACAACCATACTCCCCATGTTATCTCACACGGATTAATTAGCATAACACTTGACTTATTTGTGCTATTTGTTTGATAGGTCATTTACCTCTGTTGTAGTCAATTTCATCACAATCATGCTGAGCCTCCCACAATCAAATCCTATGGCATGTGGGGAATTTTTCTTGGGGGGAATGGGGGGATCACATCGTAAAATCGCATAAAGCAATTTATATCTTCTTTACCAATTACATGGGGCCAGCATAGTTGTCACAACAAACAGTGGGATTAGGATAAGTTTATGTCATCTAGCATTAATTATTTTTTGTATCAAGTAAAAAATCTGTTCAACCCTTCCATGTATTCAAATGTTCAAAATAAAACATAATCTGGTTATGCAGTGAACACTAATGAAGATAGATGGTATATGCATTTCAAAATGCTATGCCCAAATATAACAGTAACTTCATCTTTCTGGCTAAATGATCATGATACTTGTTTATAAGCCTTTCAAATATTTATTGCAGCTTGATATCAATTATTTTAATCAAGAAATAGATAAATTTAAGCTTTAGATGTTATAAGCCACTTTTGAGCTATTAAGACTGCCTCTTTATGTTACGTTTCACAGATGCAGACAGTAATGAATACAACTATCATGAAAGCTTCCATTGGATGGCTAACTCACTCTATGTTCTTTTTCAGGATAGTATGTGCAAACTGAGAAGGATTATGAAACATTTTCCTTAGACAGTCAAGTGAGCAACCGTTTTTGTTATCAGGTCCCTTTATTCTAGCCTAAAAGTTCACTGCTTGCACCATGCACCTAGCCATTACCTCACTCATAATTTTTCTCGGTACCCACATCCCCCAACCATTTTTATGATAAGTACCCATATCCAGCACCTGGAATTTGTTTGGAAGAAACCGGCCACACATCTCACATCCTTGGCATTTAAAGCTTGCCATGTAACCATACAGTCCTTGGGAAGCCTATTAAGGTTCACGTAAATAATTTTTATAACAATGATTGTTTTTGTGATTAAAATGGAGGACAAGAATTTACCACTCCACTCTTATCTCAGAAGAAAAATGTGATCATCCATATGGGTAAACTTATCAGAAGCATTTTGACGCCTCTAAAAAACATAGGCAGTTCTATTTATAACAAAATAGAAAACAAAAGCAATGAATTAATTAATTATTTAGTTATAATGTCACTATGTAAGTCTTTCATAACAGTGCATGACTTAAGCCTTATTCTGAATGAGGCACGTTATGGAATATACATTAAATTAATTCCAGCTTTTTCCCAGTGAGAAAGTATTTGTCCACATTAATGATGAGGAGCTCAAAATAATAGCAAAGAAAATACCCTATAGTTTGACTGAATACCTTAAGGATAGCCAGATCATATGCTGGATCAACACCAACAATCTTGCCTTCCCTGTAAAAGCCATTGCCTTTTGCATCTACTAGATAAACCTGTCAAAAACGCACCAGGAAAACATTACCACTCAGAGAAAGGGGGTCTTGCCCTAGATCAAGAATAACAACTTTATTTCCTACACCCGCAACCATTTTGGGAAAAGAAAAGAACCAAAAAGGAAAATTAATAAGAACTAGAAGAAAAGGAACTAAAACCTTACAACGATGTGAACCACTCCCATCAGTAGCCAGTTTAGCTACAACATGGTAGTTTGTAACCTGTCATACACAAAAAGGAAAACTGAATCTTCTTGATAACACTGGAGGGAAACCCCATAAGTTGTAAGGAAAATAATTAATTGTGCTGATGAGTATGCATATTCCTAACTTATATCTACAATTCAAACTTACAGCATACCCCATCTTGTAATTTTCTCACAACAAGCATAAATTCAGGAGCATGTGTAACTAACAGCAGAAACTATGAGAGTAAGATTTCATAAATTTATTATTTCCTATAAACTATTAAATTTTCCTTCAGGAATAAAAAAGTATATCAAAATTTCAAGTCTTTCAGGGAAGTTAAATATTCAACTCAACCTAGGTGCTGCATGATGTTTTCTTCTGCATAGATAATCCAGTATGTAAGATTTCTCTAGGGAATCCAGATATCAGCTCAGAAAAGAATTGACTGCATGACTACTGAACTTAGCAGATAAAGAAAACAAAGAAGAAATTGCATATAACACTACAAGACGGATTCAGATAACACTACAAGGGAATGCTTACAATGTGACCAAACTTATCCCAGATGAAGCCTGAACCTGTCCCTTCAACTCTTGCATTTTCATCCTCAATAAGATTGACGTCAGCAGAAGAGGTCTTGGGGATTTTATCAATTTCAAGGTCTTTAATGAAGACAACAGAAGGGGAAGCTTCCTGCAATAATTCAAAAATACCTATGCCAGTTTAAGTAACATATGCACGACAAAGATAGAATTTGAATATCTAGAATAACAAGACAACCACCACACCCTCTCGGAAAGAAAAAATACCCCAAGAAACATAAAGATGGAATAAGAAAATTAATCAACATTCGGTTTTTCGTGAAGCAATTTTTAAGACAGTAATTTCTCTAGGACAACCATTATTATCAATGCAGATGCTTCTCCAGGTGCTGCTATACGTTATTGACTGCTAACTCAATGACAACAATTAAGGTCTCTTTTCTCGAAATGCTTGTGCCATTATTTAAGAAGGCAATTAAGCAGCAGATTACATAAGCGATGAAGCATATGGGCAACAAAAATAATGAAAAACTCCCTAACCCAGATGCGAATTAGTCATGAATGTTGATCACAACCGCGAAGAGAAATAAAAAATATACACATCAAATTGTTCCGATCACTGACTTTAGAAACCAAATGGGGAAAAATAAATTTCACAGAAACACAAAATAAATAATCAGCTTGAGAGCACCATAAAAACAACTGCAGAGAGAAGAAAAAGTGTGACCCGGAGAGTGAGAGACCTGGAAAAGTTGCACTGCTCGGTCTTCTTCTTGCTGAAGCTCATCCAGTTGCTGCTGTTGGGCAAGTGCAAGGTGAAACGAAGGTGGTGATGAGGAACTAAGAGTGTTAAAATTGAGCAAGGAAGCCACTAAAACGCTTGGACCAAAAATTATAGCCCTCCGCCTTGTCAGGTACTGGCTCTTCTTCTCTGAAGAATTTGAGGAAGAGGCATTAGTAGTTGTGTGAATTGGAGAAGAGTTTACTGGCCGCAGAGAACCCAACACCATCACCATGTTACACGAGTCTCCAACGGCCCAACTAATAACTGTTTCTTTTTTCCTCTTTATTTTCTAGGATAAAGTAGGCTGCCCGGCCGAACATAAAGCTTCTGGCGGTCTTCAATCGATTCCATAACAACAAATCTAGTTGATTTGAGCTTTAGTTTATTTAATATAAATATTTTAGCCATAAATAAATTTTATAAAATAAATTTATAAATTAACGTGATAAAATGTAGAATATTATATTATAAAATTAGTTTTATTACATATTAATTTGTGATTTTATTTTTATGAAATTTGTATGATTGTATCATTTTTCTTTATTTAATTGAATTAGAAGAAATTTTGATTTGAAATTGAAGTTGAAAAAGTGAAAAAAAAAAATGACTGAGTTGAGAGATTGTTTAACAAGCGCTTAAGATTTGCTCGCTCTAGCGAAGTAAAGTTTGCTTTATTAGGTTTTTGGTTAATACTTATGATATTTAGATTGACATTTGGATTAAATTCTTATGATATTTATATTTAAAATTATTCACATTTATTATTTGGATTCTAAATCTGGATTTTTACACCATTTTAAATAAATTATTATTATTGAGATTGAGAATTTAAATTGATAGGTCTATTGGCTCTTATTATTATTATATAATGTAATTTTCGAACGAGACCAAATGAGTAGATCATTAAAGGATTTTAATAGATATCTACCTCATTGAAGGCGTAATGCATGCAAAAAGAAAAATTATTATTGATATTATCTTTATATATATAATGTCATTTTTAAACAAAACCAAATGAGCAGGTGAAAAGATCTTAATAGATGTCTACCTCACTAATACATTATGCATAACACATAATTCATACAAAAAGAAAATTCATTCTTATCATCATCATCATCATATATAATATGATTGGCCGCCCAAGTAAAAAAATCTCCATAGATATTTGATTCACGAATGCAATATGCATAACACATTAACTCTCATATATAGTCTTTACAGATAATCTTGTATTAACGTGACAGCAAGAAATTTTCCTACTTCCTCCTCTACCTAGAAATCAGTAGGGGGCGGTGGGAAAATTTAGTTTCTTCAAGTCCCGAAAATAGGTATGTGTGAGAGTTTTTCATGGAAATTTATTCGAACAAGCATCTTTCATTTTGCTGTAATTGTGAAAAGCAACTTTATATGCCTGCAATTATGAAGAAGGTGCGGTGGGGTTGGTTTAAAATATGAAAAATGACACTATTATTACTTTCTTAGTATCTATTTACTATTCTATGTTTGATTTTTTAAAATTTTTTATTTTACTTATTAGTTAAAGAAGTAATTATTAGTAAAATTATATATTTTTTTAAAATTTTCTTAATAATTAAATAAGTTAAAAAATATTTTAAAAAATAATAAAAAGATAAATACACTATAAATTATAAATAAATAGTTAAAGGATAGTGATCACTATCCTTACAATATTGTAGACAAATTGAAGGAACCCCATTTTCCTCGTTAGACGTAACTTGATTTTGCAGTAATCACTGGATAAATAATTCTTCTGTATAAAGGTCGTGTTCAAAACACACCCTTTATTTGATGATATGACAAGACTTAAATAGTAGTTGGTCACTCAGAAAATAGTCGTCGAGTCGACAGAGGCTTTGTCCCCCATCTCCCCCAAGAAAACACCTACTTTACTATGATTTTTCAGAACATAGGATAGTTACAAAACTATGTACCATCATACCATGAACAATTTTAACAAAGGAAAATATTACTTTGTCCTCCCAACTTGACCGCTGGGTAAATTTTTTTTTTTTTTTTTACTTAGTAATTTTAAGTGTATTGAATTTTTTTTTATTTTTAAAAAATTTTTAAATGTATTAAAAAATGTGAAAAGCAAAAAGCAAAAAAAAAAAAAAAAAAATATGCTGGGCGGTACGCCCAGCGGCTTTGCCGCCTCACCCTTAATAGAAATATCGAAGCAATAACATTAGATTATGCATTTATATATTTACATAATATGATTTTAAATTAGGCTGTATTGAATTATACGTATCTAAATATTTGTATAATTATGAACAATATTTTTATAAATTTAAAGATGCATTGTTCACTCTCTAAATCTTATTCTATTACTTTTTTTTTCTCTCCTCTCCCTCTCTCTCTACCAATGGATAGAATTTAAGAAAAAAATTCTAGTGGGTGCTAAATGATAGAATTTGCACTTGTACTAATTGCAAAATATAAAAAAAATAATAATAATAAATAATAACAAATAATATTTTATTATTATTTAACTAAAAAATACATAATCCAATGTGGAGGTTTATATATATATATATATATATATATATATATATATATATATATATATATATATATATATGCAAAATCAATCTCCAAGTTTAAATAATTTGTACAACTAGAGAAACCAACGCAACTAGTACTCTTAACTTTCATTATATATATGAGAAATGATTTGTATAAGTTTCAAATCGACAAGACTCATGAAAATCTTTGTAAAAAAATAGACCTTACTTTAAAAAAGTTTAAATATATATATATATATATATATATATATATATATTATATAGCTTAACTAGTTAATAGGATTTGTATCCAAACAATGAAAGATAATTAGCATAAAATTTTTATCAAAAATATCAATTGTAAGTGCGTTTATTGTTATACTAAATAAATTATGAGCGTGCATGGTAGAATAAAAAATATTTATGTTTTAACTTCTTCTTCTTTTTTAAAAAATAATTGTAATGGGTCTACAGTATATATGGTGCATTTACACATGATCGACATGTAAGAATTAGCTGTAGAAGTCTTATGTAGTGGACTTGAACTGACAATAAGTTGCAACTTAACATATATATATATATATATATATATATATATATCTTAAGTTAAAACTCTGTTCTAAAAAAAATTAAAACTCAGATCTTGTAATGTTTTCCCAATACGCCTTTTTGTTTTTTTTTAATAGAGAAAAAGTTATACTATGCTTTTATAAATTTGCATAGAACATTACAAGATCTTTAATACAATCTGGAACCTTATCTAGAAATATAGATTCACTAAGTAAATAAATAATAGATTTAGCTAAGAGATGAGCCATATGGTTAACATCTCTTGGAATATAACAAAAGTCCCAACTCGAGAAGGCAAACAGCAAAGCAAGAACATCTTGTATAAGATGGCCACAATAGGAATATAAACCAGTAGCAGCTTTAATAAAATTCACAACATTCTTGACATTTCTCTCAAAAATCACTTTGTCAAATTCCAGCTCCATACAAAAAGCAGCAGTTAAAAAAGCTCCAAAAGTCTCTACAATTTGAGGTGTTGGATTTCCAAACTTACAGATCTGTTTTGTAGCAATAACACTCCCCTTCTCATCCCTTGGAATAATTCCAATACTCGTCAACTTACTTTGATAATTCTTAGCAATATCCCAGTTTGCTTTTATAAAACTTGAAAATGGAGGTTGCCAAACCTGGACAGGAACTTACTCTTGCATTGTGTTTAGAAGTGAAGATTGAATAATTAACTGAAACTCTTCCAAAGAGACATTAGCCATCTGAAACAGTTGAGAGGGATGCTAGAACAAGCCATCATACAGCAGTTTATTTCGTCTTAGCCATAAGAGTCTAGCTATAACCAAGAATAATTTAAAATTTGCATTGTCTAAGTACTCTGCCATTTTGAGAGCCAGGTGCATAAAATTAAGATCAGTAATACTACACTTTTGAAGCTTTTTACAACAAAGAGCCCACATATCCTTATCAGAAGGACTGTCCCAAAGAACATGTGTCACGGTTTCTACTTTAGTTTCACAAATAGGACATAGATCCTCTTGCAGCACACGCTTCAGTTTAAGATTACTTCTAGTTGGTAATATGTCATGGCAAACCTTCCAAATAAAAGATTTCACCAAAAATGACGTATTAGAGGTCCAAACGTTTTGCCAACTTTTATCAAAATCAATAGCTTGAGAAAATGAGCGTGAAAAGCTTGAATTTAAATCAAGCTGAAGATAATATGCACTTTTAACTGAAAATCTCCCATCATTAGTACACCTCCATACCATTCTATCTTCCCTTGACATAGGACTAATACACATATTAAGAATCATTTCAGCTTCATCTTCACTAAAAATAGATTGCACCAAAGATTTATTCCAAATAGTTGTATCAAGAATAATAAGTGCTGAAACCAAATCATATTTACCAAGCACAGTAATTGGGGATTGAACCTTATAAGTAATAGGTTTTTGTAGACATTTATCTTTTCAGATTCGAATGCTATTACCATTCCCAGACCTGCATTCAATAAATTCCTTGCTGAAAAATACTTTTCCAAGCATAAGAAGCACTTTTTGGTAACACAACTTAAAAAATGGATGAATTAGGAAAATAATTCACTTTAAGAATCTCAGTAGATAAGGATGAAGGTTGTTGTAATATTCTCCATAATTGCTTTGCTAACATAGCTATGTTGAAAGCTTTTAAATCCCGAATCCCGAATCCCTAAACCTCCAGTTCTTTTTGAAGTACTTACTATTTTCCAACTCAACCAATAGATCTTATGATCATTGTCTTGATAACCCCACTTATTTATTTATTTTTGCATTATTTGATTAATTCGACAGCAAAGAGACTTTGGTAATCGAAATAAGCACATACAATAACCCCGACACAGCCCACAACCCACTACAATTGGAACAAATCTTGATTTGTACAAATTAATTCTCAACCCCGACATAACTTCAAAGCACAAAAACAGACAACGCAATGCAACAGAGATAAACTAGATAGGCATCACCAAAGATGAGGGTATCATCTACAAAGAAAAGATGAGACAAAACAAGCTCTTCATTATTCATGGATCCCACTGAGAAGCCCGATAGAATTCTCCTACTTGACAATAAACACCCTTGGCACAGCCCACGACCCAACTTATTAGAATTGTGAAACTAATAGACCAAGCCAGAGCCTGTGGTTTACTAGCCCATGGATTATATTACTCATTAAGAAGGGCTTTCTTCTTAAACAATGTGAGCTGGGTATTTCTTTCCTGATTAATTTGAGTACCCGGGCTTGCATTTTGATTTAGCTCGTTAAGCTTCAAACCCATATCCACCTTGTCTAAAGCACACTGCACCTTTTTCATTTAAAAGAGCCAGTTGTCTTCTCACTGAAACCAAGGTGTTCACAACATTGCCCTCTGCGCTTTCCAGCACCATGTCCTCCTCAGGCACATCGCACGGATCTCTACAACAGCCTGTGTAGCTGGTAATTAGAAATATTCCTATTTTGTTGCTTGCACGCTATACCAACAAAGTTTTCAAGTTGCCCAAATTGCGCTTGTTAGAGATAGCAATAGTTAGCAGCCTTTAACCGCCTCCACATACAACGCTCTTCCCATCTTAACATTCCCATTCTTAAGAGCTTTGACCAATATTTTCCCTGCTCTACCAGTCTTCACTACAAACCTGCATACATGCATTTTGTAGCTTCCATGGCCAATAAACTTCTGGAAGAGATTTTCCACCATTCAAAGCTCCAGGGTAAAAAGACTTCAATGCCTTCCAAGCTCTCCCTTCTGGAATGATCAACATACCATTCTGGCTTCCTCCCCTCTTCAAGGCCAGAAATCGGCTGGAGGTATTGGAACATCGTAGCACAAGCAGTGTTTCCCACCCAAAGAGATTTCGCAACCCCCCTTCTTCCCTCCACCTAAGACAATCTCCATGAAGGAAATTAATTATGCAACACTCATCCCCCTGCCCTGTCTTAAAAAGCCCTTCCTGCACTGCCATGTAAATTCAAGCTGACGATTTAATTATCTACTACCATTAAAAAATTTCAGCATCCTCTTTGACAATAATACTCAATCCTTCATCCAAGGCATAAGAAAAATACAAGGACTATCACCAACATTTCTCCATAGATATCTATGCGGTGTGTAAATGTGGTTGACCATAGGCATGAGCTTCCAGTAACATAATCAGAGTGTTCAACAAGGTAATAGATCCACCTACTGCAGTCCTAGGAAGCATTTTTCAACCTTGGTTGCATTGCTCAGAAATATATATATCAAAATAATGTAAGTATTCATTGTCTTTTGCAATTGCATTGCACATAATAACCCTTGAGTCTATATGATGATTGTCATTTAAAGCAAGGACCAAAAATCACTTAGACATGCTATAACCCCAGCCAAAAATTCTGCAGTATCTCATCATCTCTACAAGTAGACAGAATCTATTTTTGTCACACATAAAGGCCAGCAATCTCCAATTCAAACCTAGTTCAATTTTTTTTTTTATAAGAGATAAATATTATTGATATGAATGAAATAGGTATAGCCCATGTACACAGGAAGTATACAGAAAACACCTAAATACATTCTAAGAGCAGTAAAATAAAGACAAGAAATCATGAAAAGACAAGAAATCATGAACATTGTCCCCATTTAATACGATAGTGGGAAACCAAAGCATTAAAGTGTGGAGAAAAAAATTCTCCAGCTCTGCCAGTGTGCGTTCCTTATCTTCAAAGAAGCACGCATTCCTTTCCATCCAAATATACCACATGATGCACAACGAAATCATCTTCCTCATTGTTCCCACTTGATGATAGCCTTGCATCTTCCTCCAATAACCCAACAAATCCACTATACTCAAAGGCATAACCCAAGCAACATCAACCCTTTGAAAGATCTCATCCCACAACGCCCTTGTTACCTCACAATGTAGTAAGAGATGATCCACAGATTCTCCATTCTTTTTACACATATAATACCAATCCATTACTACACATCCTCTCTTCCTCAAGTTGTCCGTGGTCAAGATCTTCCCAAGAGCGGCATTCCATACAAAAAAAGGCTATTTTAGAAGGCACACGAGACCTCCAAATATTCTTCCAGTGGAACGGAGTATGATCTTATGTTGTCAAAATGTTATAATACGCCTTAACTGTACATTTCTTGTGATTATTATACCTCCACTTCAATCTATCACGATGTGCCATAGGAGTCCCAGTGGAATATAGTAGGCTGAAAAAGTCTGAAACAATAGATAATTCTCAGTCATGAAAATCCCTATTAAAAAGAATATTCCACTAATGCGAACTATGAGAAAATAACCGCACATCCACCACTGAAACCTCCCTATCAACTGCAATACAGTATAGAGTCGGAAAAGTTCTTTTCAATGCGTGATCTCCACACCACACGTCTCGCCAAAAACTGATTCGATTGCCCTCTCTGGCTACAAAGCAAATTTGATTTTCAAAGCATGGCCACCTCTTCCTTATAAACTTCCATAAACCCACACCATACCGCCTTCTCACTTCATTGGAACACCAACCACCCCAAGCAACACCATATCTAGTGTCAATAATTTCCTTCCACAATGATCCCCACTCCAAGTGATATCTCCATAGCCATTTCCCCAATAAAGCTTTATTAAAAGTTCTCAAGTTACACACTCCCAACCCCCCATGCACAACTGGAGCACAAAATGTCTTCCATCTAACCAGATGCAAACCTAGTTCAAACTCAAATTCCAGGGTTGATGCCACAACCAGGCAAAGTCTCCCAAGAAATATTACTCAAATAAAATCACTAAATAAAAACAATGGTAGTCTTTAGAAGATCGCAAAGTTTATAACAAACTGCAATTTAGCAATGAAACAAAAATAAGAAAAAACAAAAGGTCAAATGAATGGCCCCTAATATTTTCACATGATTATGTAATTGTCAAAATCAGCGGATATAATATTTTTCAATTAATTATCAAAAAATCAGAAAGAAAGCATACCTAAGGTATGGAACATGTGAATTTACATGACAAACCATGTGTCTGAATTTAAAAAACAAAATTTCTAGCATGCTTTACCGAAAATTTCATTCTAAAGTCACCAAAATAAAAAAATAAAAATAAAAAGGAGAGAGAGAACACCTGTAAAGTGAACTTGTGGTTTTTGTCATGCTCACACAACTTGGAAGCTAGAACAGTGTAATACTTATTAAATACTTTCTCCTGTAAACAGCATTCTACAAGAACACGCATGATATCTCTGTCCTGTGAATATAAGTGAAAATTAACAATCAGAAAATTAAATACAGTTGTCAAAATAAGGAGAAAACCACAAGGCACCCACCTGCTTTCCATGTAAACCCAACCTTAGAAGCTTCTCGAATGTATCGATGTAGTCCAACCCACTCATTACTATACAAAAGATCGCCCTTCTGGCATGTGTTCATCCTCTGTGCAGCAGCAAGCTGCAACATTTTTTGGGCTTCAAGAACCTCTTTGTCTATATTGCTGGCAACTTCTTTAACATTGTCCATTGTGGAAGCCATGTCACCAGACAACCACCATTGGCCCTTCTTCTCAGGATCAACAAGCTTGCTCCATTTGAGCCCTCTAATTAAAACATCTTCTACCCTTAATTGAAATAAAGAATAACCAAGGACTCAATGTCATACAAAAAGATAATGGAAAATTGAATTGTCTTCCTAAATCAAATCAGACACTTATTATTTCAAAAAGCAGAATGTTAAAATAAATTAGATTATCTTGAGTTTCCATGAGCTATCCCTATTCCTAGTCATACTTTCACGCCTAGAGTAATGATACACTTTTTTTTTTTTTTTATATTGGGCATCTGGGAACAAAATCCCAACTAATCCCAGGAGTGCACAGGCTCTTGATGAGGAGTTTACTGCAAGTGCACCTCGGGCAATTAGAATTCTATTCGATGGCCCCTAGAAATTGTTTGAACCCAAGGGTTCAAACCTTAGACTTGGAGGAAGCATACCACCAAGACCAAGGCTCTTAGCACTTGAGCTAACCCCCAAGGTTGAGTAACAATACACTAACAACCCATTTACAACTAATTTTTACAACTTTGAATTTTTTTTTTATTGGCATTAGGTGTCGTTATTGGCACTGGGTGTAAGGGAGAAGGTTTTTTTTTTTTTTTGTTAGGAAGAGGTAAACCTCAAGATGAGACCATATAACTCACAATTTTACATTGGTGTGCAAAAACGAAGTTTCAAAGAGAGAGCAACCTCATGGATTTTAAGGAGAGACAGTGATCATGGGGAAGGAGCAAAAACATTTTTATGTACCAAGTAAAACATGGTAGCTATGACTAATGCAATGACAAAGTGCTAATGTTAAATATTAATCAGAAGCAAAAAAAAGAAAGAATTATAAATTAAAGCTCCTAGCTAAATTGAGACAGAATGACACTATTAGTGGAAAGAAATTTTATGACAAGATGTGTATTTAAGTAGAGAAAAAACAAAAAGCAAAGCATTTCAAAATACCCAATGCATACAAACTCCCATTTTACCGTATAGCATTCCATGAATCAAAAGGAGAACAAACCACAATTTCTTTGGTAGATCCCAACACATTTTTTTTTTCAAATTATGTACACAATGAAGTTCATAATCATTCATAAGGTTTCAGTACCAAGCTATTCTAGTCAATGTATGAATCAAAACATGTTCACTGTTGTCTTGAAACTACAATGTATATTACTTGGATGCTTCTCTTATAAACAATCTATCTTAAAATGAGTAATAAATAGGATGCACCCCTTATTGAGCTTTTTTACTGCAACTTGCTATTACTAGGAATAATATTTATCATTTTAAGAAAATTAACAGGTACTATTTGAACTCTATAGTCTTAACATTGTAATTGGATCTATGATTTGATCTCAGAGACAATCTCCCACTGCGACACCAATGGTAGCCCCTTAAAAGTCAAGCCTCCTCAAACCAAAACATATCCTCCCAAGTTCCATTACAAAAATAACAAAGAGTAATAAAACATTCTAAAAAAAAAATATATGCTGAACTAAATGTTAAAAGAATGAAACTATTAACTAGAAAGACCTTTTGTAGCCATTTCTTTATCCGGGTGTGATGAGCGGGATCCTCTTCAGGCCTTTTCTTGTTGTTCTTTATGTCACATATGGTTTCAAGCATGAATTCCATCTGCAAGCATCACCAATTACAATCTTTGCAATTATGAAACAAACAAACCAAAAAGGTGAAGAATTCATAATAATGCTAAAACGTTTAATAAACTTACTCTCTTGCTATTTATATTTTGTTGGCCATCTCCAGAAGAAGCTTTCAACTCATTCACCCTATTCTGAATACTCAGAATAAAATTTTTCATTGTAGAAGGATCATCACTCCTTATTTTCATTCCACAGCCTGTGCAGTTAATAGTAGTTCAAATCAGACAAGTTGCGGATGCCATCACGCAATTACAAGAGATAGAACAATAACTTCATGCTATCATAAAATATATAATGCAAACACTAGAGCATGCAAACAAAACAAAGCAAACAATAATACCTGGATGTTGATTTTAAGCACAAAAACGATATATATAAAATGTGTGACATGCAAGCACTTGCCAACAAATGGATCCCATTTGCAAACAATAACTGGTTTGGAAATATACATGATGCCGATTTTAAGCTCAAAACACTATATAAAGTGCTTGATATGCAAGACTTACTAAAAATGGACCCCCTTGAAGTTTAAAGTTGGTAGAATTCTGATAACAAGGTATAAAAGCCAAAAACTCCACATATGCAAAGACCGAATATCAAAAGTTTAAAGAGGCTTACATTGCAAAGTTGTCAAGATGGTTGAGACATCTATCTCTGTTAATCGCTTGCTCAACATTATCAAAAAGTCATATATCAACTCACTGAGACGAATCATAAAAAATACAGCTATTAGAAAGGATTGTTACATACTGTACAAAAATTTAAGGCACACTAACTGAAACAGACAGTGAAACTTCTGCCCAAGGACACATCACTCATCAAGCAACTACTGCAATTTAGATAATTCAAGTTAGGGATTCAATCACTCATGTTGTTCCTTGTAACGCCCCAATGGAAAGACCAAACCATATGGCCTATACTCCAAAAGGACTAGTCAATGATACAATTGGAGCCCTATTGGAACATTATAAAGAGCAAGAACTTCTCCTTCCTAAGCAATGTGGGATCCCATACACCACCTACCCTTATCCTTATCATATGGGATATCACATTCCTGATGCCGGATGCCCAAAACATGGACAAATCACGCCATAATATAATAAAGAAAACTGCTTTTATTTCAACAAAAACACAATATCCCAATACACTCTTTTCTTTTGAAGGGAGTTGAAGCAATTTCAGAGCGGTCATAGAATACATAGCCTCATCTCTTACAACAAATTAGTAATTTAATGAATGTAAAGGAACTGATGTTTACAGTATGTACATCAAATTGAAGCATGTATCTTCACATGTACTAGAGCTTGATGAGCAGAAATTTGACCATGCCAAAAGATATTGTCATCCAGCAACCTAAATCAATGTGTCATGACATATGCTTTTGAAGTCCTTGATTTTTTTTCACCTCTTGCCGTGATAATTTTACAGAGTAAGAGTCCAGGTTAACAGAAGTTATTAACCTTGAGCAAACTCCAAATATGTACAAATAGGATAGCAGAAAAGAGAGATTTCGCAAAGAAAGAGTGTCTTCTTTGCGGAATTCACCCCGAGTAAAAAAACATAATTTTTCTCAGTACATTTTTCTAATTTTTTTTTTATAAGTAGTCAAAGAATGTTGTAGGGAACAACTAGCAATAATAATGGTGTGATCACCTCAAAACATAGAGCAAGAGAAGCTATAAGCTTTGCACTGAAGTCAATTCCAACCAAACATGCTATCCCTCCAACAAAAGCACCAAAAACAGCAGCATACCTACACAAAGAGCAGAGAGGAAGTTATTAAGGGAAAAAGAAAAAGAAAAAAAAAAGAAGGGGGAAAATAATATAGGATCCAGTTTATATATACTTATGGAATAAACTAATGTTCAAATAAAAAAGCTCCATCTTGTGACATACAACAAGTTTTATGGATTCACATAATCCACAAACCCCAAAAAAGAAAAAGAAAAAAACAACTTTTGATAAGAAAATAATCATTATCCATCAAAACTCCCTTGTATATGGAATTTTGGTCCTTGGATCAACAAAGCTGACAAAGTATATAAATGGAATAATGAGCCAACATTAATTAATTAAAATTTCCGAAATAAAATTTAGAAGCAAAGCCATCAATAGAGTAAGGAACAGAAAAGTTTTGATTTTTCTTTTCAACACTACTGCCAAATCTAACGAAAACAATTTAACTCTCGAAGTTCAATTTGCAAAAGACAAAAGAGGTGTTTGGGGACTCTTTCATAGATACGAAAGATCTATAACAAAACAAATAACGGTAAATAAATAAATTGTACGAAAAATATATTCAAGGATTTCTTTAGGTAGATAACATATTCACTCCATATAAAACGCAGTTTTCAAAATTAAATTGTTCACCGCCTAAGTTGGACTCATGTTCTTAGAGCTCTTATGCTTCATTCAAAAGGATATATTTCTTGTTTGTTTTGACGAGTTAAATTTCATTAATCACACAAGTTATCTTGAAAGTTTATCAAACATGAAATATTTTCACCAAAGGAACCTTTTCATCTTTTCCAATTTTATTTTTATTTTTTATCAGTAAATAAGAATTTTATTAAAATAGGCAAAGCCAAGTGCAAGGGACATATACAAGAGCGACATCTTTTCCAAAATTAAATTGTTCACCATAGGAAATGGTCTCAACATTCTTAGAGCTTCCATTTTTCAGTCATAAGGATTTTTCTCTTGATAAGTTATACTTTATTAATTCCGCAAGATATCTTGAAATTTTATCAAATTCAACCAAAAACAAAATGATCTTTTTCCAATACTCAGAATAATGAACATTAGATGATATGGAGTTAAAACACTAAGCGCCCCCCCCCCCTTTTGGGCCCCATCTCTTTCTTGCTTCGTACAGATAAATTAATGAGGGGCACATTTGCACACAAAGCAGAGCCTTTACAATGCTGTTCAATGGATTTGTTCCCAAAACAGGACGTTTGAAAAATAATAGAAAAGAAGAGTTAAATTTTCATGTGGAGGAAGTTGGCTAAAGAAGCCATAGCTAAGAAACAGAAATGAAGGAGAAGAAATGAATAATCTCCATGCAGAGATTTGTAGGCAATAATTGTCATATTGTATTGGACATAGGCTTTTTAAGAGGAAGGGAAAAGAGACTGAGATGAAATAAACAAATACACACTTAACTGTTCATTGCCACGAGGACCGCCAGAACAAGATGCCAAAACCTCCTCATTGATTATCTGGGAAGCAGTACCACGAGCAATAGACTGCAGATGGATTGAATAAAAAATGTAAAAAACAATTCTGGACTAGCAACTTCATAATATTCTCTTCGACAAAGCTATGATAAAAGCATATGAGACTAAAACATTTTGAGAAAATGAAGACTCGACTCCCAAGGACACTGTTGCACCAGGACAGGTCTCCTGGCTCAAAAAGAAAATGTATAAAATCTAAATATGTTTTAGTCAGATATGTATCTTATGATTTTTGTTGGTGAAACTAGAACCTAATTCCACCCCCCACCCATTACCAACTGTGTCAGATACATCCCACACCAAAAGGTGCTCGGGTGGTATTCGTGGGCTGGGAATATCCAGATTCCAGGAATATACAACATATGACCATCTCAAAAGAATCTATAGAAGCATTAAGATATGTGAAAGTCACATACAAGAAGGATTCTAGAGATCTCCCCCGTAATTGGTTCCACGTTAGATTCAGACAATCTATTCAGAAGACCTGCAGCAAGTTAAGGATTTGAAACTTTAGAGAGCAAGTAGCAGTTCAGCATAAAGGGCAAGGCACAAAAGGCCTTGTTATACTTGAAAGCACAAATTTAATACCTCATATATGTCTGCGTGATTTCTTTTGTGAACAAGCTTGATGCTTTTGCGTTCTTTCCAAATCGTGCTTCTTTTTGCTTTTCTCGGCGTGATTTCTTTTTTCTTTAACTGATTAAACCAAAAAAAGAAAAAAGATTTAAGATGTCTTTGTATCTAAAACCAAAGGAAGGTTGAAATTCAAATCAAACTTAATGATCTGAACTACAAGCTTAGAAAAATAAAATAAAATAAAAGATGCTCACCCATGCCTCCTGATTAAGCTTCCCAAACTTAATTAACTGCCAAGAAAAATATAACCATGTTACATGAACATCCCAAACCCAAAACAGATAGAGTTCCTACTAAAACTTTTTACTTTTCCCCCATTTACAAAACTTCAAATGCAAGATATCCAAAATAATTTTCAACACCTGAAAGTCCCATTAGTTCAACCAGAATTCAGAGCATATATCAAGCAGAATGACAACATAACCAAATGGTGCAAACACAACTAACCAAAAATTACATAGTAGGGGTGTGTAAGGTTATTGGTCTGGACCAAAAAAACCCGACCCGACAGAACGATTTCAGTCGGACCAGACCGGTAACCTTTCCGGTCGGTCTTAGTCCTGAAAATTCCAAAGTTTCCAGTTTTCGGTTCAGTCTAGGAGTAGGCTTTTTTCACCTCGGACCGACTGAACTAAATATATATGTTTTAAAAAGATTTTTTAAATAGTATTATATATAGTAGTATAACTTAATTATCTAATTTTCACCCAACCTATGACCATGATCGTATAAATGTTATATAAACTATTAACTAATATGTTATTAACAATTAACCTAGAAAAAAACAATTAACTAATATATTATATGTTTAATCATAATATTATATACAATGATACATACTTTAGTATCTACACCTAATTAAAACACTTAGGTATATTTTCTGTAAGATACCTAAGTTGCAAGTATGAAATATACATAGACCATGACAAGTATTCATTAACTATATATAAAATATTAAAATTTTCAGATAGGTCATTATGCGTTAACTATCATAATTCATACACATACTATTAACTATTGAGTACTCAATTAATAACTATTTACATCATTAATATATTAATGAGTTAGTTAGATAATCCACATTAAAGAACTCAATTAATTTTGATTTTACTATTTTATATAATTTTTATCTATTAATTTATTTACCAAAAAGAAAAACTTTTAGTAGTTAATTTTGGTAAGCTGGGCCTTTAACAAAAAAAAGACCCATTTTGTACAAGCCCAACCCAAATGCGATTGGACCAATCGGACTGATAAAGGCTAATAACCAATATATTGCAAGGCATATCGTCACCTATACATTTTGTTTACGTAAAATATCAAGGAGGGTATGATCATACTTACCTTGAACTTTATGGAGTCAATCACATTCACATCCATAGGCACCTATACATAAGCATATTGTCACACCAACTTCTACTTTGAGTGCATCATTAATTTTAAAGACTAAAACTCCACTTAATGAGGCTATCCATGAGTTTCAACCCGCAATAATTATCCAATTTGTAAGCTCCAAAATTACCTTCCATGTTTTTTTCATCCAAACAAATATTCATAATAATATATAATTGAATCCCAAAATAATTTCTCTTTTAAAACCAGGCAACCCATAACCATCAATCGAACCATATGTACATCCAACTCATAATATGCATGTTATCCGCAACTCTAAATATGACTCATATAGTTAAATTCGTAGCACTTGTTTGACCCATAGCACTTAACATGTTTTCCTCCTTAAACTAAATTGTCAAAACCCTCGCAACATATTGACCTCAAATGTATCTATCATGACCATATTAATACATACATATAACCTAGCCCGTGATCACAAATTCATTCAACCCGTAGACGTATTACTACTCTAACCTGTAACTTAAATAACCTGTAGCATAAATATGGACCCGTCTCCTTAAATAGTGAAAGAGAAAAAACCTTGTTGTAATGCCCCTTCTCGTATGTCAGGAATATTACGTACGGTCATAACATAATGCCTGCTAAAGAGATTCAATCACATAAAATACCTCATCTATTGGGTCATAAAACTAACTTAGCATGACAGTCTTTCATTACATAAAAGCTGAAAGATAAAGAAATTATCTAAACTAGTTTTTTGTGATACTAACATTGCTTAAGTGTCTAAATCATACACTAAGTCTCTGGAAATTTATTCTACTCCTGGCACTCCTGCTTTATATCCACAAAATCATCATCTAGGACATTAAAACATAAAACAGAGAAACAAACAAATGAGTCGAAGACTCAATAATAGCACATCATACTGTAAACTTAACTTAGTTTAACATTAGGCTTAATTTTGAAAACTTACATACATGGTCACAATATACACATAACATATAGATCATTCTTTAGCAACATATGCAGAATCAAACATAATCATGGAAATACATGTAACATGGATGCATGACTGACTGACTCCATGCATTTCCTATCATTCGTACATGACTTATTCCTCGTCTTTCACTTATTTCGTGGCCATCATAATATGTGTGCATTGGTCCAATTGTCGTTGACCATATATAACATATCATAACATAGGGTGAACCATGCTTGGGTCTATGGTACCGTATAACTGTCAAACTAGGTTAGAAGTCTGTTTTTGTTTGAATGGCCGAATCCCAGCCTTGTGATTTCTCTCTATTATATAAACTGTACAAAGAAGTCTATACATAGAAATTTCAGAATGCACTTTTTGTATGCGCCTAATTCTAGCCCTATATATGGAAGTTACAATCTTAACTCAAGAGGGCAAGAGAAGTATAAGGAAAGAATAAAGAACAATAAATGGGCAGCGTTGCTGTCCATTGACAGCCCCCCTCAAATTGATGCAGGTTGATTGACAAGCATCAATTTGCTACTTAAGAAGCAATGTCGATGACGAGTGAGGGCTTTTGTGAAGATATCAGCAATTTGAAGTTCAGTGGAAACATGTGGAAGAGTAATAACACGAGCTTCAAATGCTTCACGGATAGAGTGACAATTGACTTCAATATGCTTCGTGCGCTCATGATAGACAGGATTGGCCGTGATCTGAATTGCACTTGTATTACAGCATGTAGAGGTGTAGGGTCGGTCTCAGAAAAATCTAACTCAGCAAGCAAACCTCGAAGCCAAATAATTTTAGAACAAGCAAGAGACATCGCCCGATACTCAGATTCGTTAGATGACTTAGAGACTCTGTCTTGCTTCTTACTCTTCCAGGAGATCAAGGCATCATCTAAGAACACACACCAACCAGTGATGGAACAACATGTGTCCGCACAACTGGCCCAATTAGCGTCACTATAAGTAGTAAGACGAGGAGAAGTACCTGAAGGAAAGAATAAGCCACGGGCAGAAGTGCCCTGAACATAGCATATGATCCTACGGACAGCAGCCAAATGAAGATGACGAGGAGTCTGAAGGAACTGACTGAGTTGCTGTACTGCAAAGGAAATGTCTGGTCTAGTAATGGTGAGATAGACAAGACTACCCACCAACTTCCGGTATAGACTAGGATCAACAAGTAAGTCACCCTCTTCTTTGCGAAGTTTGACATTCAATTCCATAAGAGTAGCAACAGAGGTGGCCTCTTGCAGGGCAGCTGTAGCCACCAGATCATTAGCATACTTCTGTTGGTTAAGAGAAATACCAGATGGACTATGATGCACCTCAAGACCGAGAAAATATGTGAGAGACCCAAGGTCTTTCATATGAAAGGACTTAGAGAGATGAGTCTTGAGCTGGCCAAGTAAAACACAATCGGAACCAGTAATCACAATATCATCAACATAAACCAAAAGAGCAACAATACCCAAGTCTGATTTCCGAAGAAATAAAGAAGTGTCTTACTTGCTCTGTTTGAATGAGAATTGTAATAAAGTGGTTTGAAATTTATCAAACCAGGCCCTGGGAGCTTGCTTGAGACCATAAAGTGAGCGACGAAGCTTACACACATGTGAAGTCGAAGAAGAGAACAATCCCGGGGGTGGCTTCATATAAATACACTCTTTAAGATCCCCGTGAAGAAACGCATTCTTGACATCCATCTGATGCAGTGCCCATTTATTGGAAGCAGCAAGAGCTAGAATCGTACGAACAATAGTCATCTTAGCCACAGGAGCAAAGGTTTCTTCATAATTGACACCATATTCCTGATTATTCCCAAGTGCAATAAGCCGAGCTTTGTAACGATCTAAGCTTCCATCAGATCGAACCTTGACTGAGTAAACCCATTTGCAACCCAGAGGAACAATTATTGGAGGACAAGGCTCAATGTCCCAAGTGTGATTGGCCTCGAGAGCAGAAATTTCTTCCTGGATAGCTTGTCGCCAACAGTCATGCTTGGCAGCTTGTGAGTAGCATGTGGGAATATCAAAATTGGACAATGCAGTAGTAAGAGTTGAAATAGAATTACCAAAACTGGAAGAAGTACACCCATACCTATCTGGGGGTATCGACACTTGAGGAGAGCGACGTATCAACAACGCTGGAGGTACTGTAACTGACTGATTCTGGAGCATGGTAGGATCAGATACCAGGGGAGCCATGGGAAAAGACTGTGGGCGGGAGCGTCTTGTATACACAATACCTGGTTTAAAGCGAGAGCTGACTTGACGATGAGAATCTGATAACTGCTGCTCAAAGGAGGGAAGGACCACAATAGAAGAGGAGAACACAGAAGACACAAGAAAGAAATGTTGATTTTCAAAGAAAATAACATTTCTAGAAATGCGTGTACGATGTAATGTAGGATCATAGCAAACAAATCCCTTTTGACACACATTATATCCCAAGAATGCACATCTAACAGATTGAGCAGATAATTTATGGCGCTCATGATGAGGTAAATGAACAAAACATACACAACCAAAAGTACGAAGATTATCGTAACGAGGTTGCTTAGAAAATAAGCGGAAATAAGGAGACTCCATGTGTAAGACTTGAGAAGGTAAACGATTAATCAAGTGAGTAGCAGTTTTCAGAGCCTCCACCCAGAACATGGATGGAACAGAGGATTCTAACAAGTGAGTACGTACCACATCTAGGAGATGACGATTTTTGCGTTCGGCTACTCCATTTTGTTGTGGAGTAGCGGGACATGAACGTTGATGAATAATACCTTTGAAAGCCAAGAATGCCTGAAACTCAGTAGACAAATATTCACCACCAGAATCTGTGCGTAATGTCTTAATAGAAGCAGAGAATTGATTGTCAACATACGCTAAAAACTCAGTGAAAGTATGGAAAACCTCAGATTTAGAGCGAAGAAAATAGACCCAAGTAAATCTGCTATAATCATCAATGAAAGTCACATAATATTTAAATTTTTCACGTGAACTAACTGGGAAAGGTCCCCAAACATCACTATGAATAAGATCAAAGCAGTGAGAAGCTCTACTAGCATGCAAAGGAAAGGGAAGAGTTTTGCTTTTACCAAGTTTGCAAGAATCACACTCAAAAATTAAAAAAGGACGTTCTTCATTACCAAGAAAATCAGAGTTCAATACATAAGATAAGATCTGAGTATTGGGATGGCCTAAACGACGATGCCATACCATACTAAGAGTTGGAACATGATTACAAGCAAAAGACTAAATAGAAGAAACTGAAGAAAGTGCTGGAGTAGGCAAAAATAGTGGAAACAAGCGCCCCACTTTAGGTCCCTTCGCGATCGGCTTCCCTATTACCTGGTCCTGCACAACACAACCATTACCAGAAAAATTAACAGCACAATTGTTATCAACCAATTGACCAACAGAATAAGATTCGTAGAAAGCTGAGGAGCAAGAAGCACATCAGTGAACTGAGAAGAGGCATCTCCAACAGCAGTTATTGGCAAAGAACTGCCATTGGCAGTCTGAATGGCAGATTGACCAGCATAGGGCTGAACATGACACAGAGCAGTGGGATTGTTCCTCATGTGATTAGAGGCCCCTGAGTCCACATACCAGAGTTTAGTAGAATTCATACTTTGGAACCCCATTGCCGATAATGCCGAAATGAGCATCTGTTGCACCATTTCTGGTGTGCAGTAATTTGTTGCAGGAGGTGCAGGAACAGAGGAAGCACCTGAAGAAGAGCCAGGTGCTGGAAAAGTTGCTGCTAGAGGGGCAATAACAGAAGTCTGAAACGCTTGGGCCTGACGATTCTGGGGGCGGATACGACATTCTTTGATAATGTGACCCTTCTTCTTACAATAGGAGCAGTATTTCTTAGGACAATTGGCAGTAATATGCCCATACTCCTTGCAGCAAAAACACTGCAAGTTTTTAGAATTCATAGGTGGTCCTCGTCCCTAGGCAGCATAAGCCATAGTTGTCGTCCCTGAACTACCATGAGATTGCTCCAGAATGGCTTGAGTACTAAGACGTTGTTCTTCGCAAAGTAACTCACCAAAACAAATATCAAGAGAGGGAACAGAAGATCTGTTCAGTAAAGAGGAGCGAACATATTCATATTCCGGGCGTAGTTTCATAAGAAACTGATCACGCCGACTAGTCTCATGAAGATTCTGAATAGTCGACAGAGCGGTAGCAGGAACATCCGCAGTAACCAAATCAGTATATTCATGCCAAAGAGTCAAAAAAGTCGAGTAGTAGTCTTGGATGGAAAGACTACTATGTTGAAACATGGCAATCGCATGTTCTAACTGAAAGCGACGAGCACCATTAGCTTGATGATAAACTTTCTTCAAGTAATTCCACATGGATTCAACAGAACGATAAGCCCGCAAGTTGGAAACAATATGTGGCTCCACTGAGCCAAGAAGCCAAGACATAATCCGAGCATCAAGAACGGCCCATGAAGGAGAGGCCTTGAGATCCTTGGATTTGTCAGTAGTGGATGTTGGGGCGACATCCGTACCATCAATATGACCCCAAAGATCTTTTCCCTTGAGGAAAAGTTCAAACTGAAATGCCCAAGTGGAATAATTTGTGCCCGTAAATTTAACACACATAGGTGTGGAATCCATCGTAAATAAATAAAACTCGGGACAAAAGCCAACAAACAGAACCAAGATGGCAAAATAACCACAAAAGAAACCAAAGCCGAAATATTCCAAAAAAAATATTAATGCTTCACGGGAGAAGATTGTAAACTCCAACAAATAACCAAACTATTCTCGGCTATGGTGCGAAATAACTCTGTAAGATGCGTGCAAGATAACCAAAATAACCAAAAAAAAAAAATGGTGCCGAATAACCAAGAAAAAGCACCTACAGAAAGCATCGCACATCACCTGCTAACAGCCACAGAGGACTGTTCCAAGAGCCACACAGCCACAGAGATGCCGAAAATAGCACCAGAAGGCTGTTCCGACAGCCACTCAGCCACAGAGATGCCGAAAGAGACTAGGAAAGACCACCGAAACACAGCACAGACCACCGAAATACTACCGAAACACAACATAGAAAAGCCACAGAGATGCCGAAATACTATCGAGAAACAGCACAGAGACCATCGAAACAGAGAGGGTTCACGTCGGAACCAACACAGAAGCACCGAAGCCGAGAGAGGAAAAAAATTCGAAGGATGGTTAAGGTGTTAGTTGACGGTGCTCTGATACCATGTCAAACTAGGTTAGAAGTCTGTTTTTGTTTGAATGGCCGAATCCCAGCCTTGTGATTTCTCTCTATTATATAAACTGTACAAAGAAGTCTATACATAGAAATTTCAAAATGCACTTTTTGTATGCGCCTAATTCTAGCCCTATATATGGAAGTTACAATCTTAACTCAAGAGGGCAAGAGAAGTATAAGGAAAGAATAAAGAACAATAAATGGGCAGCGTTGTTGTCCATTGACAATAACGTATCATAACATGTAGTGAAACACACTTGGGTCCGTGTTATCACATAGCATATGGTGAACCACGCTTGAGTCCATGACACCACATATCATAACCTGTGGTGAAACACACTTGGGTCCATGTCACCTCAAAACATAATAGCTTACATATGGTGGACCACGCTTGAGTCTATGGCTTGCACATCCACCCATAACTTAAGGCCAATCTTAAAGCTTACGTGTCATTCATGTGTTTTCTTATTAACTTTCATAATGCATGTGAACATGTTTGACTTCATGAAATTACATGGCATGACATACTCTTGTGCATGGTATAACATTAAACATGGCATATTAACATGTGTCTTACACAACATAGCATAGCATAGGCATGGCATAACATGATCTAAACATTACACGGCATACATGTGATTTTCATAACATCCCATCCATCTAACAGCAATCCATATCAGCATAGCATGTATAGCCTTATGCACAAGCATATCATCGTAATTCATTGAGGTTCGTGAAAAGGGGCGAACCTTGAATTGGCTCGTAGCATAGCGTAGGTAAACATCACATTTTTCATGCAAAATCATAATATTACAGCACACATAAAGTTATGATCATGCTACTTACCTCTTAGCGCTTCTTCCACAATCTCATGTCGTAGCTCGTGACCTATATGAGGTACTAGACATTACTAAATTTCTAGAAAACATTCCGTAACATGCTAATTACTTAAAATCATACCATAGAGATAATTAAATAAATATTCAGTTATACTAAGATTAATAGATAGTAATATTATTTAAAACTAATAACATATTCCTTGATTTTCTATTGAAAGTATAACATAATAGTTTTATTAAAATCTGACTAAATAGAAAATGGAAATATTAACTAAAATAATAGGCTCAATAGTATATTTTAAAATATATTTTAAATCCCTTGAATATTTTCAGTAAAAATAAGTCAATAGGTTCATATTTATTCAAATAAAACTTTGGCCTAACTTAAATTTCAGCTCAGCCCCACTTAAGGAAAACAACCCACTTAAAATCACTTAAATGAAATAAAGTGCTATAGAGTCGGGATTCGAACTTATTGCCTATGCTCTAAGGGTTTTGCTATACATTAGCCACTCTTCACCCGCAGTAACTATAGGCAATCAAATTTCAGTTAGCACACCGGAGAAAACACGAAATGCAACCGGATACCAAGCGATATCAATAATTGCTAGGAAAGATAAGCATTTTGCCTACTAAACACAGAGCCCAACCAAAACCCATATCATTTGTCTATTCAAGGGAAAGATATGGAACAAAATAGTTAATCAAACGAGGCAAAACAAAACCAAAAGACATACAAGAAGAAAAAGAAGAATGGTTAAGTGAGTATGGAAGGGAATGTTAGAAATGGAAATTACCAAGAAATGATGGAAGTGAGGGTGAGCTTTGATGCTAGGGTTTGGCGCTAGGGGAGGGGGGTTTTGGATAGGGGTGTAACTAGTCCGGTTTTGGACAAAATTTAGGACCAAACCGATATGTACCAGTTTTGCATTTTCAAAAACCGATTACACATCGGTTACCCCCCTAAACCGGTACTTCCGGTTTTATTGGTTTGGTCCAGTTTTCTAGTTTTAATAACATACAAATTTGTAAAACAAATCTATCTATTAAAATAAAAATATTAAAAAAAAACTGCTTTAAAAAAATCTGTTTTATACTTACTTTTATTCCAAAATTTGATCCGTACAAAAAACTCAGAAGATTGCAATATAAATGACAAGAAAAGAATTGCAATATAAATGCATAATTAGTACAAAAAGTCAAATCTTATATATCATATGTTGTCTAAACATACATACATATAAATATAAGCAAGCTGCAGGTTTTAATTGTTAGGGGAATACCCAACTTGGGAAATGGCTGTTTGCCTTGCCCTAGCTAACTTGTGCATGCAGGGTCAGCGCCCCCAAGTCAAAAAACTCACCCCCCACCCCCCAAGTTGTCCATCTCTAGTGACTTCAATGGATATTTTTCAGAACCATATTCATATATTTTTGTTAGGTTTCAGCATCTACTTACTTTTCTGGTGTACTGTAGATTTGAAACGTATTTGATGGAACACAGTTTCTACTAAAAATGACACAAGTGGCATTTAGCGAGCTGTCTATTTCCATCTCAAGTTGGCAACTTGCATCATTCATGGCTTTGGGTGTGTTATTTGCAATCAACAGCTCAATAGTTTAATGCCTTTTTCATGTTCAACAATAGAAATAAATTAATAAATAAATAACTATCAGAGTCACGAAGTCTGTTTTGACGCATTATCAAGAATTTCTTCATTCTGTTTTTGACTTTATAGGGACGATCATCACTTTTAAGAGATTAAGCTAATTATTTTACTATTAATTAGAGGGTCCTTTCATTTATATTAAAGCATGCTAGCTTATCTTGATAAATCCAAATGAATAGATCCTCTCTATGCAATAAAACATGTTAGCTAGATCCTCTCTATGAATTGGTTTGAAGACCAAGACTTGTTGATACTGTTGAGGGCCTATGTTGTGTATGGAAATGGATGGAGGGAATGGAATGAATGTTATGTTGTAATCTGTGCTGTACATAGATCTTCTTTTTTTTTTTTTTGTATAAGCAAAAATATTATATATATAAAAAATGAATAACCAAGTACACTGATCTATACAAGAAAAACACCTTGCCCATTGACCCCAATGACCCAAAAAATCCGTGAAAAACAACCCAAAATACACCAAGCCTGACCCCAACCTCTTGTTTCCCGTAGAACTAAAACACTACCCGAAAACCCAATCCCAACCTCTTATTTCCTCCTTTAGAACTAAAACTTCACGATGCCCTCCATTTGGACTTCCCTCTAGTTGATTGATTGCCCAATGTAGACGATGTAACTCCCTGCTTTTCTTGAAACTTGATTTGGTTTCAAGCGCGTTGCTTGCCTCAATCGCAGTGATTAGTTCTTTAAATTGGTCTTCACATCCTCTATGTGAAATTCCCACAAACTGTTGAATCTCCCTAACTTTAGACAGAATCCAATCTACTATTGGAGGAAGAGAGACCAAGGGAGCAACATAGATCTTCTCTCTATCAGTAAACTAAATCCAACATTCATGTTTATGGTTTAACATTTGCTACTTGAACCTTAGAACTTGTAGAAATTAATTCCTAGCAACCTCAAAATGTTGTGCATTGCTATTAAAATATTATAAGTAATAAGAATAATATTCATATAATTATTTTACAACTTAATGTGATACTTTCATTTCATTAAAAACATTAAAATTCAAATTTATTTAAATTTAAATTTTACATAACTACCCTCCATTTGGAATAGGGTTGCAAAAATAGTTATAGCAAAATACCTTACCTCTATAACTAAATATAGGCAGCCTGCAATCTGAAAATTTGAAGGGCTACCATGCAAACAACATCGGATTAACACAAACATTTATAAAAAGTTGCATCCAAGTTCATGAAAAACAACTAACACTTACATATATATAAATATATACATACATACATACATACATACATATACAGATATTATAGATCACTAGCTATGTAGCATCCCAGATTTTAGTGTATTTTTAATGGTGGATTTATTTAATTTATTTTGTGATTATTTATCTTGTTTTAAAATTTTGGGAGTTTTTAAATATTATTTCTTAATATTTTATATTGTGAAAATTATTTTTATGCGCTTTCTAGATTTTTATTTACTGTTTTGGCTTTTAAAATGATCTTTAAATTAAATTGATTTATTTTTTGGGTTTTAAATTTTTATTGTTGCATTTAAAATATTTCACTGCGTTTGGTTTATTTTATTTAGCTTTCGGTTTTAATTTCATCTTCGTTGGATTTTTCGGGACCCAGCTTGAAAGACTGGATCTTCTTTTTTTTCCTTTTTCTTCTTTCTTTTTCTTTTCTTTTCTCCTTCTTCCCCGCGTGCGACCCGACCCCCTCTCCCTTCTCTCTCCTCTCTCCTCTCTCCACCGTGTGAAACGATTTACCTTCGCTGCGCCGCCTCCGGACCACCGTGCACGACACCACAGGCATCATCGGCTCCCCCGTGCGCCGGCGACCTCCCTCATAAAATCTCAGACCGCCTCGTGCCACCGTTAGCCGCCACGGGCCGATTGAACCCGCGGTGGTTCTTCCTCCATTCTGCCGCCGTCCGGCCACCTCTGACCACCATTTCTTCACCACATCTTCATCGGCCCAATACCAAGCTTTTCGACCCAAACCCGGCCCCGATCCGTCGCCGGAGCCGCCCGTGCGAGCTCCACTTCCAATTTGAAATTCTCGGCTGTAAACCGCCCATTTCCGCCGCCATTCACGGCCAACCACCACCATCATTAGATTCCCCACCTTCCAAAGGCCCTACCCTATCAATTTCAAGTCTTCGTTTGAACTCGTGTGAAATTTCAATTTCACTGTGTTTCAGCCACAGTGTTTTTACACGGTGACATTTGCTGCTTTGGTGTTTTCCAGTGCCTCGGATCCTCCGTAAATTATTTTTAAAGCACTGTAAGTATTTCTCCAAAAGACTTTTAAGATTTAAATATATTTTTGCAATGACCTGTTTTATAAGCTGTAAATTGGTATCTGTTTAGACTGTTGGTTATTTGGAAATTACTGTGAAATGTTGGTTGTTGGTAATTGATCATTTTCATGGCATTGTGCACGCATGCATGGGTGTGTAATTTTGAAAAGGCTCTTCGGGTGTGTGCGTATCACCCCCAAGCCGAGATGAGTTATTATCTCGGTGGAACTCCTCTGGACACTCGGGAGTAGAATATACTGAGTGTCGTCCCCTGGAGCTATTGCTCGGGATGGTAGCGCTCTCGATCTGACTCCGTGATCTCTCGGGCTGGCGGAGATCAGAGGATGCTTGGCTATGTACCCGGTGGGTGCGGAACTGGGCATCTCTCATGTTTATTACTCGCACGGCCGTTACCCGTGGAGTGAATAAAGAAGCCAGGGTATGTGGATGGTCCCTAGGGGAGGCCATGGTACATACGGATTAAAATTAGAATTAATGTATTTATTCCTGTGTTTTTAAATTGTGCCAAATGGTAATTTTGGCGTGCGTGGAAAAACTGTGATTTTCGAGAAATGGTGTTTTTATCGGATTTTGCACTTGGGTCATCATGTGCATGCATAGTGGTTGTTGTATTTTTATATTTGTTAGCTTGGAGTATTTTTGGGTTTTACTTACCTGCGGTACCATTTATTGGTACTGCAGATTTTGACGCAGGTTTCGAAGAGGTTGAGCCCGAGGATGCGGCTCCACCTGAGGAGTAGGGACTTTTGGCTATATTCTATGTTGTATTTGTATTTTTATTTGAGGTTGCTTTATGAACAAGAAAATTGTATTATGTTGACTTGTGGATTTCTGTATTATTTTTGTATTGTATTAAATTCTGGTACTTAGTTATCAGACTTAACCTTTCCGCTGCATTTTATTTTTGGTACACGTGTTGCATTTCACACACTCGGCACGTGTCGTTGGGGTGCGTGACCGTGTTGTCATCATCCCGGGTGTCTCGATTTTCGTGTTTGTCCGTACATGAAAGTTGGGGGCGCCACAAGCTATATATAAAGTCTGATTATGGAATGAGATATACACATCTGAGATTGTTCCAAAGCTTGTTCATATGATTCATACCAGATTTCGAAGTAATTTCAAATAACTTAAATAAGTGAAGTGAAAAAAAAATAAGTGTGAAAAATTACCGTCGAAGACAGAGAGACGTGAGAGAGAGGCTGCCGGCTGCGTGAGAGATGGGAGGGCTGCGTAAGGGTGAGACGGTGAGAGACAGGGAAGGCAGCACAGCGCTGCATTGAGAGAGGGGCCGAGGGGCTGTGTGTGTGATGGGAACGGCTCGAGAGGTGAGGCCGTGGCGAGAGAGCGGGTCTGTGTTTCTGAGGGTGCAACGACGAGAAGGAGGGGACTCAGGCTGAGGGGTCGACGACGAGATGTGCACAATGCAACGGTGTGGGCCGTGGCCGCGTGAAAGGGCAGAGAGTCTGCGAGGCAGAGAGGCAGAGTGAGAGAGTGAGGAAGAGAGGAGCGGGCTCAGGCTTACGGTTTTTTCAATTTGATATTTGGGATACTGGAGAGGAAACGGAGCCATGTATCAAAATTATTACTAATAATCTAATGAGAATTGGAAAAAGTCTGGGGAGCAGCCCCTGTTCATGCATCAGCCGGCACACACGTTACGTGGCTAATTAAATTGACAATTTTGTCCCTAAATAAATTGACAAATCCCAAGTCCCACGAAGCCCCCCAATTCGAAATCCAACAGAGGCTCGGTGGTGCTGTCGTTGTTGAGAGAGGGGGAGACCCATTTCGGATTGGGCTGATCGGAGCTGCGATGGAGAGGTAGGACGGGTTGCTGGGAGTACGTGGGGATCGATGGTGGTGGCTGGGCTGGCTTACCGCGGCGGGCGGCGGCATTTCTTCACTAAATCCATGTGAGACCCATTTCGGGAGTGGAGAGCTGGCTGAGCGTGGTGGCTCGAAGGTGGCTGGAGGGTCGCCGGTCTGAGGAGGAGTCGGTGAGGTGGTCGGTGGCACTGCTGGGGGACCGACAGTGGCTGAGAGAGGCCGAACCGCACGATACGATTGCTTGACGAGGAACTAGTACGCGGCGCGGCGAGGGAGGAGGTGGGGCTAGAGGCTGACGATGGTGGTGGATAGTGACTGTAGTACCGGCGATGGGGTTGGAGGCTGACGATGTGGTGGCCAGTGACTGCATATGGCGGCGCTGGGTGAGTTGAGAGAGGGAATCGGGTAGGGGAGAGTTGAAAGCCCGAAAGTGTGAGTGAAAAAAAAAAAAAACTTGACACGTAGGGTGTGCTACGGATCAGCCGTGAACAGTGGCTGATTCGTAGCATAGCTCATGAGAACTGATACGCATCCGCCACTGTAGCGGTGTGCATTTTCGCACACCCTACGTGGCAGTTTTTTTTTTTTTTTTTTATCACTCATCCCTCTCGTCTCTCTCAACAGCACCCTCTCTCTCATCTCTCTCTCTCTCTCTCTCATCCTTGCTCTCTCTCACTCATCTCCATCTCTCTCTCATCCTTGCTCTCTCTCACTCATCTCCGTCTCTCTCTCTCCTCCCTCACCGTCTCTCTCTCTCATCAGCTCTCTCTCTCCTCCCTCACCGTCTCTCTCTCATCCTCTCGGTCTCTCTCTCTCTCTCAGTCCAAGCTCTCTCTCTCCTCGACTCGAGCTTTCTCTCTCCTCGACGCTCTCTCTCGTCCTCTCGGTCTCTCTCTCCTCGACGCAAGTTCTCATCCCTCACCGTCTCTCTCTCATCCTCGACTCTCTCTCTCATCCCTCACCGTCTCTCAGTCTCTCCCTTTCTCTCATCGTCTCTCTCTCGCTTCTGATTCTCTCTCATCTGTTTCAATATTCAGAATTTGAAATGTGAAAAGGAAAGGACATTTGGTTTTATTACAGAGGGTATTTTAGTCTTTTTATAATAGTGTGGGTTGTGTGAACTCAAACAGTTGCGGATGCCAATATTAATTCTAATCTAATTGCATGTTTGGAATTGTGTTGATAAATATAACCTTTAGGATTTATAATTTATAATTTAAATAATAAGTTCTATATTTTAAAAGTTATCTACTATTTGATAAATATATATCTAAAGAACTTTTAAAATTAGTCACATTAATTTTTTTAAAATATACAGTTATTAGAAGGAACTTTTCGATAAAAACTTCAATTTAATGCTTTTTTAAAAAATAAACTTTCAAACTTTTTAAAATGATTAAAATACTTTTTATAAATTTATCAAATATATTATTTTTTTTCTTTAAAATAGCTTTTTAAGCAGTTAATGTACTATAATCTTACAAAGTCTAATCTTACATATTATTATTTTTTAAATAGTTAAAAAGTACTTTTTAAACTTACAAACTCCATCCTAAACAAGTTCTAATACTATAGTGGTAATATACTATAATCTAATAACAAAACCTATCGACTGGTCGGACTTATTATTTGGAGATAACGGCGCACCAATCAGGTGGTAACACGTAAGCGGTCTAGTGGATAAATTGTGTCATGGCCCGCATTAGATTTGAAGCGGTTCTCTCCTCCCACCATTTTCCTCTTGAAATCCCTAGACATTTCGCAACCCCACCTCCCTCTGGTTTTCCTCCTCCCCAGTTTCCCACTTTGCCTTTCTATCCCTTCCCCATTTCGCACCATCCTCTTTGGTTTGCCTCGAACATCCTCTCACCTCTGTCGCACGCCTTCTCGTGTAGTGGAGCAAATGTACGTGTATACATGCATTCCCATGCAAGTGTAGTGGAGCCAATGCTTTTTTTTTTTTTTTTTTCTTGTTTTCCTTTGTTCTATACTTGTATTTCGTTTTTTTTATTATATTCTTATCATTAATTTTTATAGGACTATAACTGATTACTCACATGGCAGAGACAAATGGAAAAATCTACCATGTAATCAACGTGGATACTCTTAGGGCTCAAAATTCGAAATATGGAAACTTGGCCATTCTTTAATCAGGTGTTTCTTCTTATTTAACATATTCTTTACATGGATTGAGTATAAAAATATTGCTATTTCTTTCAATTTTCGACTATTACTTAAACAATGCTAGTCTGGTACTAAAAACTTCTTCCAATTCTCATCATATTTCAGTTTTACATGGAAACAGGACCATATTTCAGCAATGCTAGTTTGGAAACAGGACTATGTATACATTAGCCATCAAGCAAGATCAAGACTTGAAAAGATAAAAAGAAATCTTAAACATGATTATCACCGTTGGCTGCAATTGTGTCTTTCAAACATTTTGTCAAACACCTGGTTAGCCATGAACAACCAAAGCATCTAATATAAAAGAAGAGAAATACTTGAGCAACACCAAAGTCACTAGACTCAGCTATGAAGAACCGTTAGTTGTTGACTCTACTATTGGGGGCGATTGACCAGTTGCGGTGGAACTATGCTTGCATAGTGGGCAACAAACTCATGGGCCGAAATCGGGAGAAATCGAGCTGGGCAAAATCGGCCAAGAAGGAGACTGGTGGCAATTACCTTTGGATGTGATGGTGGACTAGTGGTAGTGTTTTACATACCATATTGTACCATCTAGTATGGCTAGTATTTTCTGTACCAGCCACTGGTCCAATACAGGTATTCTATATGTTTCATACCGACCTAAATACCGATCGTACCAGCCGATATTTCAGCCTGTACAGGCCTGTATTTCAGCCCGTACCGGCTGATATTTCGGCCTTTAATTTTTTTTTTTCATTTGTTCAAACTACAAACTCAATTTTTGACCCTCAATTCAGATTAGGCTATTTATAATTAATATATCTATGTATTTATATATATTTATTCATACATAAACTATTATTTTTAAATATAATTTATATATATACATATATATAATTTATTCATATATCGACTATCCCAAAACAGTACCAGTATTGGTATGACATCTGGTATGGTATTCAAAACATTAACTGGTGGTGGTGGATGTTGGCGGTGGAGGTCTGCTTGGCGTGGAAGCACAAACATGCGTACGTTGAGCTGAAGTCTTTGCCCCTTTCTATCCCCTGCACACGAGTCTACCGTGAGATTTTTGTATTTGTTGAGGTGTCAAGACCTTAGTGGATGCCTGTTATTCAAGAGTTATCAGACCGACCGCTTAGAAGAAGTTCTGTAGTTCTAATATATTATATAATAGTATTAATAGTAGACTATTAGTATAGCTATATATTAGTATTAGTTATAGTGATTTGACATAACTGTAACTATAGTCTATTTTAGACTATTAGTATTAGAATAACTATATATTAGTATTTGTTATAGTGACTTTAATTTATTATAACTACATTATTGATAGACTATAGGGATAGTATTAGTATACTAATACTAAATTACTAATATTATTCATATGTAATTATTTATTATAGTGATTTATATACTAATTTATATATAGACTTAAAGTATTACTAATAGTAATATAGTATTAGACTATTAGTATTAGACCATAAAATGTAATCTTCTTGATTGATATTATAAGGTTCTATGGCAATACTAGTAGTGGATTCATCAGATTTGAATAAAGAATTCATTGAGACGGATTTTTAAGAGAAATATTTCATATATTCAAAGAAAAAATAAGTAGATTAAGAACTTGAGAGAACATCACCGGGACCACCCTTAAAGCTCTTCGGCATAAATGGGCTGATTAATGGATTTTCATGACTTACCAATATAAGTTTCTCAACATACTTCATTTTCTTTTTCCATAGGTTATATTTGTTAAAAATCTATATCAGTGATTTTTATTTTATTTTATATATAAAGCAAGAATACTTAGATGATATATTATACTTTTAATTTATTTTCTTAATAATTCACAATGATTTTCTCATTCCTCTATTATCGCTTCTCTTCTATGAAATACATGATATTTAGTCATCATGAAAGTATAATCTTGTTTCATTATTTGCTGTTTTCTCTTAAGATCTTTTATATTATCTATCATTACTTGTAATTCAAGTATTTTATTATAATCTATACATCTTAATTCATATAAATCTCAATAACCAGTACTATGAGCAAAATAATATTCTATAAAATCAACAATAAAAATAATATAAAATTATAACAACAAATAAGTAGATAAATAAATACCAATATAATAGTTAATGGCTCTGATACCAAAGACGTATATCCTAGGTAAAAATAATAATAGCTTAACAACAACAACAACAACAACAATAATAATAATAGGTGGTATAACCAGCTATATGCATGAGTACAATTATGACAGGCGGTATAACCGACTATATGCATGAATAAATATAAAAGATAGAAAAGATATATAGTATATATTATATGCTAATGTAGTAATGTATATTAGTATTACTAATTACTAATGTATTATGTACTTCTCAAAAATAATATATTAAGAATTTATTAGGCCATAAAAATTTGGTAATGATATTTGAGTGATTTTCTTTCTTTTTTGGAAATAATTTTTAGTGATCTTATTTACAACTTTGGTATATTATAAATATCAAATCTTTTGATATTTAGGATTTGTTTTCAATTTTAAACTGATTTTAAGTGATAAAAAAAATATTTATGTGATTTATCAATTTTAGTTTAAAGTTTTACAATTTTAGTTTATTTTTAAATTGATTTATGATAAAATGTTATTAATATATATATTATGTTTAAAGCATATGATCAATTAAATTTTCATGTTTAAGATTAAACTTTTATTTTATAAATTATAATAATATTATTTTATATATAATTATAATTTATATTATTATATATAAAAATTATATATAATATAAAAATATTATATATCAACTTTAAAATACATATTAAATGGAATTGGTCTGGTTCGGGCCTAAAAAGCTTAAAACCAGAATCGGACCGATTCTAGCTGATTTTCTCATTACGAAAATCGATTCTAAACTGAAACTGTTCTGATCAGTCTGGACTATATTTTCGATTTTCTGAATTTTTTTTTGCACCCCTAATTTCGGATAAGAGATGCCGAGAGTTCTTTATAGATGTTGTAGCGATAGTAATAGTAGGATGTATATCTATCCAGGACAATGCTAGAGCCACCATTGGTAGCTCTCGGGAGCTACCGTTGGCTGTATAGCATGTGTTTTTTTTCAGTTATTTTTTATATAGATTTTTTTTCATACTTTTAAATATTTTTAAAAAATAAAATAAATTTAGAACATTATTAAAAAACATTTCCTAAAAAAAAAAATATTTTCTTAATCATGAAATATTTTTTTATTAAGAAAGTATTTTTTTAATAATATTATAAATTTTTTTATTTTTTACAAATACTAGTGCCTCTAGCATTATTCTTATATAAAGTAATGTAAAAGTAAAATTCTCTCTCTCGTCAAACACACACGGAAAAGGAGGCCTTTGGGTTTGGAGAATGAACAAATTGAAAAGGGATCTGAAGCTTCCAGTGGGCCACTGGAAATAAGAGAAATAAATGACGTCTATTGTAGAGATATTAAGAGAAATAAATTCTTTTAAGGCTTGTTTGTATTTGGAGATAAGATAAGATGAGATGAATTGAAATTAAAATAAAAAATTAAAATAAAGTATAATTAGAATAGATTTTTTAATATTATTTTTTATTTTGAGATTTAAAAAAATTGAATTGTTTATTTTATTTTGTATTAGAATTTAAAAAAGTTGTAATGATTAGGTGAGATAAGATAAGATGAATTTGAAAAAGTTGAATTATTTATTTTATTTTATATTAGAATTTGAGAAAGTGTAATGATGAAATTGAGATAAGATGAGATAAAATCAGAAAATTTTCAAAAACAAACTAGGCTAATTCCTTTTTTTCTTTTTTTGAAAAAAATATTATTATTTTATTTGATCGATCCCGATCTGAATCAAGTTAGAATTAGCGACCCTATTAAGTCAGACAAACGGGTCGGGTCAACTGGTCAAGCAACTCAAGGTCAATGGTCAAACCATTCCGGGTCAACCCATGGATATGGGTCTTATGATATGATTAAGCCTAATGAATTTAAATCCAAAGGTTTCAAAGGTTGGACCTAACATATGGGTCAGACCATTACTTCAAGCCCAATTCTTAAATAAACCCAATTCACCTTAAATCCTTATTAATGCTTAACCCAGAATTGGGCCAACTAATGCAACAAGCCTAGGCCTTACAAGAAGGCTTAATACCAATTCAAATAAAAGAAAACCCTACCCGAATTCAAAGAAACACAACCCGAAAAATATAAAGTGCAGTTTACTATGGCATAAACCAGTTGCCGCCACTTTTTTCGGTGGAAATCGACGAATGGATGCTGATGAGGACATTTCCCGCGTCCTCTCGTGCCTTGGCGGCTTATATTTTAAATATATAATCGAAAAGATAATTTTTCCCACCATAAGTGGCAGTTTTGGAGAAATTTGGCGATGTACATTAGCAACGACCACAATAGACTGAAAATCGGCAACGACCACATTGTCATAGAGCTCCACTAAATATCTCTTGCAGTGCCACTTCACCCCCGAATCCGAATGACCACCACTTCGAGTTGGGTAAGATACTCTCTTGCTTTACTCATGAAATTACCCTATAATTTCGTGGCTCAAATAGTTGATGCTCTACTAGAAACAGGGATGGTCTATGATTGTGTGCTTGATTTGGAATAGGGTGATTTCATGGCTTGGCTGATGCATATGATAAGTTCTTGAAAGTTGATTGTAATGTCCTGGTCCAAGGAGGCAACGAGTTATAATATGGGGGTTGATGTTCTGAAATGCTGGGATTGTGAATATGCAAATTATGATTTCAGATTGTAATGGAGTTTAAGCGAAATTCAAGGAGGTTGGGTGGACTATTGGTGGAGTAGTATCTTTGGGACACATTGTACTTGGGCTATTATAAACCTGAGGCACCAAGCGGACTAAGGTCTCATTTAAATGTAGAGATGAGATAAAATAAGATAAGATAAGATAAGAAATATATGAATGATAATGAAATAGTGGTCAACCGGATTCATTGTTTCATTGTTACTGAGCAAGAGAGTATCTTACCAAACTCGAAGCGGTGGTTGACTGGATTTGAGGGTGAAGTGGCGCTGCAAGAGATGTTTAGTGGAACTCTGTGATAATGAAATAATGGCAATCTAAGTTTAAGAAAGAGAATAGCACAAAGAGAGAAACTAGAGAGAGTCAAATCGTAGAGATGAAAGAGAGAGAGAGAGGTGAGGTGAGAGAGGGAGAGAGCCAAGAGAGAGGGACTTACTGGCGTTGGCATTTGGCCATAATGGAGCATGCGGCGTGTCGTGAAGCTTGAGGTGTGAGGAAGGGAAGAGGTATGGGGGAGTTGGGAGAATAAAAGAGTTAGACGAGACTTTGATAAAATGTTGCGTATTGTATCTAGGGGTGTCAGGAGTTTGGTCTGGAATGGAAAAACAGATCGGACCAGTCTTGGGATAGATTTTTTGACCTTGAACCAAATCGAACCGGACCGAATTAACATATACATATTTTAAAATATTTTTTATATATTATTTTATATAATAATTGTATAATAAATTTTACAATTTTCATTTAACTTATGACTATTGACAATATAAAATGTTAATTATACAATAATATAATTACTAATATGCTATCAATTAACTAATGTATTGTATCAATTAACTAACACATCACCATTAACTAATTACTATCTAGTATTTGCATATAATTAAAATAATTAGGTAAATATTTTTGTAAAATATCTAAGCTGCAAATAAGTATGAAGTACATATGTTCAATGATAATTATTCATTATTCATATACAACATGTTACTATTTTCATATAGCAAGCTATGCATTAACCATCATAATGCATTTACACACTACATTAATAACAAATTAACAATTAACATTATAAATATTACTAGAATTAGTTATTTTTGAATGCGTTAGAGCATTAGCATTGGTCTATGTATATGCATATGTAAAATTACCTCTTTTGCATAACCATTTGGCTATTCAAGCAAAACTCTCACATTGGTTTATGTATATTTGAGACCAAATAATAATAAAATATTATTTTATTATTATTATTAATTTTTTTCTAAAATCAAAATTTATATATATATATTTTATAATTAACATCCACTATATACATTTGACATTAATAATACAAATGTAATAATAAAAAATATAATTTTTTTATATATTATATTAAAAATATAATAAAATGAAAAATATATATATAATATATTATAATAATAAAATGAATGTGTATGTGAAGATTTGTTGTGTTGTTGAAAGAGAGAGAAAAGGAAAAGATTGAGAGAGAAAGAGTGGAGGAGAGAGAAATAATAGATAAAATATGTTTGATGAAATGAATAGTTGCTATCCAAATTTGGATAACAACTATTCATAAGTAGCTAAATTTATAGATATGCATAATCCAATATAGGTAATTTTATGACCATATTATGCAAATATGATTTTGCATATACATATGTATAGTCCAATGTGAATGCTCTTAGGTATACAATCCACAAGTCATAGTAACAACTCACTTAATTTTAATTTTAGTACCTTAAATAACCTTTTTATTAATTTTTATGCCAAAAAAAAAAAAACACAAGAAAACATGTTCTCATTTGAAATGAAAACGATGCCGTTAGAATGAAGTTGGATCTAGACGGCACCGTTTAGATCCAATTGACACTGAAAGATGAAAACTGAGTTGTGTGAAATGACAACTCAGTTTTTTCAAAAAATATCCCCTATTGAAATGGTGCCATTTGGAATAGAGAGACAAAGGGAGCGAGAGCTGGAAGGCTTGAGGGACGGAGGGAGTTACCGAGAAGAGGGTGTTGGGTGGTTCACGGGTGTGCAGGAACAACATATGATCCAAATGGTGCGAGAGACAAAGCCTAGGCCACAATTATCACTAATGTATTAATCATTTACAGCAACATAAAACAAACTTAAATAACATAACTCTATAATTCAAACCACGGCTCCCATAAGAAATAAGTCATGAGCCCATATGAAATCTATTCAATATTTAGGCCCGTTTAGATGTTAAGATGGTTTCAACCAATCTCATCTCAACATCTAAATACCATTCAAATATAAACACTTTTTAATTTCAAAGTTTAAAATTTTCAATCTTTTCATCTAATCGTTACTTAATTATTATAAAATTTTCAAATTTCTAAACAAAACACAAAAAAGAATTCAAAATTTTCAAATTCTAAAATAAAAATACTATTAAAAAATTATATTCTAATAATATTTTAATTCCATAATATTTTTATTCAATTTTTTCTCTCACCATTTCCAAAACCCTATAAAATATCTTAATTCAAACCATTTCACTATCATTTATAGATTTGTTATTTCATTTTATCTTATCTCATCTCTACATCTAAAAGAGGCCTTGGTCTACTTGGTGCCTTAGGTTTATAATAGCCCAAGTACAATACGTCCCAATGATACTACTCCACCAATAGTCCACCCAGCCTCCTTGAATTTCGCTTAAACTTCAATACAATCTGAAACCATGATTTGCATTCACAATCCCAGCATTTCAGAACATCAACCCCTATATTATAACTTGTTGCCTCCTAGGACTAGGACATTACAATCAACTTTCAAGAACTTATCATATGCATCGGCCAAGCCATGAAATCACCCCATTTCAAATCAAGCAAATAATCATAGATCATCCCGGTTTCTAGTAGAGCATCAACCATTTGAGCCACGAAATTATATGATAATTTCATGGGTAGAGCAAGAGAGTATCTTACCTAACTTGAAGTGGTGGTTGACCGGATTCAAGGTTGGAATGGCGCTGCAAGAGATGTTTAGTAGAGCTCTATGACAATGAAATAATGGCAATCTAAGTTTAAGAAAGATAATAGCACAAAGAGAGAAACTAGAGAGACAGTTAGACCATAGAGATGTGTGAGAGGGAGAGAGAGAGAGGGAGAGAGTCAAGAGAGAGGGACTTACTGGCGTCGGCGTCTAGCTAGAATAGAGCGTGCGATGTGTTGTGAGTTCGAAAGATTTTCAACTCCCCCATACTTTTATTCTCAAAAGATTTTCAAGTGGACAAGACATTGGAACAACTTAAGAACTTTCAATGAATGTTGGACTCTTCAAATAAGGATAATGATGGAGTTGAGAGTAATTCGGATCAAGAGAAAAAGTTAATTCGAAATCCGCTAGAAGACAGCTTGTACATAATTTAGCATTTTGATCGTAAATTTCCACTCAAATATCGGATTGACAAGATTCCAGATGCATTGGAAAACTATCTTAAATGGCTACAACTTTGTCTCTAATAAGGATTTCTGAATTAAAAATCCAGAAGCACCTACGTGGCTGCCAAGTGGAGTCCTAAAAATTTAGGCGATTTTTTTTGTGCGGGAAGATGAAGACATTAGGGTTTCTTTCCTACCCTATATAAGCATTTCATTGGCACGAAATTGAGGTCTATTGGGAGGGAAACCAGACTAAAGAAAGAGAAGAATCAGATTGAAGATGGAGGAGACGAAATTAATTTCCATGGCCGCCGCTTGCTTTATTTCTTTCTGGAGATTTTTGTTGTCCATTATATTTATGGGTAACTAAATTCTCAAGTAGGACTAGGGATGAACTTGCACATTAGATGGTATTTTTAATTTATGTATTTGGTTTTCAATTACTAAAATTCTTTTATTTTATCATTCTCAATTCATTGTTGATATTTTCTTCTCTGAATAATCATATAATTTATTCTGTTTATGGATTCAGTCATGCTTTTTCTATTGAATGGATTAGTTCTTTGATTATGTTTGAATCAATTATTTATCTATATTGATTTAATTATTTGCTGTAATATAACTTATACTGTCGTCGTTGGATTTTCTCAATAGTGATAATAATTTACGTATTTTAAAAGTGGTGAATGATTTTTCAAAGGGTTACATTTGGTTTACAAATCTATACCTTCCAATTGAAAATTTTGGAAATTGAGTTCCTAAGTGAGTTATTCAATGAATTAAGAATGATTAAAATACTGGATTTATTGTGCAAGGGATTCCTGACGCTCTACTGTTTTGAAAATTTGAGTATTTTTTCCGTTAGTCACTTTGCTTCATTTTAATTTACATTTAAAATAAATCTTTGTTCTCCATTAATCATTTAATATTTTTCCTTAGTTTCTTTGTTCATTTTACTATTTTTTTAATTTTTCTCTCTGTGGAATTGACACCTCAAAACTATGCTACAACTATCGAGTTAGGCCTGGTTTGTTTTCGGGGATAAACTGAAAACTTTCAAAACAGTTTTTGTACGAATAGATAGTTTCCAAAACAAACGCAATATTATTCCGGGGTTTTCATCTCAGTCGATTTCTCTCTTGTCTCAATACTGTTGAGACAGTTCTATCACCGACACCTACTGACAGTTCACTTCTTGAACTTTCAAAATAGTTTTCATACGAATAGCTCTATCACCGACACTACTGACACTCCACTTCCAAAGCTTTCAAAATAATTTTCGTACGAATAGCCTAGCACCTGCTGCACGTTGTTTTCTACATTATAAAATAATATAAGTACACATGGGTCCCACCATTATAAATATTATAAAAAAATTCAAACTAATCTCATCTCATCTCTATAAACAAATACACATCTCATCTTATCTCATTTATACTCAACATATCTCAATACTATTCACACATATCTCAAAAGATTTCATCTCATCTGTAAAAACAAACGAGGCCTTATTCTTTGGGCGTAATCAAATTTTGGCGCTGTTGCCGGAGAGACGATAGAAGAATTGCTAGATAGTTTTTCTTTTCAGCAGTTTGTAAAGGTGATAACTTCATTCCTTCTTTTAACTTGCTACATTTTTTTTCTTCTTTCTTTTTATATAGTATTTTTATTTTTATTTTTTTAATATTTTGTTACCTTGCATGCACAGATATAAAGACGCTTTGAGTAGATTTGCTTGTAGGCCTATGCAAGAGTCAGAATCAAATTTTTTAAATCCTTTATTTGACAATCCATCTAGTTCCGAAGAAATGAGTGAACACGGAGATCAACCTACTAGGACTCTTTAGGATTACCTCCACCCTACACGCACAGTCACACCATCATGCATCATGTTTCCAGCTAATAGTCGCCAATTGGATTTTAAAACAGGGATGATACAGTTACTTCCTACTTTTCATGGCTTGAAAAATGAAAATCCATATGTACACATTAGGGAGTTTGAGGAAGTAGTTGTGACTTTTCATAGTCAAAATGCAACTGATGACATTGTGAGACTTAAGTTCTTTCATTTTTCTTTGAAAGATAGAGCTAAGAGTTGGTTATACTCCCTGAGACCACGATCTATTGGGTCATGGAATGAGATGACTCGGGTCTTCTTTAATAAATACTTTCCCCAACATAAGACCAACGCTTTAAAAAGGCAAATCTCAACATTTGCACAAAAGGACAGTGAGACTTTGTATCAGTCTTGGGAGAGATTTAAGGAGTTGTTGAATATGTATCCTCACCATGGGTATGAGAATTGGCGCTTAGTGAGCTATTTTTACGAGGGACTTACACCTAGAGAGTGCCAATTTGTGGAGATGATGTGTAATGGTGAGTTCTTACAGAAAGATCCTGATGAAGCCATAAAATATCTCAATGAGCTTGCTGAAAAAGCTCACACTTGGACTGAACCTAGTACTACTGAGAGCACAAATAGGTCACGACCTGTAGGAAATTCAAATGGTAGTGGAATTTACCATCTCAGGGAAGAGGATAGCCTAAAGGCTAAGGTTGAGATGCTTACTAGTGAGCTAGATGTGTTAAAGACTAAGGACTTAAAGCCAACACACATGGCTAATCATGCAGAGTCTTTTGGTCCATGTTTTGTGTGTGGCGGAGTAGATTATCTCGCCAAAGAGTGTCCCACATTTGTTGAGATGAGAGGGATGTATGAGGAACAATGTAATGCCTTAGGTATGTACAAGAAGCCTTTTACACCTTACTCTGATACATATAATCCGGGGTGGCGCAATCACCCTAATTTTAGCTAGAAATCTGAAAACCAGCAGCCTGCACAACCCCCTAGATCATATCCTGTACCATATCATACACCTTCATCTTCTAGGACTCCTTTAGAAGACACTTTGCATGCTTTTATTGAAGCACAGGGTAAGACTATTCAAAAGTTTAAATATTTGATTACGCAGGTTGTGGAAGAAAATAAGGAGATAAAGAGCCAAGTGTCCAAATTGATGAGCTCCTTGAGTGTGAATGAGAGAGGTAAGTTCCCTTCTCAAGCTCAGTCTGTACCCCATGTTCAACACATGGCGTAAGAGAACGTAAAGGGTGTGAATGCCATTATGACATGAAGTGGTAAGTCATTATACATCCCAACAACAAACAAATCAGAGGATGTGGAAAAGGATCGAGATAGTAATGATGCCGAGTTGCGCAAGGACCTGAGGTGACAAAGAGTCCTGTTAAGGTACCATTCCCTCAAGCTTTAAAATCAAGCAAGCGAACTCTAGATCCAAACAATGAAATCCTAGAGAATCTAAGGCAGGTAAAAATCAATCTTCCTCTTTTACATGTGATTAAACAAGTGTCTACTTATGCAAAAGTTTTCAATCATCTTACTCTAGATCCTAACCGGCCCAACCCGGGCCGGTTACGGTATTACACCTGGGTACCGGATTTTAACCTTGGTACCCGATTTTTATAAAAAAAAATGAAAAATAAAACTAAGCCTAACTCTAACACCACCCCCATACTATTTGGTTGAATCGTAGCTCTACTATCCTCTCTTTCTCCCCCTCGAACCATGAAACCCTAGCTGCCATCACTCTCTCTCTCTCTCGCCGGCCTTTCGATCGGTAAGTCTCTCTGTTCTCTCTCACTTCGATCAGTCTCTCTCTATCTCTCTCTCTCTCGATCTATGAGCAATGACTCTGAACAAATCTTATGTGGGTATAGAGTATATGCAGTTATTTTTCTAGATCTGCTCTTTTTTGTTAAACATGGATTTTTTTTTGTTAAAGTTTTTGAGGGTTTACGTTTTGGTTCTTCTAATTCTCATGATTTGTTGTTAAAGGCCATATAAATGAATGATCAGAGATCTGCTCTTTGTTATCCCCAAAATGATATCTGCCATGCGTATCTATTTTATTGCTCTGTGCTTTCTTATTGTTGATTTGTATAAAAATGTATTGTTTTGTTATGATCTGTCAGCATGTTCCATGCCAGTAGAAGCTCCTTGTGGTCTGTACTCTCTAGCTCCAACCAAATTACTATTCTATGTTTTAGGGTAACAAGAGTTGGTCAAATTAAAATTTGGGGGAACGTTCAAAAAGACATGTAATTGGGAACAACTTGGAGAGTCGATCACTAGGAGCAATATTTAGCAGTTAGCTACTGTACTTTTATTTCAAAGGTATGCTTTGTAGATTATCTTAAAGAATAGAGAAGTAGAGTGGATTATAACAGAGTTTAGTAAAATGTTGTAATCTGTATAATATCATGTGATGGCCATGTTATAGTTGATGTGAAGTGTGAGAAAGGGTAATGATACGAACAGATCCTAATATTGTCACAATCCGAGAAAGCGTTAACCGCATCCAATTTTCTAAGAGGAATTGTCAGTATTACCATGAAGACTTTTATGATATCATTTAGGTAGTCCAGTTTCACCTAATAAATTTGTAGGACTTTGTAAATGATAAAATCTTTAGTCATCCACTCTATTTGGCACATCATCAAAATCTGGAGATACTTGAAATTAATCTTGGCCTATTTCTGTCCTTTTGACCCTCGTTTAAATCTTTTGCACACTTGCAATGCAATGTAGTGAACCGTGAAATGGCACTCTTTATCCCAAGAGCTTTTTGTCAAAACGATAAAGTTAAATATGCTTAATTTGAGGTAGTCCTGTTGTTTAGTATCCAAAAGGCAATTCTAAAAATATTGCTTGCCGCTTGGCATGTGATCATTGATTTGGATCGTTTGTCCCTTCCGTTTGATCTTATGGGAACTCACAAATCCTATCTCTTGATATGTTTTGTAGCTTTTGATCAAATGGTAGCAGCCCTTTGAGTTATAAGATAACCTCATCCATGAATGGTATGCATGATCTTGTATGATAATTTTTTTCCTGGAAATTGGAAGGGTCCTTTTTTTTCTCAAATTTATACTTCTTCACATGTACTCATTCAGCCACAATTTGATACATTTTCCAAATTTGATGTATAATTTCCGTCTTTCTACTTGAAGATCATGTGAAATAAGAGCCATGTGAAACAATATGGTGTTAATTAAAGTTATACATTGTTATTTAATTTTGTGATTTTGTAATTGACTTATGCGCAGAATGTCCAGGATCTCTCAGTCAGATCACTTGAAGTTGTTACTTGCCGAAATTATTTTGTAATTCATATATTGTAGTTTTGTATTTTGCAATGTAACGTAAAGTGTAAATAACAAAATAGTGCAATATGTAGTGGATTGCATGCATTTTAGTTTTTCATTTTTATATATTTTTTTATTATTCTGGAAAATGTTAGTATTATGCTTTTTAATGATGACTCATAAATTTTTTTCATAAAATATATGCTTTTATAAAAAATTATGATTTTCAACACCTTTTTAGTATTTTTTTAATAAATATAGAAGAATTATGCTTATCAACATTTTAATTATAGGCTTTTATAAATAAATAAAAAATGCTAAACCCTTTATATGGACTTAAAAAAAAACCGGGTACAACCCGGAACCCGGAATTCCGCATTTCAAAAACTCGAATCCATCCGGGTCAACCTGGGCCGGGTTTGAAACCCGGGTTCCTGGGTCGAAACCCAAATGAACACCCTTACTCCTTTGGGTTGAGGTATGGGCATCATTGGTTCCTTTCCCATAGCATAGATTATATGAAGTAAAAAAGTGATTGTTGTAACACTAAAATACCTATCCCTAGAGGTTGGCTCAAGTGGTAAGTGCCTTGGACTAGGTGGTATGTTTCTTCCAGGTTTCGGTTTTGAAACTCCTAGGTGCAAATACTTTCTAGGGGCTATTTGACTGGTGGAATTCCCCTTGAATTACTTGAGGTCACTACAACAAATAGTGGTTTTTGGGATAAAAATTTTTCGCATGAATACTAATTGGTAGCAAATAATTATGTTTTGTCACCAAATTCACGTCGTCAAAAAATTCTCATCGCAGATAATTATATTAGACCATTTTATTTGTCACGATTTACAATCTGTGAAAATTGAAGATTTTTTCCTACAAAATTAAGCTCATTAGAAAAAGCTTGCAGATAAGATTTTTTTACATTGACATATGCATTTATCAGTAACGGAATTGGTTGGTGACAAAAAATTTCCAGTTCTCGCAAATACTACTTGGTTGAAAATAATTACGTTTTGTCACCAAATTAACGTCGTCAAAAAATTCTCGCAACAAATAATTATATTGGACCATTTCCCATTTGTCACAAGTTAAAATCAGTGAAAATTAAAGACTATTTCCCACAAATTAATATCATCAAAAAAAGTTTGCATATCATATTTTATTACGGTGACATATGCATCCATTAATGACGGACTTGGTTAGTGACAAAACTGCCCTTTTGCAATGATTTTGTGTTTGATAGAAATGAAATCGCCGTAAAAAGCCTTTAATTCCAACGATTTTGATGCCGTCGCAAAAAGTGAATTTTAAGTACTTGTCACAAAAAGTGAATTTTGAAATTGGTCTTTTGTGGTGATTTTTTTTACATTTTGGAATGGAAAAAGTCTTCACAATATTCAAAAACTAAAAGAAAGGCCATTTTTCCAGCGATGTAAATTTATTCACAAAAAGTGAATTTTAAGTACTTGGGTGCCAAAACATCTAGATCCCTCACTTTTTCCCCTCCCCTCCCCTCTCTCTCTTCTCCAGTGTCGTTCTCTTGCTCTCCCCCTATCTTTACTTTTCACACCTCCATGCAGTAGTCACTGCACGCCACCGTCGACCCACCGTCATCGTCCACCTCCATTGTCGCCGGCCAAGCCCCAACAAATAGTGGCTTCTTACACAAGTCTCCAATGGCCCAACTAATTAAGCATTCTCAATAGATTCTTCATCTTATCATTTAAAATACATTATTAAAATCTATTTTTTCTATTTTACATACTGATTTTTACAATATATCATACATCAATTTATCTATTTTTTCTTCATATCATTTAAATATTATACTTTTTAATATTTTTTTATTCATTTCAAATATTTTCTCTAACTATCAATGATATCCTTAAATCTTTTGATATTTGCAATATCTCTCCATATAAAATGTCATATAATTATGTTCAATTTTAAATTAATCCAAATTTATAAGCTAAACCAAAATATAAATTAATTCATAAAATAAAAAGAAAGAGATTATATAATGAAAGGAGGAAATTAATTCAGCTTCAGATTTTGTATTTGGCGCCCAGCAAATAAGAAAGTGTAGGAATGAGAGAGAGGATCTGAAATGAAAATAAATGACTTTTGAAAAAATGAAAAAAATCAACAATAGGAGAGAGAAACTAACTTAAAATGTTTATAATGATGAACAACTCCCTCCACATCTAGTATGTTACTGTAGTAGAATGTAAATTAAATGATGGAATACAAGAATCATTGGAGGGCACTTTTATAATTTTTTTTTATATTTAAAAAAAAAAGTATTATAGAGCGTCCATTGGAGTGCTTAATTCTTTCTTTTATCCTCTTTATTTTCTAGGATAAAGTAGGCTGCCGGGCCACATGGTTCCTAACATAAAGCTTTTGGCCGTCTAATTAGAGTATTTTCATCCACTTTTCTTTAAAATTTTTATATAATTTAGTTAAAAATCACATTTCTTAAAATTTTTCTTTAGATTTTACTCATATTTTAAAAACCTCATATGTCTCATTCCTATCTTTTTTTTTTCTATTCTATTAAAATGATATTTCTCTATTATTTCTTTATTACTTTTTTCTCCCACTTTTATTTACAAACTTAACTACTCAATATTTTTTCTTATGTTTTGAACTATTACTCTAGTATATATTTTAAACAAAAATTTAATTTTTTTTTTCCGGGTATGATAATATTTTTAAAATTAATTAATTTTTTTATATTTTCATAATTATTTAAATTATTTTAAAAATTATTATTTAAAACTATAACAAATATGAGTATGACAGAAAGTGTAGATGATTGAAAGAAGAATTTATTTTATTTATTAGAATAATATTGATAAAAATGATTTAGAAGATGAATAGTGATTCCCTATAATTAGGGAACTGCTATTTATTCCGTAAACTTTTTTCCTAAAATAGGAATTCAGATGTAGGGGCAAATCCCTAAAATTTTCCTCAAATTATAGGAAAAAGTCTCATTTAGAGAACTGGATGAGAATGCTCTTAAATTGATTCCATAACAACAAAATCTAGTTGATTTGAGCTTTAATTTATTTAAGATAAATGTTTTAATTATAAATAAATTTTATAAATTGACGTGATTGAATGTAGATTATCATATTATAAAATTAATTTTATTATGAAATAGGAAATTAATTTGTGAGTTTACTTTTATATGATTGTACCATTTTTCTTTATTTAATTGAATTAGAAGAAATTTGGATTTGAGATTGAAGTTGAAAAAGTGAAAAAGTGGAAAAAAAAAAAAAAAGACTGAATTGAGAGGTTGTTTGACAAGCGCTTAACATTTGCTCCCTCTCGCGAAGTAAAGTTTGCTTTATTAGGTTTTTGGTTTAATACTTATGATATTTAGATTGACATTTGGATTAAACTCTTATGATATTTATATTTAAAATTATTCACATTTGTTATTTGGATTCTAAATCTGGATATTCACACCATTTTAAATAAATTATTATTATTGAGATTGAGAATTTAAATTGATAAGTCTATTGGCTCTTATTATTATTATATAATGTAATTTTTGAATGTGACCAAATGAGCGGATCATTAAAGGATTTTAATAGATATCTATTTCACTGAAGGAGTAATGCATGTAAAAGGAAAAATCATTATTGATATTATCATTATATATAATGTAATTTTTAAATAAAGTCAACTGAGTAGGTGAAAGGATTTTAATAGATGTCTACCTCACTAATACATTATGCAGAACACATAATGCATGCAAAAAGAAAATTCATTCTCATCATCATCATCATCATCATCATATATAATGTAAGAACAAGACCAACTAAACAGGTAAAAGAATCTCAATAGATATCTGATTCACGAATGCAATATGCATAACACATTAACTTTCATATATAGTCTTTACAGATAATCTTGTATTAATGTGACAGCAAGAAATTTTCCTACTTCTTCCTCTACCTAGCTAGAAATCAGTAGAGGCCGGTGGCAAAATTTAGTTTCTTCCATTGATGAGAAGCAAGTCCCGAAAATAGGCATGTGTGAGAGTTTTCATGGAAATTTATTCGAACAAGTCTCTTTCATTTTGCTGTAACTGTGAAAAGCGACTTTATGCAATTATGCATAAGGGGCGGTGGGGTTGGTTTAAAATATTGTAGACAAATTGAAGGAACCCCATTTTCCTCGTTAGACGTAACTTGATTTTGCAGCAGCCACTGGATAAATAGTTTTCTATATAGAAGTCGGTATTCAAAACGCACCCTTCGTTTAATTGATATGACAAGATTTGAATCGTAGCACGCAGTTGACCACTCAGAAAATAGCCGTCAATAGAGGCTTTGTCCCCCAACTCTCCCACACGAAAACACCTACTTTACTATGATTTTCAGAACATAGGATAGTTACAAAACTATGTACCATGTATTGTTCTAAGTTCACATGAACACTAGTCTTAACAGGAATATCGGAGCAATTTTTGTCGTACAAATCTTAAAATAGATAAGTCTCATATAAATTCTTATAAAAAAATAGATCATATCTTAAAAAAATATAAATATATATTTATGTATATATATAGCTTAACTAATTAATAGGATTTGTATCCAAACAATGAAAAATAGTAGCATAAAATTTTATCAAAAATATCTATTTTAAGTGCGTTTATTGTTAATATACTAATTAGAGTGCATGGTAGAATAAAAAATATTTATGTTTTAACTTCTTCTTTTTAAAAATAATTGTAATGGGTCTATAGTAAATGGTGCATTTACACATGATCGACTTGTAAGAATTAGCTGTAGAAGTCTTATGTAGTGGACTTGATCTGATAATAAGTTGCAACTTAAGACATATTTTGTAAATTTGTAATGGGTCTATCAATGTTGATTCCAAAATCGTACATAATTTCGAGATCAGGTAGAAAGCTCCATATATCTTAGATATTTGCATTATCAGCTGCATGCATGCAATCTTATAATTCACAATATGCGAGGAATTCAATTACAAAAAGAGTATATATAAATCCTTTTTTATATGTACATATCTTCGTACACAGATGTATATCTCATATATTGTGTAAAGGTCTAATTTTTTTAATTGACAGTAGGTATTCAGGAATAAAGCCCTGTATAATTCTGGGAGCGAGTGCATAAGCTCTCAACAAATAGTTTTTGTAAATACATTTCAGATAATTCAAGAGAAAATTTTACAAATCTTTTGATGTCAAAAATATTAATTATATATATATATATATATATATATATATATATATATATATATATATATATACATTACAAGAAAACTGTTTATTTGTAAAATGTTATTTTCAGCAAAAATAATTATTTCCTATCAAAATAAATATGTTTTGTCATAAATAATCATTATCGTAGTAAATAATCTGTCATAAATATTTATTTTTCTTATAGTTATTATAAATGCAAAGTTTTGAACTCAGAACATCTAAATACGACTTGCATAGCACCATTAGGCCATCTCTAATAAGGTATGGTACTTAACTCGTCAATCATTAATGCATGATTTGTCCCTTAACGAGTTGCTCTCTCCATATCTCTTCCTTTCCCTCTTTCCTTTTATATATATAAAAATATTTATATTTATATGAGATTTTACTCAACTAAAATTATAATATGTTTGGCTTTAAAAGTTATAAGCACATATGGTTATCAAAAGTTTGTACTATCTTGTGTCTTGTCAAACATATTAAACCAAATTAAGAGTATATATAACATGATGGCTAGGCAAAGTGAAATGAAACTGAAAGTAAAATAAATATAGCCTATAATGGTAATTAATAACTTATAAATTAGCAACAATAACGTGCAAGTATATATCGTTTTCCTTGGACCTCCATATTTCGGAAGTAAAAAGATGAAGCCAAAGTGGTATTTTTTTGGAGATAGACAGCTCTAGCTAGCTAGCAACATGCAAAAGTCCAAGGCATTTACACTAACCAACATGGAAAGATAACAAAAACAAAGTAAAATACATGGGGAACAGAAAAAAGGACGTACTACAAGACAGATCAAACTAGAACATAAATAAGAGAAACTCAAAAAATAAAAATAAAAATAAAAATAAAAAGCAAGCAAGCTACTCATGTTTTTTTTTCTGAAATATGATCTAGTACTACTAGTCTTCGTGTTCTATGAACTAGGGAAGACTTTTTTCTTATTCCTATTTTATATTTCACTGTAATTTCTAGACACGTTACAAGAAAACTGCTTACTTATTACGTGTCAATCATATTTCCTGTTAAAATAACTATTTTTTTTTTAAATAAGAATATTCTTATCACAAATAGTTATTTTTACCGTAAAAAACTCTTCATAAAAACTCTTTTTTCTTGCAGTGATATGATTGAAGCCGAATCTGTCTATTAAATCTATTAATAAACTCTTCAACTCTTCTGTTCAGTTCCTCATCAGACATGGTTGAAAACTCATTATCCTCTAATTGATCATCACTTGGTTCATCATGCTTTTGATCATCATTCTCTGACATGTTCTTGCTGATCTCGTCATGAATCACGGCGAGTTTATCTTTTGATCCTGACTTTAGTCCAGGATAATTTCTTGCACGAATCTTATGATCAGCTTGTGGGGTAAGAACCTGCTTCTTTTCTTGCAAGTTTTCATGATTTCTAAGCTTTTTCGAATCATGACTAGTATAATTAGCCATGATAGCCAGCTGCGATTTACTTTCTGGGTATAAATACGGATCCGTATCATGATCTTCAGCTAATATTCCTTTCTTTTCTTGCAAATCATCATCATGATCAACGTCCTCTCGCTTGGGATCGGTCCTTTCTTTGACAACATGATCTGGGTATTGGGAAACGAAGGATGAAACGTTATTTTTCACTTGGCTATGCATCATCATCATGTAATCTTCATAAAGATCATCATGTTTCTCTTTGGACGAAGAGAAAGCACCATAGTCAGCAGCAATGATGAGGATGAGAGTGTTGGAAATGAAAAACCAGAACTTGGTGGTGTTGAAGAGAGTAGAAGGAGATAGCTTGAAGGTATAAAAGACAGAAATATAAACAAAAATGGAGAGAAGAAAGGCAAAGAAGGAAATTCCCTTGGTTTTTTGAGGATACACTTTGGAAGCTAATTTGCAGATGGAGTCTCCCACCCGATTTGGTGGGGTTTTGGACATGTTTAAGGAAGAGATTGAGAGGCTGATTATCGTGGGAACAGTTCTGGGGCTTAGAGGTTTTTGCTATGTTTTGGTTCATTAAACTTGAAGTTGGGACGTAGATCATGTTCGGTTTATATAGGATTAATCAGGGTGGGCTAATAATTGAACAAATCTGAATAGTTATCCTAGTATCAAGTTAGTGTTTCACATTACTTAAATGATGATATTTAATTTATAAAATTTAAAATTTATCTTTTAAATTAAATTATACCACGTATGTGATGGATATCTCCTATTGAGCAGTGATACGTATCAATATTTCAGTAATTTTGACAAAGTGGAGGTTGTTGAGAGAGATTGGAAGAAGCCAAGAACGTCGTGGTAAATGTTCAATCCCCCGAGCAAAGAGTGGTTGTGTTTTGACAGCTACATAAGCCAAATTTGCTAAACAAGTCAAATAGCAAATGCCAAGTCATCAAAATACGACATGATCAGCACAGTAAATGCCATGTGTCTGATCCATATTCAACCAACATTTTGTGCTGTCAACCGCGTACGTCGTACGTACGTCATAATTTTATGTGTTTTTATTTTATATTTTTCTAATTTCTAATCATAGACCAACATTAATTTACTCATCTGCAACTGAGTTCTTCTATTTATAAGTGGATATATATATATATACTGAAAATATATCATACAAAATTAATTTAATAAAATTTAAATTCCTTTTTTTTTCAAATTAAATCATGGTTAATTGATTTGCAGGATGTAATTATCCCCTTATAAACATATCCAAGTGGCCTCCTAACACCCACAAGAATTATATAATTTATAAATACGGACGGTGTACTGTCTTTTTAACTTCTAAAACATGATTAGTGGTTCCACGTGTCAGACTCCAAATCGCGGTCCCACCATTGAAAAGTATTAATTATGATAAAAAGATAAAAAGATTTTGACTGCCGAATCATCTGGCAATTAGAAGATCATGTTGGGTTCACCATGTTTCAAGAGATTGAAAAAACACCAAGTGTTTGTTGTATATATATAATTTATGTTGTTGAAGAACATGAATTGATAGAATTAACAAAGCAAGCTGGCAAGATAGCTCTAGCCTCTCCAGGTGTATGTTTTATCTCTACAAGTGTTTGACTATTTCTGGATTACAAATTAATTAACAGATGTAGGCTTACTTTTATCTCTCTGAAAGTCTGCAAATAAACATTAATCAAGACCGACCATCATGATCCTAAGCAAATAATGATGGGTTCTAGAGGCTAGCAGCTGATCCTTATTCATCCCTTTGAATATACTTGATTATTTGTATTTATATATAAACATGGATTACTATACATGATTAATTAAATTGGGATGATCCACAAGTAACAGCTAGCTAGCCAATATTCTCTTCCAAGTTGCTGGGCAACAAGTGTTGGGACGTCTGGATTAGCAGCTTGATTTTAATTAATTTTACAGGTACTGTAAGACGGATCAAAGATGCTGAGAATATTAGAATTTATCATAAGATTGTGGAAGATGATGATTAATGTGATATATATCATAGTGTTTGCACATATATATATATATATATATATATATAATATCAAATAATCATAATCTAACCTTCATTGGACTCTGTGATTTGCTCTCATTTTTTACACAAGCTTGGGGGACAATAACTCATGGGGTAAAAAAGGGAGACCTAGTGGCACATGCTGATTGGTTCCCACTTCTAGACGTACTAAATTCTCAATAATAATTATTTATGGAATGAGATTTTTAACAGGACCAGAATTCCACAGAGAATGATTCCTTTAAGGCAATCTACATTTTGTTGTTATATACAGAATGATTCCTTTATGCCTCATGGTATATTTGGCTTGAAAGAAATAATCGGAGCTTTGATGATAAGGAGCACTCTTTAGTGAAAGAAATTATAGAACGAAAATGGGTTGTGTTTACACAATATGATGATATTCTTGTAAAAATATTTATCTCAGAAGTTAGTGATGGATAGAGAAATTGCAAGTGCTCGAATTGTGCACAAATAATATCTATTTATAGACCACAAGGCACTATTTGGCCAATGTCACAACTATTGATGAGTGACACAACCCTTTAACTTAATTAAAGGGTTGTGTCTTTTGACACTTTCTCAACCAATACCCCCATACCATGGAGAGGGTATGAATCCAATGGGTAAACTGTTTTATGTGTGATTATGCCCTTTAGATTTACATCTTCCACTTGAACATGACACAAAAAGGGTAATGAATTCAGTTGATTATTTTTCCGTGTTACTAATTTAAGTTTTCCATAACTCAACTCTCATATGCAACTCTTGCAGATCGACGTCAGAGCATGACAAGCTTCTACATGTGCACGCTTTTGTCATTACCTTATCTGAACACACATTTTACCATATATGCTCCCACTAATCACATATTATGGGCGACTTCATTTCACTAAATCTTTAGTGAACGGAGTCATATTCAAAATAACTAATATTGTCTATGGCGTAAAGGGAACAACTCGTAAACCTCTCGCTCTCTCGCCCAAACCCTCTCTCAAGAAACTCTCTCGCCCGATCTTAGTTGGGGGGGAGGGGAAGCTTCGGCTTCCTCTTCCCCTTTCCTCTCCTCACTCTCTACTGTAGTTTACGACGATTTCTGTATTTTTTTGGTGTTTTGCAGGTTCGGCTTAATAAGCAGGAGGAGTCGATCCGAGCTCCGCTGGTGGAGTTTTTCCTACACGCGTACCACCGAAGGATCCCTTGCCCGCCGATCTAGCAGCCTTCCGCTTTGGGTGCCATTTGGAGAGGCGCGTCGCTCCCATGCGCGGATTACAGAGAACGCGTGGCATGCGCGAGCCACCGCGTATCACACTGCGTCGGAGCCGTGTGCGGCAGCTTAGGGCCCAGTTCACCGGCGCTGTCTCGATCGACTGTTTGTCTCCTCCCCAGCGTGGCGCGTGTCTTTCACGCGCTACACCGATCCTGTTTTCGTGGCTTTGTTTGGTTGCTGTTTGTAGTGTTTGTTTGGTTGGGTTGTGTTGTGTCGTAAGTAGTGGTAATTCTGACTTTTTGTCGGTATGTTTTTGTTGGTATTTTTTTAGTTTTGTTGGCTACTTCTCCTCCTTTGGAGGATGGAGTTAGGTGGGTTACTTCTCCTCCTTTGGGAGGATGAAGTTTGGTTGGAAGATGGAGTGGATACTCTCTTTGAGAGTTTTCTGATTTAGACAAGGTCGTTGCATTGATTTGCGTACGGGAAGCTTTGAATAGTATTTAGTTTGACTTGTAATTGTTGAGTCACAGATGTAACTCCTTATGGAATGAATGAATGATGTCTATTTCTTATCAAAAAAAAAAAATCTTTAGTGAACGACATTAATTCTCTGTGACTGAATAAATATTTCTGTTACAATTGACAACTTTAGCCAAATACATCAAACATGTATTTACATGTGCTAAATAGTTATTAAGTACTTCCTCTAAAAGCTATTTCTGAGGCTTTTCTTAATCACTTTATCATCGACTTTACAAATGATCAACCATTTATTTGGGTAATCAACTTGCACTGAAATTTTATTAAGTACGTCCTCTGACGTCATACTTGAGGATTTCCTTAATTATCTTATCAGTGAGTTTAGAAATGATCGACCATTTATTTTGGATAACTTTTCATAACTCTATTTATTTAGGCATTCCCATAACTTTCTGAGTTATGCATGTTAACTAGGTAACTTTACCTAGGTATCTTTCATTCCCATTTTGGTCACATGTTTTCTAAATTTCTCCAAAAATAATCTCTTGATCATTAGAGCTGCTACCATCTTAGTTGAAGAAACAAAATTAACCTTGACTTCACCTCTCTCCACTATATCAAAAATATAGTGATAAGGCACATCAATAAGTTTTCCTTTAGAACTTGGCGTTCCACTCTTTATTAACAAGACGATAGACAAATTATCATTAAACACATTGATTGGTTTTGTGGATGTGCTCAAACTCAAGCTTTCAATAAAACATTTAATTCACACCACATTACTCACTACAATACTTCAAGCAGTATACTTTGCTTACATTATGAACTTAGCAACACAACTATGCTTCTTACTTATCCAAGAAACTGTTGTTTCAACAAATAGAAATATATATCCACTTGTAGATTTTCTATCATTTACGTCACTTCTAAAATTAGCATCACTATAGTCGATTAATTCTAAATCACTAATTTCAAAGCACAATTTCATATTTTTGATACCTTGTAAATACCTTAATTTACGCTTTACTGTTTGCTAATGTTCCTTACCTAGATTAGATTGATATCTGATTACCAATCCTACTATATAACGAATATTTAGTCTCGTACATGTCATTGCATACATGAGGCTTCCCACAGCTTAAGTATAGGAAATTTTAAGCATTTTGCTTGTTTCCTTCTCATATTTTGGGCACATACTCTTTACTTAAAGTATGACTTTTGCAGGTATACTTAAGGGTTTCTAATTTTTCATACCAATTTTTTTAAGTATTTTTTTCAAATATTTTTCTTGATCTAAATATAGCATATCTTGAAATTCTTACACCAAGAACATAGGCGGTTTCACCAATATCTTTTATTTCAAATTTAGATCTAATAAACTCTTTTGTTTTATCATCATATCTAAACAATTAGTTGCTAGTAATATATCATCGACATATAATGATAACAATGTTACGTTATTATCACTTTTTCATATGTATACACACTGATCAAGTAGACTCATTTTTTTTTATCTAATTTCTAAAATTGCCTGGTGAAACTTAAAGTACCATTGTCTTAAATAGTGTTTAAGTTCATACAGTAACTTCTTCGACCCGTAGATTTTGTCTTCATGTTCTTCAATTTGAAATTCTTCTGGTTGAATCATAAAGATGTCCTCTTTTAATTCATCATTAAGAAAAGTTGTCTTTACATCTAACTGATGTAATTCTAAATTCATCTTAGAAAAATAGACATGATTATTCTTACGGATGTGAACTTCGTCACATGCGAATACATATCCACAAAGTCGATACCTAGTTGTTGAGTGTATCTTTTGGCAACTAATCTTGCTTTGTATCTTTCCAAACTTCCATCAACCTTAAATCTTCTTCTGAGAACACATTTGCAACTAATAGTTTTTCTACCTTTGAAAATTGAGTTAACTCCAAAATATTATTTTTATTAATCAATTCTAACTCATCTTTCATGGCCTCAATCCATTTATCTGAATCGACGCTATTGATTGTCTCGAAAAATTTTTAATATCATTTTCTAAATTTTTCAAACTAATATTTAAAGCATAATGTTATTGAAATAATATTGATGGTCGTTTGTTTTTTTACTTTCATTGTCTCCAACATCAATATCTGAAAATTAATTTTTATTTGACTTTCATTTATTTCCATTACTCTATCTGAGTAACATCAGGATTTTCATTGTCAGATCTATATTGATTTGTTGATTATCAAGATCATTCAATATATCTATTTGATCAACTGAAGTAATTACGTCTGTATTTTTCCAAGAAAGCGACATATCTTACTTTCTATTTATCCTCTATCAGAGTGATAAAATTTGGAGCCACTTTCATTTTCTACATACCCAATAAACCCACATTTTCAAGTTTTACTTTTCAATTTATCCCTTAGTGGCATTGGGATGAACCTTGTGCTTTACAACCCCGCACCTTGAGCTTGCTTAGGTCTGGTTTATATTTCATCTATATTTCGTAAGGTGTAAGAGATTTTGGTTTGGTTTCAACTCTATTCATATTCAATATATATGCTGCAGTCAACAATGCTTCCACCCAAAAATGTGTTGGTAGATTAGCATATGCCATCATTGATCTTATCATATTTAATAGAGTTATATTTTGTCTTTGTTCAATGTCATTTTGTTGAGACTTATATGGCATAGTATAAATATATCTTATACCATTCAGTTTGAAGAAACTATCCAAAGCTTTAGATTCTTCTCTTCTATCACTATTCAAACTTTCAATGAACCTACCCAATTGAATTTCTACTTCTATTTTATATTTTTAAAATTTTTCAATTGCCTTTGGTTTGTGTCTGAGGAAGTAAATATGCTCATATCTTGAATATTTATTTGTAAAGTAATAAATTCCCTTGTGTGTTTTAGTTCTGAAAGATCCACAAATATTACAATCTATTATTTTAGGTAAATATGTGGATTTTCAACTTTTTGAAAAAGATTTACTACTCAGTGTGCCTTTGATACATGGTTCACATATATCTAAATCTTTCAAGTTTATTTGTGGTATTAGTTCACTTTTATACATTCTAATAATTTTATTTTTATTTATATAACATAATCTTAAATGCCATAAATTTGTACAATTTTCAAAAACATTCAAATAATTATAAATAGATACTTTATTATTAATATCAATATTCAGTACATACATATTGTGGCCTTTCACACCTTCACTGATAAATCACCCTTACTAATAATAACGGTTCAAGACTTAAACTCAACTATATGACCCTTATGATATAGTACATGCACAAATATTAAATTCTTATGACTACTAGGTACATAAAATACATTAGTAAGCAAGATAACATAATCATTTACATAAACTTGCATGTACTTTATCCCAAGACATCGCAATACGTGTTATTGCCCATATATACTCTATGCTCACCTGTTTGTTTTTCTTCAAGTTTAACAAACATCTCTTTATTCCTATAAATATGACTTGTTGCTACAAAGTCAAATCTGACTTTGGTTCCATGAGCAATATTTCTGAAATTTTTATCACAATTTTTTTTACTTTTCCTTTTATTAGGACATTGTGATTTGTAATGCCTAGTCTTTCCACATTTAAAACTGTTTCCAATAAATGGTATACTTTGCTTCTTTTTCAACTATTTTTTTTTCTTGAACTGCTTTCGCTTAATCTTATTATGTGGAGAACGTGTGTCCTGAGCCATCATTAAACTAGATTATCCATTCTCTCTGTTTCTCCTTTTTTATCATTTCTTATTCAAGTACTAAAAGTACCGAAAGTGAAGTCATTGTTATTTTCTTTCCACAATGTGTTAAACAAGTAACGATATAATCTCAAGATGAAAAAAGACTATTTTTTTTTTGAAATAAAAGAAGACTATTAAGTAAGGTTGTAACTTGCATTTCATCGCTAAGAGGATGACCAATATTATATAATTATTTCATAATCAATTCAATTTGCAATACACGATCGCCCACTCTTTTCATCCTGCTTCATGCAAGTCATATTATATTTATTTAACAATAATTTTATATATAAGTATCATCATTTATAGTCTTCGAAAAGAGAAATGACATCATCATCCATACAATGTAAAATCAAGACTCTTACCCAAAATTATTGTGTTTTTCCCATTTATCTCTTAGGAAAATGCTAGTATGCTGCCTGAGTTTGCCCCCTCACTTTTACTGCTCATGTATTTTAATTTTTTAAAATTTTTTTTTACTTAATGATTAAGGAAGTGGTTTTTAGTGTATTGATGTATTTTTTTTTAAATATTTAAATATGTTAAAAAAATATAAAAAAAAAATACAAATTTATATTAGGCGGCACGCCCAGCAGTCATTGCTACATGGCAACCTAGCATGACTCTTATCTCTAATTCTTATGCTGCTTTCACTTCCACTTTGGGCATTTTTCATATCTTCATATGGCTTTTGTGTTGTTAATGTATATAAGATTTTTTCATGGGTTAGAAGAAAAATTATATGCTTCCTCTAGATCTGAAAATTCCTTCCGGTCGAAAATTTTTTCATGTTAGGGTTCACTGTTTTTGCCCTTTGAGTGAAAATTCTCCTATAGTTTTCCTCAAAGTAATAACTACTTACCAAATTTTGTAGATTCCCAATATACTCAATGCCTCCCTCCATATTTTGAAATAACTTGGTAGATGGGTCTGAAAGTTTTCAAAGATGATTATATTATTCAAGTGTGGTTGTCAAACTAAGCACTTGCCTATTAATAGTATTGCGAGAATACAACTTCTTTGTCATGACAAGACTCTTGATATAATTGAAAGAGATTATAGAAACAAAATGGGTTGTGTTTACACAACATGGTGACACTCTTGTGAAAGTATTTATCCCACAAGTTGGTGATGGATAAAGGAATTGCAAGTGCTCGAATTGTGCACAAATGATCTCTATTTATAGACCACAAGACATTAGTTGGCTAACGACACAACCATTAGTTGGCTAACGGCACAACCATTAGTAAGGGATAAAATTGTTTGACTCAATCAAACGGTTGTGTCTTGATATATTTCCTCAACCAACATCCCCTATGGGAACCATCACCATGGAGAAGGTGTGAATCCAAGAAGTACACCATTTGATTTGTGATCACACCCTTTAGATTATCTATTCAAGTTTCTGTCATTGTACTCAATAGATCTAGTCTTTATGGCTTTCTTTTTATCATTTTCTAGATCCATATGTCCTCTTTCATATGCTAAGCCTTCTTGTTTTAACAAAATGTTATTTTACTTATTATTAATATACAAATAAAATAATAAAATCTACATATTTCCATCAATTTAAACTATTAAAATTAGTGATGATTTCATTTAGTATTATAGCAGAGATCCTGAATCTGAACCTTGACCATACCATGAATTTGATTATAAATGATTTTGAGGGTAGTATAATTATCTGATTTTCTTTGTTAACAAATCAAGCCTTATAATTTTGATTGAATTAGAAAATTCTACTGCTTGCAAGTTAGTGTGGAGGGTATAGGATCCACGCATATGATGACCAGATTTTGACAAATATTTTGCTACACAACCTCTTACTATTCATCCATACTCCACACTCCACATTTTTTAATATTTTTTTAAAATTTTTTATTAAATTTATTTTTTTAAAAATATTTCAAATTTTTTATTTACTATTCATATAAAAATTATTTAATAAAAAAAATTTAAAAAAAATTTTAAAAAAAGATGAAGTGTGGAGTGTTGGGAGGTTGAGAAGATTTATTGGCATATAAGATTTATGGCTATCCAGTCACTCCTGACTTCATATTGGACGTACATTTTGTGCAAAAACTTTCATCTTATCCAAGACGACGACGCATAGATTATATGGCATCTTCGTAAATCAAAGCAAATAAAGAAAATGGCATTTCAGGGTCTCATCTTCTCATGCGTTCATCACAAACGATGGCAAACAACCCCACGTGTACAGGAATTATGCCAAAGCGCGCGCACACGCGCTCCGTTTTGTTCATAAAATTTTGCTGCCATTATTATTGTGAAGAACAATGATAATCAACAAAACAACGCTCACCACACAAGTCTTACGATTCCATGAAACAGATTTGGTTGCAAATGCCAACCTCGAAAAGCCAATCCGGATGACTGTCTTTCTCTTTCAACCCTTTTTGTCTGTCCCTCCCTATTTCTTCTTCATTTTAACTCCCTTTGTTTCTACACACTACTGTACGTTCTTATTACTTGGACACTCCTCTCTCTCTCTCGCTTTCTCTCCCCAACATTATCTTAATTAGCTCCTCCTTGGCATCCCTTATCCATTCTTCCCTCTCAAGAGCCCAAGGTTTGTTCCTTGCTTACCCTCTGCTTTATCGTTAGTCTTCTATTACTTGGGTCTTCACTTAATGATGCTTACTTTAATCTTATGAGAGATGAAGTAGCTAAGGTCTTTTGGTTTTATATTGAAGTGGGTTGTCCCTAATTTTAATATCCGTTTGCGTTTTATGTTCATATCTTCAAGTCTATAATGATTGCAAGTTCACTGTTCGATCTCTTTCCTGAGATAGGATAACATCAGAGTTGAAGATTTGCGTCCATTATGATTTGGGATTCCAATCTTGAATTGTGTTCCATTTATTTGGCGTTGGCAAAGTTTGATATGTAGATATATTGTAATTTTTGTTAGTGTTGATATATATGATATTACTTCAGAGTTGTAGCTTTGGTAAAACTTGCCAGGAAACAAAAAAACAAAGCTTTTCGATTATATTGCGTGCTTTTAACCATAATTTCTCCATGAATTAACTTTTTATGCTAAAATGTTTCATGATATAGTAAACTTAGATATACTACACGTTTTTATTTTTTCACAAGTTTTCTTATAATGGATGATTTTCTCACTTCTTTCATGTTTGGACTCTTCGATGAGATGACATCTTTTCTCAAAAATTTTCATAATTTCTTTTCTAAATATCACTAATATTTTTCAAATTCAAATATTTAACTTTTTGATTTAATCCTTATTTAATTATTACAACTTTTAAAATAAAAATAATATTAAAAATAATATTTAAATAATATTTTAATTTTATAATATTTTATTCAATTTTTTCACTCTCATTTTTTAAAATTTAATAAAATATCTTAATTTAAACTATTTTATTACTTTTTACTATTATCATCCATCTTATTACCTAGACATGCCCTTGGTTGCGCCTTATCCTGAGAAAGTCTTGATCGTATTTTGTATGTTATTCTTTCAACTCGCTGAAAGACAATATGGTATGAGGTGTACTTTTTAAAAATTGTGAAACAACTTTCAGATTCTGAGGATAGCATAACAATCCTTTGCAAAGATGGAGATCACTAATGTCAGCGAATATGAAGCAATTGCAAAGGAAAAATTGCCGAAGATGGTTTTTGACTACTATGCATCAGGAGCAGAGGACCAATGGACTCTTAATCAGAACCGGCAAGCATTCTCAAGGATTTTGTAAGCTATTCTCTTGACAGTGACCCCAAAAGTAGTTTTTCTTTTGGTCTGTTGTGGCTGATTTGGCTTTCTTTTGATTATTCACGCTTTTGACATCTATTCTGTTATTGAGATTTTCTACTTTTTTCTGTTCCTAAAAGAAATATTTTGTTTTTCTTTCACCTCAGATTCTTTGTCGGACCTCTTCTCTCACAATTTATCTTTCTTTACTGAAAATAGGTTTCGACCTCGTATTCTTATTGATGTAAGCAAGATAGACATGACAACAACTGTTTTGGGCTTCAAAATCTCAATGCCCATCATGATTGCTCCTACTGCCATGCAGAAGATGGCTCACCCTGAGGGTATATACCTCTTCTATCATGGACTTGTTCCATGTTCATATATTGTATGAGTAATGTGTACCTGTCTTCATTAACTATATACATGCGCGTATAGTTATATATTTCCCTAATTTGTACACAGTATGTTGATAATACATACATTATTCATGCCTCAAGATGATCATAGGCTCGATATAGGATCAATTTAAAAATGTAATTCATAATGGCTGCGATATGTATCTGCTAATTTTAATCTACTCTAATTTTGGTACAAAGTGCATGTTTTGTACCTCATGTATGAAAAAATGTAAGTGAAGCATTTAAAAGAATGTATCCCCTAGCAAAAGAAGAAAGGAAATGGAGGTAAAGGTCCTCTACAATGTAGTTGTGAGTCATTTCATATATAGTTGCTTTTAATGATCTCTAGTAGTCGGCTTTTGATTCTTATTTCAAATAGAAGGTAAAATTACTTGTTGGTAACTCTCAAGGTGGATTCTTCTTTTCTTTCTAACCACATGGCCCCTTTAAACATCATCCATTGTAATGGTGTAGCTGCACTTTCTAGAAACTAGTTTTTAATCAATTCATGAGAATCCTGAAGAGTTTATAAAGACATTTGGCTTCTTCATATAGTCGGCTTGATCATTCACTTAATAAAGTACTAACTCTCGTGCAGGAGAGTATGCAACTGCAAGAGCAGCATCGGCCGCTGGCACAATCATGGTTTGGATTTTCACCAAGTTTCTTCGAGTTCTTTTGTCTAAACTGAATTTAATCCTTTCTTACAACTCCTTCACAGTTTTGGCTATGATATATTGACATCCATGTTTACATGTCACCCCTATTCTATTTATGCATAATTGGTTGTTTCAGACCCTATCCTCATGGGCTACTTCCAGCGTTGAAGAGGTCGCTTCAACAGGACCTGGCATTCGCTTTTTCCAGCTCTATGTGAGTGCGAGAGATCATCCCTGGCCTTTTTTGATAATTTGTTTTCTTTCTCTTGCCTTTTGCTAGGATCACTGGTTTTGCAAACTGTCATTGATCTTGGTTTGAGCATGACAGAGTTACCATGCAACCAAATCCAGCATTGTAAATTACTATGCAACCAAATTTGACAGTAAATGAATTTCTTCACATTCTCCCATCCCATCTGGGCCTGTTTAATCTTAAATTAGTCTCTTGTTGCTATTGCTTTTCTTGCATAATGGTATAAAGGTTCAAATTGGTGTCAAAATTATACAAGCTGTGTTGTCCAAGACTAGTGCCCCTCTGGCTACTTTTGATCAAGAGATAATTATGAAAATGCGTTTCTAATTGTCACTTTCAGAGTCATTAATGTTTATTATGTCCCAAAGTCTATGATGCTTACAAGGTCTTCATTTATTGTTTAATGTTATTCAAATTAACAAGGATTTCTCTGCTTATTATTCAGGTTTACAAAGACAGGCATGTGGTTGCACAGCTCGTAAGGAGAGCTGAAAGGGCTGGTTTCAAGGCAATTGCCCTTACCGTGGACACTCCAAGGCTTGGTCGCAGGGAGGCTGACATCAAGAACAGGTGAACATTCATTCAAACATACAATTTGGAAATAAAGAAAGGAAAAAGAATTACAAAGGTTCACTTCAGTACTTAGCTTTTCCCAGTACCATATCTGACATAGTAAGTAGATCTAGTGGGAGAGTTACATAAAATCGACACCACAAGTTCTTTCTGTTCTTAAGGAACTTCATTGTTTGATGTCTTCTCGAACAGATTTGTGTTGCCCCCATTTTTGACATTGAAGAACTTTGAGGGATTGGATATGGGGAAGATGGATCAGGTGGCTGACGTATATGATCTTTTAATGTCAAACAAAACATATCTTCTGTTTTTTTTTTCGTAATTTTCCATGATCGCATATGGGTTTAATCTGCAGGCTAATGATTCTGGCCTAGCTTCATATGTTGCTGGACAAATTGACCGCTCTCTTAGCTGGAAGGTAAGATGGCTGTTTATTTGTAGAATTTCTTGAACTATGAGCTAGACAGAAGAAATTACATTTTAAGTAGCTCATTTATTTGGACAGGATGTGAAGTGGCTTCAGACAATCACCGATTTACCAATTTTTGTGAAGGGTGTAATTACTGCAGAGGATAGTATGTGTTCTGAATCCCTTCCCCCCCAACAAGCAAAATCAAGCAATCTTCTATTTCAACGCTAACCTTGTGATCAATGCAGCAAGGCTAGCCATACAAGCTGGAGCAGCTGGTATCATCGTGTCCAATCATGGAGCTCGACAACTTGATTATGTCCCTGCAACTATTATGGCTTTGGAAGAGGTAATTAATATTCTTTGCATCAGTATGATTTTTTACCATTTGATCGGTTCAATTGCCATCATGAACTACGGCCTACTTTCTGAATTTTGTATCAGTTTCCATGCTCAGTTTAGATCTCCCTAATCATCTTGATCATGTTTTCACAATGGCAGTTGAAGTTGCAAAAATGAACCTTATAATTATGTTCTGATTGGGATGAATTAGGTTGTCAAAGCTGCACAAGGCCGAGTTCCTGTATTTCTGGATGGCGGAGTTAGGCGTGGGACAGATGTCTTTAAGGCATTGGCTCTTGGAGCATCCGGCATATTTGTGAGTAAACAATACACACATATATATATATATATACATATATTGTATGCTGCATACATATATGCCTATTATGTATAGCAATGAAAAGAAATAGTTACCTTTTCGAAATTTTTTCGTGATCATTTCAGTTTGTATACAAGCCATAGGGGCCCCCCTAATTGCTTAATTAGCTAGACTGTCATTCATGTGGTCATGATCTTGCACTATATCTATGTATATCAGATTGGAAGGCCGGTGGTGTTCTCATTGGCTGCTGAAGGAGAGGCTGGTGTCCGAAAAGTGCTTCAGATGCTTCGTGAGGAGTTTGAACTGACAATGGCATTAAGTGGTTGCCGCTCACTCAAAGAGATTACCCGTGACCACATTGTGGCTGAATGGGACCGTCCTCGTCTTCCACCCAGGCTGTAAGATCACCATGCGTGTATGAATGCTGCTGCCATGCCAGCTAGTGCTTCTTGTTCATTACTGTGCATGCATGGTTGGAAACTTGGAATGCTGAGTTTCAGGAACCTATCTATCATCAGAAATAACCTATATATCTCATGACCTAGGGTTCCAAAAACATCTTGATCAGCAGTTCAAACTTCTGTAGTTAATGATGATGATAAAATTATCATGACATTTTCCTATATATATACAGCAAATTAAGCTACTTTTGCATTCTCTGTATATTTATTATTTCCAACCAGATCATGAGTACGTACGTACCATTTTTCATTTGGAAAATGATGCTAGCTAGTTAGTATTTTGTCGGAGAGTAAAGTTAGAAACAAGCCCAAATGCATAAACTTTGTGGAAATTATTCGTTAAAAAGTTGGCCCCGTCAAGAAAAAGCGATTTCTTCACACATTTTCAGATTTCATCGTAAGAGTTGGGGGATTATTTTAAATTTTTATAGAGTAAAGAATTTTCTAAGATTGTTTTTGAGAACAAGGTAGTAGGCTTTTTGAGTTTTTATTATTAGATCTTATAGATCGTAATGATTTTTAATATTAAACATTTTATTTGCAAGCTGATCATACGAGGACGTATCTCCATACCACTAATTCCATGTCATTCACATTACTGTTTGTAACTTATAAGTAAAATGACTCTTTTAAAATTTAGGAAAATAGTTTCTGTAAAAATTTTTAAAGGTTCGGAGGGATTTTTTTTATACTTTTTCTCCTGTATTTTAGAGAAAAAGCATTATGAATTTATTTCAAGCTTACAATTGAAATTTTGACATTTGTTTTAAAGAAAGGCAATGGGTTTGAGTTTTAGATATTGGAGTAAGACTTAATCAAAAATCTGAAAATCTGATTTTGAATCTGGCTCCGCTTCGACCTCGCTCCGGTTCTGTTTCAACTCTAACAAAACAGAGTCAATGTTGGAGACGAAGTTGTGGACCAACTCCCATTCTGATCCGATCTGACTTTGACTTTATGATCCAACTCCAATTCCGACTTTGCTCTCTGACTCCAAATCCGACTCTAATGTTGTAATATGTTATAAAAATATGTATTTATCTATATATTTATCATATGTCCTAGTATATAAGTTTTATAGTTATATAACTAGAACTTATATAGTTAAATTCAATAAGATACTAGTATGAGCTAATTATTATAAAATAATATACTTATACTATAATATAATATAAATAGATTAGTAATAGTTTAGTATATGTAAATATCATAAAATTACTACCATACATAATCAAGTATAGAAATAAGTTAGACAATACTATTTAAATAAGTCTAGTATAATAAGTTAATAAGACATATACTAATTTACTAAAGTATAATAACATATAATTAGATACTAGAAAGTCTAGTATATAATTAAGTTAAAAATAAGATATTAGTATAATAACATGTAATTAGACACTATAGTATAAATTTTGTATAGAAATAAATTAGACACTAGTATAGAAATGACTATTAAGTCTAATATAATAAGTTAATAACACATAATACCAATTTACTAAAGTATAATAACATGTAATTAAACACTAAAAATAAGTCTAGTATAAAATAAGTTAACTATAGAAGAAAATTAGCACTAAAGGATTTAATTTTAGTTTTTAATCTTTTCTAAAAATTGAAATTTGAATACCCACAAAAAATTCGTTTTTAAATGAGCTAAATATAAAGCCAAAAACTAAAAGTTCAAATCCGACTACGCTTCGATAAGTGGGAATTGGAATAAGGTCGGAGCCTATACAAGTCGGAGTCATAGTTTGGATTTAAACTCCGAAAAAGTTAGACTTTGACAAATTCAAAGTCGGAGTCAGATTTGACTAAGGCCTCGTTTGGACGTTGGAACATACTGATATCAATTTTGTTCAATATAATTTTAAGCTGAGTCTAATATCCAAACACTTAACTCCTAAATCACTAAATATCACTTAACTCAAAACATTTTTACACATAAAACCCATAATCTTTTTTAACTCAACACCTCTTTACATGTTGTACCCACAACTTTTTTCAACTTCTCTTCAATACATTTAAACTCATCTTAACATCCAAACACATTTAAAATCGTCTTAGGTGGGATTCACCAAACTCATTCTACTATTTTAACTCATTATTATTCATAAAAAATTTAATTCAGCTCAACATCTAATCGGAAATTAAATAAAAAAATAGTGCTTACCCCTTAAATTTTGGAGCCCTAATTGCAAAAGCCCCAAAACAAAAGTACAAAGTCAACCAAACAAAAAATACAGCTTCTCAGTTGTACAAGCTGGGTAGAGAGCTAGGCTACCAGCCAAACTAATAGACCTAAAGTCAAAAAAAGCTGGACATACATGATAGAACAGGAAAGATGGGTATTAGAAAAATAAAATAAAGATGGCTTCTAAGAGCATTCTCATTCGGGGTCTGCATATCTCCTCTATCCCTATAATTTAGAAAAAATTTTAGGATTTTGAACAAAAACCCCTCCCAATCCCAATTTTTATGGTTAGGGTTTACGATCTGTACAAGAATTCCTCATATTTAGGGAATGACTGTATCTCCCCATAGTCCCAAACCCCATTCGGTTTCCCCTTTGTCCCGCGTCTTCTTCTCTATAGGTTGGCCCCTCCATCGCAACGCAGCATCAACAATCGCAGCCTCTCCATCGCCTACTTTTGTAAGTGAAATTTGGCTTCTTCAAAATCGTATGTTTCTCTCTTTCCTCATTTTCTTCTTTTTTTCTTTTTCCTATCTCTCTCCTTTTCTGCATCTCTCTTTCCATTTTTCTTCCTCCCAACGCCATGATCAAGGTAGAATGAGATGTTTGCCTACAACTTTCTCTCTACGTTGGCAATCTCTTCGCTGTTTGGCTGCCGAGAAAGTTGAGATGCTTTCACCAACTTCATTTTTTTTTTAGTTTCTCACTCTCGTTTACAATTTTGATTTTGGGCTTTGTTTGAGGAAACTGCTTCTCATTTTCCTTGCGTGTCGAGCTTTGTCTATATATTTTTAGCTGTGTTGACTATTTGGCTGTCGAGAAAGTGATAATTCTTTCACATGGATTTTTTTTTTTTAAGTTTGTTTCTCTCATTGATGTCCAACTGTTTTTCTTGATCGATCTATTCATTAAGGCTTGTGATTGTGGCTTTTTGAGGATTTGGTGCATTGGGTTTTTGGCTAAGTTGACTGTTTGGTTGCCGAGAAAGTGATGATGCTTTCACATGAAATTTTTTTTTTAAAGTTTGTTTCTCTCACTGCTATCCAACCGTTTTTCTTGATTGATCCATTCATTGATGCTTGCGATTGTGGCTTCTTGAAGATTTGGAGTGTTGGATTTTTGGTTTTGAGGAGAATTTGGTGGAGTTTGTGGTTATGAAATGGGTGAATCATTGTTTGTGGTTATCCATTCATCAAGTTTGTCTGTATGTTTTTGGCTGTGTTGGGTGAATTTATTGCATATCCAAAAAATTCATAATCAATTCCTTAAACCAATTCACTTTCATTACTCTTTCTATGAGTAATTTGTTCTATATTGTTAGGTCCTTTGCAGTATTTCGTATCTTTGGGGGGAGGAGGTTGTTATTAGGCTGTGATGATAGTGTTATAGTGTGGGTTAATTCACAAGTGTCAATGAGACCTATCGATATGACGGAGTAATTCTCACTCGGATAGCTATATTGCAGTTTGTGGTACTTTTCACAAAAGGCAATCGGGGTTCGAGTGGGGTTTTGCAGCCATTTGATGTGAATGGCTCCTTACTTACACATGCTGTCAATATTTTCACTATTTTGAGCCCCATATATTTATACATTGAATATAAATGCACTGGATGAGAATGCTCTTATTTAGCATTATTGTGATTCGCATGTTGTTTGGTTGTTGTTTTGTGTGAATATGTGAATTGGTCTGCTTTGTTACATTACTTTTTTGCTGTGTCATTGCTTTGTGTTATGTTCTGATATAGAAGTAATCTGTAAATTAAACTCCCTTGGCTGTAATGATGACAAAGTGTGGTGGGAATACAGGAAATTTATATTCATTTTCTCAATGGCTAGGTAATCCTGACGGCCAACAAGTAGTGACAACAGGTTGTAGAAGCTATGAGAGGGTGGCCAAATTTCATAAATGTCACCATTCGGTTCCTAAGTCGGGGATGGAAAAATCACAAACTTCATAATTATGTGTCTAACATTTCAATGCATTTTTAGAGATGGATTCACAAGATCCTAGAAATATGTACTTCACCAACCTCCTAAGTCAAGATTCTCAACTAGACCTCACTTATGGTGGGCAAAATAGAAACTCTCTTATAACTATTGATGACTCTTCACCCTTACCCCATAACGATCCTACCGGTATTAGAAAATCAGTCAAGGGTGCGAACTTCACCTCCAAAGAAGACAAGTTACTTGTCTCCACATGGCTTAATTGTAGCATTGATCAAAGTTTTGAAATCCATTCCGTTCTGGCCAGAATGACCAGAATTTTCCGTTCCGGAATAGTGACCGAAACTGTGTAGCTATATATTCCATACCAAGTTAAATTCTGGTGGTTTTGGCTCGTTTCAAGATATTCCGGCCGAATTTCAGAATTTCGGCCGGAATTATGGTTTCGATCCGAAATTGTATATATGATGGGTTTTTTTATAAATATGTAGAATCTCATGGTATATTCGTAATTTAGTTACTTTTTCTCATTTTTTCCTATTTCTTTTCTAATTTTCCCCCTTCCCCTTACAAATTCATCTGAGTCTCAAGCTCTCAGCAAAAAAAAAATTGAAAACCCTTCATCGATTTCCACTGTCCACACTCCGACGATGCCACCTCTACAACGTCGCAAGTCGCAAGTCAACTCCCTCACGTCGTAGCTCGTGTTGCTCCATCCCCTGCGTGACGATTCCATTCCAAATCCAAAACCCATATAGGTATATGCTTTATAGTTCTAACTTTTACATGCTTTATAGTTCTAAAGTCAAACAATTACTAAAATATACAGAAAGTGGTCTTCAAATGTGATGTAGTAGGTGGGCACGAATGATTGAGTACTGGATTGGGGAAATATGTTTGGAAAAATGAAGATCTTGGAAATATGTTGGTGTTGGAAATTGGGAAAGTACTTGCTAGTTTTCATGGTAGTCCTCATAATGGATTGCTCTAAACTTCACTAGGAGTTGTCTAAGATTCTAAATACTTTTTAATGCACCTTTGATCGATTTAGAATTTTAGACGTTTGAAATGTTGCTTCATAGTTAAAATTAATTGGTGTTAGGAAAGATATACTCATATTTTTTATGGTATTTGATTATGACTCACCTAAATACTCATAAATTCATAATCAGGGGAAATCAATAATATCAAAAGTCAATTTCGAAAACTTAGCATGCTTAAAGTTTTAAACACAGAAAATATAAAAGATATACTCATTGTTGGTTCTTGACTTGATCCCTTTTTTTTTTATCATTATGTAGGAGTATATAAATGTCTAGTTGTCAGTCAAATACTGCTACATTTACGACTCTTACTCCAACTATATTAGATGATCCAGCATGGGCCCATGCACGTGTAGTGCCAGGGGCAAGAAATACTACTCAATGTGTCTATTGTAGCAAAACAATTAGAGGTGGTGGAGTCACAAGTTGACGTATCATTTAGGTGGGATTTCAGGTGATGTAGAAGCATGTAAAAAGGTCCTTGATGATATAAAATGGAAAATGAAAGAGTTGGTCAATGAAATGAAAAAGAACAAAGAGAAGAAAATACAAATAAACTTAGATATTGGAAGCCCTATAGATTTACCATACGATGATGTTGATGTTAATGTTCATGATGATGAGGGACACATTTATGGTTAAAAGGGAAGGGGAAGGAGAAAGTAGGTGGAAAGTCAATGACGACATTTAATAGATTTTTCTCTCCAAGAACAACTCCTGGATCTCAACCTTTTATTAAAAGTGCTATGTGTTTAAAGGATATGATTGACAAAGCAAAGATGGCTATAGCAAATTGGTGGTATCATGCTAATTTACTTTTCAATGCATCTCAATCCAAGTTTTATCAACTAGCTATAGATGCCATAGCTGCCATAAGGCCAGGATTCAATGGTCATTCTTTACATGAGTTGAGAGGAAATCTATTGAAGAATTCTGTGATTGAGGTTCATAATTATCTCTTAGATATTAAAACATGTTGGGGTAAGGTGGTTGTTCACTAATGACAGATGTTTAAACAAACCAGAGGCAACAACGAATAATTAACTTTTTAGTTTTTGCCCAAAAGGTACAATATTTTTTAAATCTATTGATAATCGGGTTTTAGAAAAGATTCTGAAACATTATTTAACATTTTTGATGAAGTTGTTTAAGAAGTTGGGGTTAAGAATATTGTGCAGTTCATAACGGACAATGATGCAAGTTATAAGGTTGCAGGAAAAAAGTTACAGCAGAAGTATGGCTCTTTTTTTTTTATCTCCTTATGCAGCTCATTATCTAGATTTGATGTTAGAGAATTTTTGTGATCCCAAGCATTTTCCTATTATTGATGAAGCTATAAAGAAGGCAAGGAAGATAATAAAATTCATTTATAACCATGCTTGATTTTCGGCTTTGATGAGAAAAAACTTCACCAAAGGTCATGATTTATGTCGCCCTGCAGTCACAAGGTTTGCTACAAATTTTTTAAGTATCCACTACTTACTTTTGTTTAAGAAAGAACTTAGGCAAATATTTACTTGTGATAAGTGGGTTGTATCAAGTTATTCTAAAAGTAACATAAGGAAGAAGATAGCCGAGATTGTTCTAAAAGATAGAGAGTTTTGGACTCAATGTCAGTTTGTTGTAAAAATCAGCGAATCTTTGGTTCGAGTACTACGACTTGTCGATGGGGAAGAGAAGCCTGCAATGGGATATTTGTATGATGCAATGGACAAAGTCAAAGAGAATATAAAAGCAAGATTGAATAACAAAGCTACTGCATATATGCCATTCATCAGAATCATTGATGTTAGGTGGGATAAGCAGCTTCATAGTCCATTACATACGGTATGTTGTTTTCTTAATCCTGGAATGTACTTTAACCCTTGCTTTAAAAATAAAAATGATGTTTCAAGAGGTTTTATGAATTGCATTATAAAAATGTGGATGAGAGTAGTTTGGGAAATCCGGAGAGTGGAGGTGGTGGTGGAGTGCTTCATGACAGGAATGGCAAAATTATTTTTGTTTTCTTTAAAACTCTTGGGTTCGTACCAATACAAAGGCTGAACTCCATGCCTTGCTTGAAGGCCTTTGTCTTTGTAGAATTACAGGTTGGAGGGAGGTGGGTGTTGATTGTGACTCACAGGTGGTTGTGTTCTAAGTTAATTCCAGGAATTGCTCCCTTTAGTATTTGTGGAATTTCTGGGACTTTATTGTCGACCATATTGAAGAGATGGATATTGAGTGTCGTCATTGCTTTAGAGAAGGGAACTCAGTGGCGGATTCCTTGGCTAAGGAGGGCGTGATGGGTGTCGATATGTTTTACATGGATATCCAGAATCCTCTATGTCATATTAAAGGCCTGGCTAGGCTGGACAAACTGGGCCTACCCTATATTCAGATGTAGTTTTCTTGTTTTGCTAGGCTTGTTTCTAGTTTTTTTTTTTTAGGCTTGTTTAGAGTTGTTTTTTTTTTTTTTGGGTTTCTGGTGGTTTGTGCTTTGGAGTCTTTGATGTATTCTCCCATTTATTTTTCTTATTCCACAGTATTCCTCCGCCACAAGAGGGCTTCTTTAATAAACTTGAGATGGGGTCACTATTGGACATGTGGCTACCAGCTCTTCAAAAAAAAAAATGAATTGCATTATAAAGTTGAAACTTGATCCTGATAAGTAAGACGAGATCATTTAACAACTTGAATTGTATAAGAATTCAAACGATGATTTTGGACAATCTTTAGCAATCCGTCAGAATGAAAAAATTAGTCCTGGTAATCTCAATATCCTTTGTTAAATAGAGTGAATTTATATTTTAATTCTTTTATTTAGTTTAAGTAATAATTTATAATTGCACTTTTGCTATAGTTGCATGTGGACTAATTTTGGAAATGAGGTTCCAATTCTTCAAAAGTTTGCAGTTCCTATACTAGGTCAATGTTGTAGTGCAACTGGCCATGAAAGAAACTAGAGCACATTTGAGTTTATTCATTCGAAGAAGAGGAATAGATTAGAGTATAAATGTTTGAATGATCTAGTATTTGTTTGTTATAACTTGAAACTGCGTGAGAGATAAAAATTTTCAAAAATAATGTTTTTTACTGTTGAAAAATATGTAACACTTTCATTTACATGTGACTTTTATTTTGGCAGAAACAATAAAAAGGGGAAGAGATGCTCTAGATCCAATCAACCTTGAGAACATTGACTTGATGAAGGAATGGATAGGTGAAGAATAAGAGCTTATTGATGGAGAAGACTTGGATTGGGGGAACTATTAAAGAGTCATTAATCTCACTAAATTTGGAAAACGGTGATAATGTTGCTCTTGGTGTTAATGATGATGGTGGTGACATTCAAGAAAATATTTTGAGTAACATTTCTAATGTTGATCCTTATTGTCTTATTGATGAAGATGAATGATTATTCCTTTTAACAGTTGGATTGAGAACTTATGATATTTTATTGAGTTTTATAAATATGTGTGTTTAAGACTTGTATTGACTATTGAGAAGTATTATTAAGTTTATCAGGTATGTATGCTTTTAAGATTGATATTGATTTTATTTTAGAATATACTTATTATATATTTAATTTATTCATATAACGTCTATCCTGAAAAGGTACATGAAAACGTATCAATACCGAAATATTCCGTTCCAGTACCTTAACCGGAATGGTCACCGGAACGGAATTCAAAACTTTGGCATTGATGCCGTCCAAGGAATAGACCAAAAACACTCTCAACTTTGAAAAAAAAAATTGAATACTTCCAGTAATTTAAAGAAATCACAAATGACTGGACCATAAAGTCTTTAATACATTAGTGGTCGGTTATTCAAAAGGTGACAAACAAATTTTGTGCGAAACTAGTCCAAGTTGAAGGGTTGAATCAAAATGGTATGACTGAGTAAGACAAAATAGAATATCCATACTCTTACTTGTTTTACGAATAATTAATTTTTTTGTACATTGGTTTAACATAAAGTTTTTTGTTTACATGCAAGTATGACAATGTCAAAATTATGTACCAATTGCTAGATAAATGCTTCTTCCAGTTCGAGCATTGTTGGTACTTGTTGAAGGACCAACCTAAATGAATTTGGCTTTCCACAAAGGAGGATCCAAAGCGAAGGAAGACGATGTCCCCGTCCCCGACTCGGACTTGATGTTCAAGTGCTGAGATGATAGATTCAATTTTTTATCTCAAGGCGGATAATGTGATGGATAAGGACGTGATCGAATTGGACTGACCAATAGTAAAGAAAGTTGAGAAAGGAAAACGAAAGGCCAAAGTCATACTAGGAGAGGAGATTGTTGTGCTCAGCAAGTTAAAGTATACACTTTTGGAGAAGTCACGTGCTCAGGAGAAAGAGTTTTTTTGTCTCAAGGCCGAGAAGATGGAATATGATAAGGAAAAATAGGTAAATAAATCCGTCTCGAAGATGAAAGATTGAGGTTGGAGGCGGAGTAACTAAATCTCGAGAAGAATGAAGTGGATCAGCGCATTGTGATGATGGACATGAGTGCTATGCCAAGATTGCAGCGGTTATATTTCCAGGAACTGCAAGCAAAATCATGGCGAGAAGCAATGCTGCAGCACATTTGGATTAATTACATTTTTTTTGTAAAAATTTTATTTCTTTATTTTTTATTTCAAACAATGATAGATGACAATATTATTGATACTAAGACAATTTAATTTTTATTTGGATTGTGTAAATTTAAATGTTTTCACAAGAAAATTGACCATTACAATTTCAAAAACTATTACAGACTACCTCAAATATAACCCTTACGAACATGAAGGAAATACGAATACAAATGTAACTAACTCAAATATAGTTTATACTGACATGAAGGAAATACGAATGGAAATTTGATTAACTCAAATATAGTCACTACTAACATGAAGGAAATACCAATCAATTATGCTACATGTTTACTGTTAGGAAAATAATAACTATTGATGTTCAATTAGATCTGCTTGGAGCTGATGATGTGCCGAGCTGCCTCTAATATGATGATGATGCTGGATGAAGTCCATAAGCTTAGTTGTATGATTGCGCGACACTTCCGGGACTTCATCATCAAGTTGATCATACTCAATGTTTGGACTCTCACTATCATCACGCTCGTCTTCAATGATCATATTATATAGAATAACACATGCTTTCATTATATTTTTTAGTTCCTTGACTTTGAATATTCAGGAAGGTCCACAAATGATTGCATATTATTATTGAAATACCTCGAATGCACGCTCGACATTTTTTCTTACAGATTCTTGTGTTTTCACAAAATTTTTCTTCTTATTCCCTTATGGTGATGAAATTATCTTCACAAAAATTCGTCACTTGGGATAAATACCATCCACAAGATAATACCCCATACTATAGTCGTTATCATTGATTGTGTAATTGACTGGATGAGCACATCCTTGGGCAAGTTCCGTGAAAATAGAAGATCCTCTAGCATATTAATATCGCTATGTGAACCGGCATACAAAAAAATGCATGCCATATCTAGAGATCATATAAAGTAACTGCTTCTAAAATAATAGTTGGTTTACAAATGTGGTCGGAGTATATATCTTTCTAGGTTGTGGGACAATTTTTCACTTTCAATGCATGTAGTCAATGCTTCCCAGCATTCATAGAAATCTCTGTTGTTCACCAACCGCAAGCAATTGAACAATATCATTGACATTTAGAGACTAAAAATATTCATCTGAAAAAGCACTTACTATTGTCTTAGAGAATTTTTTAACGCTCTCCATTGCGGTGTTTTCACCAATATGTATGTATTCATCCATAAAATTTCCAATAACCCAATACGCCAGCATTCTAAGTACTGTTTTTATATTTTGCATAGAAAATAAACCGAGTCTTCCTGTATTATCTCTTTTTTGAATGAAGTACGGCTCGTAAGACTCTACCTAATTTAGAATACGGAGAAATATGTGACGGCTCATCCAAAATCTCATTCGAAATAGATTTGAGGGCTATACTTAATTTTCTGTTAAATAATCACGAAATAGGCGCTCGTGCCTTTGAATATGATCACGCCAAATAAACTTACGGCGTTAGCAATTGCCACGATGCCTTGATGACTGTCCATCAACCTCATCGTTAAAAACAACATCCAACTCATCTTGAGATGATAAATATGTGAGTAGTTTGTAAAAGAATGTACGAGTCATTTGATGAAGGAAGTGGGAGATCAAGGGAGATTAGTGAATTTTGATTATTTAGATTAAATGAGGCTTGAGTATGTGAGAATGTGAATGCAAGTAGAATGCGTATTTATAAATGAAAAATTTAACATTACATATAAGACAAAAAAATGTTATCGTTTGAGATAAGATAAAAAAAAGTTACTGTTGGAGAAAATATAAAGAATGTTACTATTGGAAGTAGGAGTTCAAAATATTACCGTTGGAGAAAGTCTTCAAAATTTTATCATCAGTACGTAGCTAGGTATTACCATTAGAGAAACTGATAAAGAGTAGATATTAAAAAATACCATCATGTTAAGAAATGCACATATTAAAAAAAATTACTATTTTCATAATACGAATTTCGGTTTGAAAAATAATACTGCATCCAGTAGTTAAAATTGTGTTTCGTATTTAATAGAATGTGATATTTGAAAAGAAGATAATAAGATAAAAAAATTAGTAGTTAAAATTGTAAATAGAAGTGAGAGAAAAAAAAATAAGAAGAGAATAAAAAAATATTATTTAATATAATAGAGATAGTGATGATAAATGAAATGTAAGAGATTTTTAAAAGATAAATAAAATTTAAAAATCTATTTTTAAGAAATATAATTTTTAGTTAAATTATAAAAATTTTTACTTGAAACTCAATAAAATGCTCTAAGTCAATGAAATGCTCTAAAGTCATGCCATCAGCTTAGCTGGGTAGCTTGCCCACCACTCCGCTTGCCCACCACTCACATCAAATCATCTCCCACCCTTGTGCATTGAAAACGTTTTTTTTTTTAACCCTCTGTTTTTATTAACGTTTAAGCCCTCCAAGTCATGGTTCAAAGATTCTCTGAGATCTTAAGGTAATAATGCTTCATGAAAGTCTGATTTACAGTTTGATGGCATTTATTTTTTTTTTTGTGAAAAATATTTTAGGATCTAGCGCCTTTCTCATCTGACACCCTAAGAAAAAATAGAATAATGTTATATATAATTTTATAATATATAAATAATTAAATATCGTATATTTTTTAAAAATAAATAAATTTTATTATTAAAAAAATAATTTTTTATGTAATTTTTAAATTTAAACAATTTTTTTTAAAAAAAAAATGCAAGACTTACATGTTCCAATTATAAATATTATTTTTCCTTATAAAATATTAACGAATGTCAATAATGCATGCGACATGCGGTAGTCCGAGAAATTTCGACGAAGCCTTCAGGATTTGAAATTTTGATCCGTGTACGGATCGATCGACTCCTCCTCATTTAATAGTACGTATCGGACGGGCTGCCAAGCTTTTACGGAGATCATAGTACTGCATATATGCAGCAACAATAAACTGACATGACTTTATTATATCTTTATAATTAAGATTTGATTATTCACATTATTCCTTATTTAATTACTATTTTTCTTTCGTCTAAACAGTCATAATTTAATTGGGTGCAAAATATATTGATAATTTTGAGGTATAAAACGTTTTTTTTTTTTTTTTTTTTTAACCATCGCGATATAAACATGTGTGTATATATATATATATAATACAAGTGGGCCGGTTCCTTCAAGATGAGTACGACCTTATCCTAAGCCAAGTACTGGAATTGATTACAGTTGTTGGGACTGCCAATTAAGTTCTACCAACTAGGAATTTGTTTGCTCTTCCATTATCCAATGGTTGAATTAATTCCCACCAATGATGATTTCGACATCCTACCCTACCATTTCATAGATATCAATTATCAGCAGTACTGATGCCACATCTTCTGAAAGTTATATTTATATATATAAATATAGAGAGAGAGGATTTCTTATAGTTTTAATTGCTTTCATGTCTCAAGAGGCGCGGGTTGGCTGTCTCTTTGTACATCTGCTTTTTTGATTTGATTTCGATCTATTCATACTACTATTTTTTCTAACTGATAATCTTGTAAAAAGAATTAAGGATCCTTCCAAAATATATTTCAAGATAACAGGTTACACTGTACTTGCTTGCATCATTTTTATCGGTGGTTTATCTTCTGAATATCTTTTAAGATTGTACTTTCTTTATAAAGCTTGAGTAATGACAGTTAAGAAATTAGTTTTAAAATTCGTTTTATTTTTTTCTTTTTTTTCACCATTTTTACATTGTGGTTATTGTATTGAGATATTTATTGAGAAACCTCACCCCCTAACATGTATCATCTTTTATTTGAATGAAGTTTATTTGCTTAGAAAAAAGAAAAAAAAAATCCCTTTAGTTATATATAATATATATATTTGAACTTCTGCATAATTTGCCAATTCTTGTTACCTTTTTTTTTTCTGGATTTATAGAATCATGACATGCATGTGATCTCTAGCTATATAGCCTATCTAGCATCTGCCCACTTCTTGCCACAACTATATAATCATGTCACGTTTGGTGTATATTTATTGAATCAAGACTTTTGTTTTTCATTATTTTCATAGTTTTGCAATTAGGTATGTTGATCATCCCATCCTCCACTACTCGATCAATTAGGCAGGAGAGTCGATGGAACTTGGCGATCGATGATGTTGTTATAATCAGCACTTTGGTTTAATTGGTTTGGAAGGAAGAAGACGAGATTAATTAATTAATCGAGATTAATCCACCTTAAATTATCCCTATCGATCGAGGATAGAGCGGCAGAAAATCGATGTACAATATTAAAGATATGAGGCTCATCACCTTAATTAGACTTGTGGTCTACGAATCCACGACCAATTATCTAACAGAACGTGTTTTACAAGTGAATTGGTCGGTCTGAAATATGAATTGATCATGTTCTAATGTGGACTAGTAAGAAATACCAATTTGGTACGAGATTTTGGTCTGTATTGATTGGATAAATCACTAAGCTCTGAAATTGAACTCGTGATATTCGATCAGTGTATGCATCAGATCATTGGCTCACAAAGAAAAACGCTTATACGTTGCTAGTTATATGAAATGGAAATGACCATTTTTTTTTATTAAAATGAGTTCATTCTCATTGCAAATAGTTATTTCCATCACAAAAAATTCATAACAAATAATCGTTTCTTTTGTAGTGTCGCTTAAAAGATCCCTAAGTGCTTAGCTTCGCAACAAGCTGTCCTCCAATTGATTGAAGCCAACCATCCATTATTTTCAGAGAGAAAAAAAAAGTATATACTACTTGAATATATATAAAGCTAATTACGATAATTAATGTATTGAAAATTAAATAATTAAAATTCTATATAGAATGTGAGGAAAAAAAACCACATTTGTCTAAATATATATTGATTTAACTTGTCTTTTCCAATCATCGTTTTACAATAGCACTAATGCATGCATGCCCTCATGAAAAGACAGGGCAATAAGTGAAATTGTGACCTTATAGATACCAAATGAATCAGTCACGTTTCTATTAACACTCTTGATCGATCTAACCCCAATATTAATAGTGTTAAACAACAATGTCAAGGTCATAATTGTATTGGAGTATTATTAATTGCATCGGGTTGTTGAGTTGGATTAATTGTATTGGGTCATAATTCGTTTGGAGTATTAATTGTATCGGGTTATATATTCTCTACTATTAAAAAGTTATATACTGTTTAGTAACCATATGTTTAAATCACTTTTGAACATATTGTATTTGTTTGAAAATAAATAAATAAAATTGCTTTATTAAGTAGAAATAACGATCAATTGATTTTTTAGAGATTATGATCATATTTTTAAAAATTTGAAAGTTTTAATTACCTGAATGTTGAATAGATATTTTTGCTCATTGGAAATTTTTTTTTAAATTTGAACTATATTCTGAATTATTTAGGAAAGTACGTTTGAGGAAAACCATCTTTTCCTCAAATATATTTTTTTGCTTATTTGAGATTAAAAAGTATTTTAATATATAACATCCAAACAAACTAATTTTTTAATTAAAGAGCTTTTAAGCCTATTTAAACACTTTTTAAGACTCCTAACACAATCCCAAACAAGTCCCGAGTTTGAGTTTTTCAATCCATGACTTAATTTTTCAGTAAAGAATATATAAGTGGCAGTCACTTATAATCTTATTTGAATGATTTTGATCATTAGTGAATTGAATGACACTTTGTTTTTGTTGATCAATTTAAGAACCCACAGATTCATGATCATCGAGTAGTAACTAGTTAATTATTAATCGAGTCAAATTATTCGGTTCGACAATTCATGAGTGGTTCAAAAATTATCAACTCTACTCATGCTCTTCATCGTACCCTTTCATGATGATCAGTACCGTCGCACGCAATCAATGCAATACAAAACCTTAGAGCGCTTAAGAAATTACTAATGATAATTGAAAAACCAAGATCATCAAAACTTTATATATCCATGTTCAAAACTCAACAAAATAATAATAATATATAAACATAACTAGCTAGGATTTCATGTAGAAATGCTAAAAGACCATCTCTCCATTCTTCAATACGCACGTAATTAAACTACTACTCAATGTCAATTATATATATATATATATATATATATATATATATATATATATGTAGAGAGAGAGAGATCTAGATGATGTATTGATTGGCTAATGATCATGATGGTAAGGTGATGTTGCCTGGTGGTTGCGATGCTTTCGCTTCTGGAGAAACCGCTGCAGTGACCTCTTCATAGGAAGACCAGCAGTGGGGCTATATAGCTGAGATTGCAGGCAGCTTGGTGAAGTGGGGCTCGACCCAGTTGGAGTTGTTCTCATTCTTTCCTCTATTTCTTTATTGGCAAACAATAGAATAGCTCTAGCCTGCATGCAGATCGCAGGATATCATTAATATCATACAACGTTAATACAATAATTATATAGGAACTACCAAATATATATATTACCATGCAGTTAACATTTAAAATCTGTGCAGTCAAAGTTTCAAACTATATATATATATATGGCAAATCAAGGCTTATATGCATGGAATTAATTAAAATCTATGCGATTTGAGGCAGTATTCATGCAGGTGCATATATTCAATTCTTGGAATTTTCATCTAAAACCTTTAAATTATTTTCTATTAATTGGATGCTCATGTATATGTACTCTTTGAATGTGGCAATTTTCTCACAAAATTACAACAGGAAAACAGATTTTTTTTTTCTTTTTTGGGAAATGAAAAACAGTAATTCAGAATTGCAACAACAAAAAGTCAGCCGACTTAATTAGTTTTTAGGCAAACCAAAAGATAAGCAGTTCTGAGAGCATACAATAGGCAAATGTATCTCAAGGAAAAACCATGCAAATTAAGACTAGCTAGTTAGGAATTCGGAAACGTCAGTTCACAAATACTAATGTAATCTATATATATATATATATATATATATATATGTACCTGAAACTCTGTAACATCAGAAACGCAAATCTTTCCATTGTAAAAGATGGTCAGCGGTTGTTGTTTTTGTTGCACCTGCTGCTGCTGCTGCTCTACGTGTTTCTGTTGAGGGCTTCCATTATTAATCTCTTCGGCCATCCTTCAATCAAATACACATCACAACATTCAGAAAATACTTCTCCCTACCATTCCTTTTGATAAACACACAGACAAATATCAAATATCAACACCCACAGAGAGAGAGAGAGAGAGAGCTTACATGGGATGGCCATGATCGGAGTCAATGGAAGGAAGAGAGGAAGAGTAGGGAAAAAGGCGAAGTTCCAAGTTACAATTCCTCCTCATACTGAGAGATCTGGTGGCGATGGTTACCCAAAAATAAGAAAAAGGGGTTCCTGCTTTTGGTATTAGTATCAGGAATTGATATGACTGAGGTGGAAGACAAATATTGCAGGTGAAAGAAGATAGGTCATATATATATAAAAAATAAAATATACACACGTGAGAAGGAAATTAAGGACCCAGTGAGTAGGCAGTACTTGATCTTCTCGCACATGTTGTTGTTATAATGTGGTCTAGTGTGCCCCACGTACCACATCGTCGTCTAGATTATTAGAAAGAGCGGCACTTCAAAGTTCAAACACGAAACGAACAGAAACCAGGCACGAGGTATTGGCAGATCGAGTAGGTTTGGTTTTATTTCCATTTCATGCACGTTTTCAACATTTTTTTTTTTTAATTCTCTCCCCCGGCCCCAGCTCCCTCTACCGTTCCCAAACTTCTTTAAGACTCTATGCTTTCCTCTCCTAGTCCTACCAAAAAATCCGCTACCTTTATCTTTTTTATTATTTATTTATTTAATTGGTCATGTTTTTGGTTTGAACTGCTTTCGTTTTCACGCACGTGCCTATTCAGTCGGCAAAAACTTTTTCTGCATGCTAATGTTTAATTTGTTGATGGCTTTTTTTATTCAGTAGTACTGGATGTACTAGCATCTCGATCAATTGCAGATTTGCATGCCAACTTCTTGGAGTTTTGCTATATAATTTTTTACTATTCATCCACACTTCACATTCTATATTTTTTAATATTTTTTAAAAAAAAATTTTTGAATTTATTTTTTTTAAACTATTTCAAATTTTTATTCACTATTCATATAAAAATTATTTAATAAAAAAAATTAAAATTTTTTTTTAAAAAGATGGAATGTGGAGTGTTGAGAGGTTAGAAAGATTTATTGCTTTCTTAATAGGAGAGCTACCCACACCCTTGGACGGCCGGGGGCCATTAACTCCGCCTCCAACCGTCGCATGCGCGGGGTGAGAGTTGCCCAGGGTCTGGCCCCACCCTTGATAGGCGGTGCTCCTATTTGAGTGTCGAGGACGGATTGACCCGTGCCCCCCATTGTTGGCGACTAATCAAAAAGCAAACAAAGAAAATTCAAAATCCAACTCAATTAGAGAGAGATACCAGGGGCTCGGATGCAGGGGTCGACAGCCACACAGAGAGAGAGAGAGGGGGGAGGGGACTTAAGTTTTAAACGAAATCTAACGTAAAACGACAGCGTTTTGGGGAGTTCTTTCCAAAATAATGTCGTTTTATTTAAAAAAATTAGTTTTTTTAATATATATATATATATATATATATATACATGACTGGACAGACATAGTAAACCTCGGGCAGGCCTAACCCAATACGGGCCCCGTCCCCTAAGGCGGATCCCTGCCACCCACCTTTACTTCTTAGTGCTCAAGGTACTAATACTCATTTTCTTGAGGGCTAACTAGTAACTACATTATTCATCACGGTATTCTTTTTTTCTCTTCGCAAAAAGGGAAGGTGAGGCCATCGACGAGTATAACACCTCTTCCTGGAAGTGACATAGGAGCTCCTCTGCGTTGCGAAATATCCGGTTTGAACCATAACTATTGCCCTAAGGGCGAGCTCGTCCCCACGGCACCCCCAAAGTATCTAGGTGGTTCAAAGTCAATTCCATGGCCTCAAAAGTCAGGCTTTATTACCACAAGTAGTTTCAACTTATCTACTGACTTAAACTCCTAGCCTCGAAGCCATAAAATACCAACTCGTACCAACTGGACTACTACCTTAGTGGTTATTCATCATGGTATTCACTTGTCAAGATCCTTTGGCTATATTGACAACACCTTGGTTTCTCACAAAGAGAACCAATGATCGAATCTCCCCTCTCCATGTATAAAAAAAATGTAAAATTTGTCCACTTTAAGATTATATCAAACATTACTCAAATTTATATTATTTAATAACATGGCTTATGCAAAAATTCAATCAACACATGCAACCACCTCACAGTTTTATTATAAATGTTGCATTATAAGATGGATTGGAAAATACTATGGTCACATAAATTTCTTACCGTAACCCTCCACCGATTCTTTTTTATTTTTTTTAAATATTTTATTTTATTTAGTGATTAAGGAAGTGTTTTTAAATGATGTTGGGAATTTTTTTTAAAAAATATTTAAAGATATAAAAAAATGAATGAAACAAAAAAAAAATAGCTCAGTTTGGATACATAATCCTCTTATCTCATCTTATCTCAATCATTACAACTTTTCTAAATTTTTATATAAAAATATAATAAACAATTTAATTTTTTCAAATCTCAAAATAAAAATAATACTAAAAAATATATTATAATAATATTTTATTTAACTATTATTTAAAATATCTCATCTCATTATATCTAAACTGTCCTTACTCTTTTTGGTGGCCACTTCGGTGGAAGTCATTTGTGGACCTAGCAGTTATCATTACGCATTAATGTCAGCATGTAGATTTCAAGAGTATAAATTGGACACGTGTCACGATTATATCTATATTAGTATGACATGTCATTAGGTTATGCACGATAAATAAACCGAAAGACCAGCTCTTACCCGCAAATAGGAAAAAAAAATAAAAATAGAGTACACCTACAATATTAATTTATTTATTCTTGAAACCTAAAGGGCTTTATGGGAAAATAAATAAAAGCCAAGGAGAAAACAGGTAATTAACAAAAGATAAATAAAGTAGATCAAAAAGCTGAACAATGAACGTGACCAAAATCGCCACCTGTTATTTATACGTTGCTTGCGCAATCGTCTTTGTCGACATGTGGAATGCCGGATGCGGTGCGTATAGCACTAAAATTGGGAGCACGTTTTTCGCAGGCTAGCGGCTCGTTCACTGCATTCCATTCCCTCTGGTACTGTACAAACTTTTTTTTTATAAAAAATTTGGAGATTGTCCCCTACATGTTTGTCAAATAGTTTGTTCCACGACAAAGACGAGAAACTTTCAGGATGATGCATGCTTTTTTCTTCCTTCAAATGATAATGAGTACAAAGACTTGAAGACTTGGATAATTTGTCGGGACCTCATGAGGAACTTGTAGAGAGATTTCCAAAATGTTTTCCACGGAAAAATTGAGAGTATTCTTTTGTGCTTGTCTAACAAGAAATACGAATAGACGAGGCATTAGGCCAGTCTGGCCCAGATCACATGCATGTTAGGTTTCTGTACAACAACATGACAGACGTACACGATCTTTGACAAATCATTGATGCCACTTATACGTGTCTATTTACACCAAATTAACAGCCTTTTTGGCCCCAATTAATTAATGGGTTGAAATTATGCTCCACTAAAAGTGCAAAAATAACTATTAAGTAATGTTTTTTAGTGGAATTTCTCATCCTCTAGCAGTAAATTAGCATGCATGCCTGCCAACTTCAGTCTAGAGAAAATGAATAAAGTGTTGTTTCTCGAAATTACGAGGATGAGAGAAGGAAGCCACATGTTGTACGTGTTAGTTATGAAATGTGGTGACACATGAGGTTCGCACATGCTTGAGGTGCATGGCACATAAGTCTTAGGCATGTGGTTAGAAAAATGACAATAAAAAGACATTAATATGGCTTGAACCATTCAATAAGGAAGAAAATAAGCTATCTATCTTTTGGAAGGGAGTGGAAAAGGGAGGAGGAGGGGACCTCAATATTTCCCCTCTCTTAAATTCTCTAGAAAGTGTAATTTTGGTCCAAATATAAAGAGAGAATCATTCAAGAGTGATGGTGCTCATGATCAAATTTATTTTAGTTGTTGATGTTTGATATAGTTTTTTTTCTCTTATTTAGTAATAATGTACATGCATATCATTGCAATATCATGGCTGAAGGTGTTGACAAGACCACTTAAACGTGTGCCTAAAACCATATTTTAAATGGTACCTAATTAAGCAAGTCCTATATATTTTAGGAATATATAGGAATAATGTTACATATATCCCCGATCTTCTATGTAGATATATATATATATATATATATATATATATATTCCAATTTGGAATCTCAATACGGCTAGCAGAAATGATTGCAAAACTTGAAATGTGCCCCACAATTTGCCATTGATATAAGGCTTTAGGCCCGTTTAGATAATGAAAGTGTTCATCTCATCTCATCTCATCTTATTATTATAATTTTTTCAAATTTTTATACAGAATGTAATAAATCATTCAACATTTTTAAATTTTAAGATAATAATAATATATTATTCAACTTTTAACTTACATCTCAACTCACTATCTAAATTGCACCTTAAGCTTATCATGATTGGTTGATTTTCAAAAAAATTACAGTCGAAGTTTCTTTTGCAATATTTGTCATTTGACCCAAAAACGTGAAATTGGAAGAAAAAAACTCAATTATCACAATCACAAACGCCAATATTCCTACCTTAAAACTTTTATTTAGTCAACAATTGCAGTCCAAAGTTGTTAATTACAATTTCTTTTAAAAAGTTGTCTGTTAACTGATTGGCCGGGTATCTCTAATGCAAGTAAAGTGGCTTGTCTTTTGATGTGAGGAAGCCATTTTTTCCTTGCATGCATTAAATGCAAGCATGCTTTGCAATTCAAAAGAGAAACCTATGACTCCTAGGTGCAATATCAGATTTTTCTACCCAGTTTGAGATTTTTCATTCTTTGTCTATTATCAAGTCTAATTAGCCCGGTTTGATTAGTCAATATAGTTAAAAATATCTCATTTGAAATTGAACTGTACTGTAATTTTGACTATCTAAATATAATATTTTACCTTTTAAGTTTTGAAAATATCTACTTAAATAAACAATATAAATAAACACAGTGCACAAGTTGGGTACTCTATAAAACAGTAGGACTCATATCTTTTTCAAATTCTAAAAATTAAAAACTATCTCATCTTATCTCACTATCTAAATACATATTATTTTTACAAATTATTTCATTTCATCTTAACTCAAAAATCTCACTATTATTTAAAATATATCATTTCATCTAATCTAAACTGTGTTGCATTTGAAAGTTGAGAAAAAGCTAATAGAGAGAACCAGAGATACACACAGAGTGAGATAGTCAATTCAGTATTTCTCTATAATGAGATTGTGAGGCTTGTGTGTTTTGGATTTGAGTAATTTGTTACCACTCTTTTATACTTAAATTTTTTTATTCTTTGAAATTACGTACCTCCGCCAAGGGACGTAGGCTTTTCTTAAAACCGAACCACTTAAATTATGGTTGTTGAAATTTATTGATCTTATATTTTTCTACTTTTTTACCATCCTAAAATCTCCATGTCATTGTCACAACATATAATAATTTATAAAAGTTAGGGTTCATTGATCCAAGCTCAATCTTGCACAAGGGTTAACTCTATAAACGTGGAGAACTAGAATTATGTCTCTTTGAGACTTGTAATTCAATTTCAAGATCAAGATGGAAGAAAGAGAATGGCCAATCAATCCTCGGGATCCAAGGGCCTAAACTGTCCCCCACGCCCATAGGAGGGAGGAAGACAGGGCACGTGCTCCCATCTGATGGTACGGATATCACCCCTACTTCTGAACGTGGCATTTGCTGAATTATATAATCACCATGACCATTTGATAGAAAATTCATCATAAACTTCTACCCGAACTGTTGCATGAGTTATTATAAATTCAAAGTCTCCGAATTCATTAGCTGGAAAAGTAATCATTTTGACCAGTTTGGGCCTTGGGCGAAGTTCAGTATTGCTTTGAAGAGGTCACTGGTCGCAATACAATCATAAACGTTTTCATTGAGGGTTTTTTTTTTTTTTTTTGAATAAGAAAATGTCATTTTTGCACTAAAATGTGGAAAAATTTCATAAGAAAAAAAAGATGTTATAGTGCGGAAGGTTCGGAACCAATTTCCATAATTTATTATAGAGTAAAGTTAGATAATAAAGTCCATAACATATTATAGTGTGGAAGGTTCGGAACTAATATTTTCATGTGAAACAAATAAAAATTACATTTTCATATTTACTTGTTGATGCATTTTTTTTTTTTAATATCGGATGCCAATAGGGTGGTCTCATGATCTACGGTGGTGTTTTGATAATAGAAATACATGAATTTATGTTTAGACACTGGAAGTATAGAATTTTGTGAATAATAGTTAAATGATTTGAGTGAAAATATTTTAGAAATGAGAGAGAAAAAGTTTAATAAAAATATTATAAAGTTATAAAGTTGTTTAATTTAATTTTTTAATTTTTTTAAGTTAATAAAAATTATATTGATTTTTGTGTTTTGTTTTAAAGTTTGTAAAAGTTGTATTAACTTTTTGTGTTTGAGTAATTATTAGTTAATAACTAAAATTAAAAAAAATCATCTTTTAAAATTGAAAAGTGTTTTACGTAATATTTATGAATAAAATTATTAAAAATCTTGAAAATTTTAAGAAGGAAAATAATAATATCTTTATCAAATGTGTCTACTCATATTTATTTATTTATTTAATAGTTAAAGAAGTGAATATTAGTAAATTTATATATTTTTAATTTTTTTTCTTAATGGCTGAGGATGTTTAAAAAAATTAAAAAAAAAACTCCTTTATACTAGTACACATCCGGCAGGCACATTGAATAATATTTTTTTTACTTCGTCATTAAAAAAGTATCTTTTAATAATATTATCAATTTTTAAAAAATATATATTTAAAGTGTTAAAAAATAAATATAAAAAAAAGTTTAAAAAAAGAACACAAAAATAACTAACGGTAGCTCTCAAGGAGCTATCAACAGTAGTTATGGTACCTTATTTTTTCGTAATCTTTTAAAAAAAATAATACTCTCACCATTAGTTTTTATTACTCGATGTTATTGTTGGAATTTTTTATTTTTATTTTTATTTTTTTTACTTAATAATTAAGAAAATATTTTTTAATATTATTGTAATTTTTTATTTTTTTAAAAAAATATTTAAAAGTATTAAAAATATATATAAAAAAATCAATTATATTTAACAGTTACTTTCAGCGAGTGCTGGCAGCGGTGGAGGTAGACTCGTAGCAACGTCCTTTAAAAATTCTTACCCTATTCAAACGTTCCATTCCCTTTTGTGAAAGTTAATTTCCTCTCTCTTCTATTGCCTATGTCATGTGACCCTTTTGTCCAGCTGTGATGCATTGGGCTTTGTGTTATCGTCGGATCTGAGTTATGTCTTTCTCAAAGCTTATAAAGCAACTCTCTTTGTTCTGCAGTGGGCTTTGCATGCATAATGGGTTGGGCTTTACCATTGGGCTTTTTAGAGATTTTTTTACCCACCAGTTCTAATGACACACTGAAGGTAAGCCGAACCCGTCAAAAACTCTTTTAAACAGCACATAATCCATACGTGTTTTTATAAATTTACGATTTCTGAAAGAAAATTTATTCATCATTTATTTTCTTATCATTTGATGATATAGTTTTAGATTATAGATTTATAAATAAAATATAATAAATAATCTCTAATCATCTAATATCATATTATAAGATAATAAAAATTAAGATAAAGAGCAATATTACTCCTAATTAGCCTCGTGAATTAGCTTTTTGATAAGATTACCCAAGTGTCCATTTGCCTGAGAAGGACTAAAAATTGCCATTACTTTTGTATAGACCAACAACTTGAACAAATTAAATATCTATGGCAGATTACAAATAAAATCGCAAAAATCCCACCAGCAAGATTACCCCCAAAGAAGGAAAATATGTATGTATGTGTGTGTGTATGTATGTATGTATGTATATATATATATATATATATATATATATATATATATATATATATAACTCACTATTTTATGAGCATAATTATAAAAATATTGTTATTTTAAGAATTTGACATGATATCTCATGTTACAAAAATTTTATACTTACACGAATCTTCGTTTTAAATATAAGGCTATGAATTTGTACATATTATCATAATTTTTAAAGGAAAAATTAAGTAATAAATTTCTTTGATAGTGTATCAAGTTTGCATTACTGTCTCAAATTTCCAAGAGTAAGAGGTCGTATTGTAATCGAAACGAGTTCAAGTTGAGTAGTGCCTGGCCAAACTTGGCTCGATTATTAAAAAATAAAATTCGAGCCCAACTTGAACTCGAATAAAGCTTTTTTTAATGTTCAAACTCAACTTGAATAAGATATTTTCATATTCAAACTTAACTAGAAATTGATCAAAAATTAAGCGGAGAGCTAGAGTTGACCAGTTTATCACTTTTCTTTTTTAAAAAAATGAGTTTAATAAATAAAAAATAAAGAAAAATAAAATAACATATTAGAATATTTTACTCACATTATACAGTTCGATATTTTACAAAATAGAATTAAATGTCGACAAGACTATATGACTATTAATTGGCTGATCTTATACAACTCTAATCAATTATACTTATATAAAATAACAATATTTTTATAATATTTTATAATTATGCTCATAAAATAATGAATTATATATATATACATGTATATATTCCTTGAGTGAGATGCTTGAAAAATAAGATTTTAAAACCCATGAGTTTTGAATCCCCACCATTTATTGGGAAAGAACACACGTACTGTCAATGCTTAGTTATTAGAACTGGAGATGTCCTGTTAATGACATCTGAAATAAGCAATGCATTTTTGCCCAAGTATGAGCTACTACATTGGTTTCACTTTTCACATGCTTCACTCACCATTTGTCATAGCTCCCTAACTTCTTCTTGATATCACCAATAATCATCCCATTTATGTGTTACATTTCTAGATGTTTCAGCCTTGTCACTTCTTTGAACTCTTAAAAATATTCCAACTCCCGCAAAATCTGATTCGATTGCTTTATCATTGCATTAGGATGTTTGAATTTTGATTAGAAAATAAATTCATTTCTTCTTTGCCATATTCTTTTTGCCGCAACTGCTATTTCCTCCGGTTCTTCTTTCTAAAAAACAATACACATAGCTTCTAGGGTTTCCAAGAAAGATTTATTGCAAATATGGCTCTTTTGGATTCTTCTAGAACATTGATTCCAAACATTTTGTGCTACTATACATTTCTCGTTAGTACCTAAAAATCACACAACAGTCTAGAAGGGGAGAATGAGTCATTATCGGCGCACAATGATGATTCGGGCCTCAATCGGTGTAGTATAGAGCCCCCGACGATTGTCCGATGCAACTGTACGTTGTTTATGTGTACATCCATGATAATGAATAGGAAATAAATATAGAAAAAAAAAAAAGACGAAGACATAGATTTACGTGATTGACTCGGCATAATATCTACGTCCACATGATTTTGGAGATGGGAGAATTCACTATAATGTGATTGTTTTATTGTCTCTCATGGTCTATCACCCTCATTATACAATAGAGATCGAAGATTTATTTTCTGGTGGAGATCCTGTTGCTAGTACTAGGGGTAAATTTGGTCCATTCGGCTTGGTCCCAAGGAGGTTTAGTGGATTGAACTGGACTTATTCGGTCCAGGGTTATCCCACCCTGGACTAGACCGAATAGGCATAAGGACCGCTTCGGTTCGGCTCAATTATTTTTTTATTCTTTTTTTTAAATAAGATAATAAACAAAATTTATTGAAAATACTAAATTAAAATTAAGTGAATTATTAATGTAGATTATGTAACTAACTTAATAAAAAAATATTTTATATGGTTAATGATAATAAATTAAATAAAAATTACATTATAAATTATATAATTATTATATAAATAATATATATATAAAATGACATATATATTTTTTAATTAAGTCCGATCCAGTCTATTTCTCCAATCCGGACCGACATGCTAACACCCGTAGCTTGGTTGCAAAGTTGAAGAAGCTAAAGGAGAAGTCCCCGTAACAATCTGAAAGAAGTCTAGAAGAAAAAGCCCTAGTAGCAACCTGGAAGAAGTCTGGAAGAAGAAGTCCCCTTTAAGTTGTCTAGTCCTATTATTTTATCATCTACCCAACCTTCATTTATGTCACATTGTCTCTCCTTTATATCTCATCCACTTTTTTCCTCCTTACATCCTTTTACTTCCTCAACCTTTTGTCCCTCCCCTCTTTCACTCTCTATTTCTTCTCTCCTGATGAAACCCCCAACCTTGGTCTGGCCTTGGGGAAACCACTTGGGCATAATATATTTATCCCCTCCACTTCCACAAAACACGAACCACTTATTCTTCTTCCACAATACTTATTTGACAGGTCAATTGGTAATTAAAAACAGTCCAGTCGTCTCTTATTATAATATGAGACTGCATAATTTCCTCAATAATCTAATAGATAAAATTAGGGGTAAAATAGGCAAATTCCTTCAAACTATCAAGCAATTGCAACGCACTCTCTTTTTCTTTTGAATAGATACTAAATACCTAATTATGTGTTCTGACAAAAAATTCAAAAACCACATAAAACCCAGATTTAAATTTGAATAAAATAAATTCATAAAAATTGAAAAATCGAAAAAATAGATAAATCTAAAAAAATTTAAAAATCAAGAAACTTTAAAAACCCTAAAAATTAAAAAAAAACACACACACACACAAAAAGAAAAGCCGCTTAGGTCTGCCCACTGTGACCATATGCCTATATGGACCTTTTTTTATTTTTACGATAGGGCCCATGGACCTTAACGACCAGGAGCCAGGCCATTCGGCCCAAGGGCTATTTGTACAACTGTCAACAGGCTTAGATAGAGAATAATGATATCCATGTAATATAATTAGGAAAAAGCTAAAGTTAGTCCATTTCGCCTTGGCGCACGAAATCCACGTGGCTACCAACTTGTTAAATAAAACGGTGCACAACATGAAATGAAACAAAAATCCCCCAGATGTCTTTTCAGCTCCTCTTCTCTTCGCAGCTGATCGTGCGCATGAACTGAGAACAATTTCTCTTCGCAGCTCCTCTTCGAAACGGTGTGTACCCAGATGTTCTTTCCTCTTCTCTTCACTAAAGGTAAATCGAACTGAACCTTCTTCTTTGCACCATCTTCGTTGCAGCTGTAACTAGGGCTTAATCTCTCTTATTTCTTCAAAAACCCACTTCGGGAATCTGCAAAAGACAGAAGTTTAATCATCATTGAACATATAATTGCAACTTGTATTATGAGTTATGCTACACTTTTATTTTGCTTAGCTCTTTTAGTTTCTTTTGGAAACCCCTAAGTTAAAAAAATGTCAAGAAGAAAAAAATTCCCAAAACCCATGTTTAAAAAGAAGAAGATAAAAACAGAGAATCCATAATGTTTTTCTGGATAATAAGGAAAGCACCCCTGCATATCTTTTTTGTATTGTGAGATGATTTGAGTGTTTTAATATCACATGGCAAGGGACCACAAAAGAGAAAAAATAAAGATTCACCAAGATTCTAATATGTCTCTCTCAATCAATCTACCAACCAACCATGGTAGTTCGCATCTTCCCAACTCGTACGTGGAAAAAAAAAATGAAAGACCCTTTCTCTTATTGTTAAATAGTGGATGCAGCAGAGAGGTAGATTACGGCTATTCAAGGTTGCTATTTTTGGTTTTGCAACATTGTATTTTCGCAATGAAGGAGCAAGTAATCATTATCAGGGGTGAGAGAGACGTGCCATGGCGGAAACATGCCAGAAAATCGTCGGAACAAGCTGGTTCGTGAGCGGAAAAGCAACCTTCAGTCCCAGACGTCTTCTCCCTCAAGTTTCATTTAGTTTGTTTTGCATTTTATCTAATTTTACAAAAATACCCTGCCATGTCAGCAGGGGTGCACAAGAAGTGCGCCAACTTGACTACCTGTAGAGGAACTGAAATGAAAACCGCTTCTAAGCGGTCCGGCTAATTATTAGAGAATAATAGCCCACCTATTAGAACGTGTCTCGTAATATATCACACCACAAGAGAAATGTACGCACGCACACGATTGAAGTTCCATTTCGGCAAAATCCAGTGAGAAACGCACAGCCATATTCATTTATGGAAGCTTGAAATTTTCACATTTGATAGACTATTCGATTTCCATTTTCATTTTCAATTGATCTGAATCTACTACACTTGGTTCTGACCGTTTCAATGTTCTCAATATATCCAGTTTACAAGTTCACCACATCTACGATAGAGTGTGCTAATTTATTTTTTTTCCCAGATTTTGTGTTCCATGAAAAAATTAAAATTTTCTCAAAAGCATTTATTTACCACTTTCTTAAATGTGCACAATCTGGACTTTGACAGCCAGAAGCCATTCATAAAGGTGTAAATTTGCTAAAACATGTTTTTGCTGAAAGTATTTATCAACTTTGTGCTGATAATTGTGGTCTGATGAAGGTACTTATAAAAAGAAATTATGGTCTGATGATGGTTGTGATGGTCCGAAAATCAGCAAGCACATGATTCAAAAGGGAGAGAATCGATGAGAGAATAGAGAGAATCAAAGAAGACGACGAAGAGAGAACCATTACTCGGTCTAGGGTTTGGTTGTACTGCCCTTCTCCAAAGCCATGGTCTCGAGAGGTTGCTCGGTCTGTCCGTCTCCTTGCCACGGTCGCTTCGTCGGGTTCCATTTTCGTTGGCACCGTCGAGAGAGGAATCATCAGATCTCTAGCTGGAGCCAAATCGCACGTATTCTACCGATGGAATGATGGACAGAAGATTATGAGGGATTGAAGGTATTTTCGCTGGCACCGTCGAGAGAGGAATCATCGGATCTCTGGCTGGAGCCAAATCGCATGGAGTCTCCCAATGAGAATGAGGGACAGAAGATTATGAGGGATTGAAGGTTTGGTTGTTTTCGTGTAATCAGGTGAGACGCGGTCACAATTTTACCAAAATGAATTGCGTACGTGGTTGAAGATTATTGGGGGCTGCTTTTAGAAGGTTATCAGCCGAACCGGTTAGAAGGTTTTCCCAACTGGAATAGTTATGTTTTGAAATGACGATATTTTTATAAAGGAAAATGTTAATTGAGCTGTTCAAATTTACTGTTTAATTTTATCGTTTGCATTTCAATTTTTTTACTTAATAATTAAGAAAATAATTATTTATAAAATTATATATATATTTATTTTTTCTTAATGATTAAAAATGTTAAAAAATTACTTGAAAAAAAAATTAAAATAAAAGAACAACAAATTTATAGTTAGATGTACGCCCAGTGGCCCGCTAGCACCATCTTTTTATAAACTGTTGTTATTTTTATAAATTATTTTATAAAAATATCTCTAATTGTAAAATATTATGGTGTGTTTATCATTTTTTTAAAATAATATTTATATTTTAATCTCTTAAATAATAATTACTTAAAATAAAAATAATAAAATTGAAAAAAAAGCATTTCTCAATGTTTTTTATCCAACGGTCGTCACAATTCACTGATATGACGTTGTCGTGGAAACAAAGGGAGGTAGAGAGAATCACAGACGGTCCCGGAGAATCGGCGATGGAAACAATTGATGCCGGGGCTGGCGGGTTTTGATGTTTGCAAATTACCTGTGAAATAAATCGTCCAACCCACGCACGAATCACTCGTCGTTGTTAGCTGCTTAAGCTCCTCAATTTCTCCGTCCATTCTCAATCTCTCTCTCTCTCTCTCTCTCTCTCTCTCTCTCTCTCTCTATATAAATCCAGCTCCTACTCACTTTCTCTCTGCATCCCATCTCTCGCTCTTTTCTTGTGTCATCGTTTTTTTCTTTTTTGGTCTTATCGGAGGGGATCAGATGGCCACCTTGTTTCAGGGATTGGGTGCTGCAACGGCTTTCTCGGCCTCCAAGTCCCTCGACTCCAGCAAATTCCAGCTCCCTTCTCGAAGATTCCTCTCAGGTTTTCCTTCAACTCCATTCCTCTGGCTGCTCGCGATTTCTTTGACAGTTTGACCAAGATATCAATATGTAATTCTTGGATTTTATCCCCATGTTTGTTTTGGTTTGGTTTTGGTTCTGGTTATATTACTGGGCTGGCACAGTCTGGGATTCATTGAAAAACTGCGATACAAAATGTGGTAGTCTTTGACATTTTCTCAATGGTGACACACACATATTCATTGGTGTTTGTTTGATTTGATTCAGAGAGGAACGCAAGCTTTCTGGTTGTGAGATCTGATGGAAGGGTTGTCCCGCGTTCGAACGCGAGAGCGCGCAGGGCAGAGCAGTTGATTACTAATGCAGTTGCAGTTAACCCTCACCCTCTCTCTGGCACCCCCCCCCCCCTAACTCATTATATATTCTTCTAATTATATCTAATTTTGTTTTCTGTGGACATTGAATTTTTATCCTGCTTGTGGGTTTTTGTAGACTAAACCCGACAGTTCTGCGGCTTCTACGGCTTCAAAACCCGGGTATATACTTCTTTTCTGTGATCATTGTGGAATACTTGGTACGTATGAAAACTGAATGCTATTTGGCGCACTTTGAAGATAATGCAACCACAATTAACACTAGCAACGGATGCAGAATTTTCATTGATAGAGGATGTCTAACAAGGTCTGCAAAGATAAATGCAACCAAATAATATGATTTATCTCATATAGATCTTCCTCTCAATGACTGCAGTAGCTTCCTTATAATTATTATGTTGTGGTTTCTAATAAGTTTCAAGTAATTAACTGGGGACCAAGGATTAATCTCCTAAATGATATGAATAAAATCATTATTTTATAGCTTACTAACTACTTTCTGTATAATTAGATGGTCTCTGTATTTGATTACAGTCCCTTCTTTTTCGTCACTATAATATGGTCTTGTTAACTCCCCCGGTGCTTTGTTTGTTGGCTCTTATGATTTCTTTGCCTGTGAATTTTTCTTTGATAAATTAGCTATGAAAACTACTTTAAAACGCTGGCCCCCCAGTTTCATCAATCTATGCAGAGTGAATAAGTTGATTCTTTCATATTTCCCATTTCATAGCGTTTAGATCTGTAGCCACTGGATGAGATGCTTGTAGAAGTTTATATTTGGTCTTAAATGGGTCTTCTACATTGAATATGATATTCCTCAAACTTCTGAGGTTCTACTTAAACATCTAGTCCTTGATTATGAAGCGCTAGTCAGTTTCATCATGTCAAATTGGTTGTTTTACTGCCTAGATAACTATCAAATGGTACATAATGCCTGGAGTCTGCAAAGTTACCATGTCAATATCAACAATGCTTACCATGCCTGGAGTCTGCAATGTTAACTGAACTGAAAAGTTGGCTAGCATTTGAGCTGGAAGCCCTGCAGTGCTTCTATCTACTGAGCAGTCCTAAACAGTGCCAAAGGCAACATATGGGTTTTAATCTACCCAGTTCAACATACAAATTAATGTTCATATCTGTTGCGTGTGTGAGAGAGGAGTGGCAGTAGGAGGGGCTTTTGATGCATCATGCACCAGATGTATTATTGAAAAGATGCCATCATGTTTGGCATTTTCAGATGAATTGAAAAAGATTTCTCAAGCAAACATTTTCTTACATCTCCTCAGTGCATTAGTACTTGCTAGAAAAAGTTTTCTCCCAGCTTAAGCACAATGATGCATTAGATTGAAATTCTGGAGAAAAAATAGAGACCCCTCGACACCAGGTTTGGCATTTGGATGAAGCATGGGTCCCTTATAGGTATCTCTGCTTCTTATAGTATATCACAAATGCCCTTTGGGAAAAAAAAATCACAGATGCCCTAACGAGGTGTATCGGTCAGAGATAATTCAGATGTGATCTGAAAATCACATCTTGCTTTGTATGTCGGTTATCGGAGTTCTTAGATTGTCTTTTCTCTGGTAGTTTCTGATGGTGTTTAGCTATTATAAGTTTGCATGGTACCAGGCTGGTGGCACCATCTGTTTTTCTTTTTGTTTATTTTTCTAATAGTTTAGGTTACAGATGTGGTGCACTGCTTTTTTGAGCAAATTGCTTCTGACAGTCGTGTTTGCTGCTTGAAATTTTGTTTTTTTCTGTTCAATTGACATTTTCTTTTCTTGTGTCAGATTAACACATGCTGCATTTATGCTATCAATGAAGACTCATATTTTTGGATATTTCATATATTTAGTATTCTGGTGTTTACTTCATAGAAACTGTAAATTGCTGATTGTTAAATTAATTAATAAAAAAAAGTTTAATGGAAGAAGTTGATTCTGCTTGAAGATTTTGTATGCTAATTTTGAAAATTATAATCTCAACCTTAATGTCGGGGGTATTATGCATGCATTTAACAGCCAATGGATAGGTGCTTTTACTTGGTATTCTGTACCAATATTTCAAATTGCCATGCAACTTATTTGACTTGTACTGATTTATACTTCCCCTCACACGATATAGATGATTCTTAACTCGAGACTCTGGTCCAATTGTTTTCTATTAAATCATTAATGCATTCGTGTGCAGATTTATTTTCATATTCATCCGACATATATTGGAAGTGTTGATTTGAATATCTTTTATGTGGGTGCTATGGTTATCTTTCTGCTGAGATTTGCGATTGGGTAGTAACTAAAATGAATTTATTTTCCTTTACGTTGCCAAACAGAAGTACACGAGCAGCATCATAATAATATTGCCTTGCATCTTTGCATATTTTTTAGTTTTGGGTATCAACGAGTCAATGTTCTATCCTCAGGCATGAACTTTTACTTTTTGAAGCTCTAAGAGAAGGCTTGGAAGAAGAAATGGACAGGGATCCCCATGTGTGTGTTATGGGTGAGGATGTGGGTCATTATGGAGGGTCATACAAGGTGACCAAAGGCCTGGCTGAAAAGTACGGGGATCTCAGGGTTCTTGACACCCCTATTGCTGAGAACTCCTTCACAGGTATGGGCATTGGAGCTGCCATGACTGGTCTGAGGCCAATTATTGAGGGTATGAACATGGGATTTCTCCTTTTAGCCTTTAACCAGATTTCCAACAACTGTGGCATGCTCCACTATACATCTGGTGGCCAGTTTAAAATTCCAGTAGTTATTCGTGGACCCGGTGGAGTTGGTCGGCAACTCGGGGCTGAGCATTCCCAACGTCTTGAGTCATATTTTCAATCAATCCCTGGAATCCAAATGGTGGCATGCTCGACCCCATATAATGCAAAGGGCTTGATGAAAGCTGCAATTCGAAGTGACAACCCGGTGATACTTTTCGAGCATGTTTTGCTTTACAACCTCAAGGAAAGAATTCCAGATGAAGAATATATATGTTCTCTAGAAGAAGCTGAGATGGTTAGGCCTGGGGAGCATGTCACTATTTTAACCTACTCCCGGATGAGGTATCATGTAATGCAGGCAGCTAAAACTTTGGTTAATAAGGGTTATGATCCTGAAGTAATTGATATCAGATCACTGAAACCTTTTGATCTCTACACGATTGGGAATTCAGTGAAAAAGACGCATCGAGTGCTGATAGTAGAAGAGTGCATGCGGACTGGAGGGATTGGTGCTAGCTTGACGGCTGCTATTACTGAGAATTTCCATGATTATTTGGATGCCCCGATTGTATGTCTGTCTTCGCAAGATGTGCCAACCCCATATGCAGGGACCTTGGAGGAATGGACCGTGGTTCAGCCATCCCAGATTGTAACAGCAGTTGAGAAGCTCTGCCAGTAAATTACTCTTACCATTTCTGAAAAGAACTTTGGTTTTCCACCTTGAGCAACCAATCTTCGTTTTCGAAATTGTTATTTAGTTTTAAATTTGTTGGCATTTTTTGTTTTCTGAAACTCACGACTATTCTTTTAAGGTTTTCTTCATTCTTGATCTCTTTTACTTCTGGTGTGCAAGCTCTCTTCCTCATGAACTAGTGCCGGTAAACCCGTGTCCGAATGTTCCCTTTACATCAAACTGAAGTGGAGAAAGTGGCTACTCTCAAGCTGATCAACCTCCAAAATCAAGAAGGGTAGTTAATTAGCAAAACTAATTCCATATTATTTATTTATTTTTATGTTTTTTGGAGAAGGAGAACAGTACCTCCAAAACTCCATTGATAAGTCTTCTCACTTATGGCGGAGGAAGTCTGTAGTTACAATACCAATAAACAAATCAGAAAAGTATAAACAAACCCACAAAGAAACAAAGGACACTAACCAATAACCAATCACACTAATTCCATATTGAATTCAAGACCTTCACAGTATTAGATAGATCGCAAAAGAGGCGTCATTAATTAAGATACGTCAATTGATTTTTTTTCCCCAAGTAATAAAACATCATGGTCCTTAGATTTCATGGGTCAGAAACTCCTGTCTATCTCTCCTCTGCCTCCAGCTCTTGCATGAATGTAAGCGCCCCCCCCGGGGGGCCACTTTCACTTACACAGATAGCGAAGGAGAGATCCCAGTGCAGGAGATTTCGGCCCTTCTTGTACCGGCCAAATTAGACACGGCCAGCCATTGACGGTCACTTGTAAGGGGCGTGTTTGGGTAATGAAATGATACCAGAGTTATTGTAGTGAAATGATTTGAGACTTGAGTTAAGATATTTTACTAGATCATGGAAAATAAAAGAAGATTTTGAATAAAAATATTATAGAGATAAAAAATTATTTTAATAAATTATTTTAAAATTATTTTTATTTTAAAATTTGAAAAGGTTACATTATTTTTTTTATTATTTAAAAATTTTAAAAAATTATAATGATTAAATAATAATTAAAGAAAAATTTTAAAATATTTTATATTTAAATGATACTTAAAAAAAATTACGAAAATCGTTAACACCCTCTCACTAATCATTTCCCATGCATCTCCATAATTAAATATATTTTGGATGATGCTACATGACCGATGTCTCTACCGATAAGTGCGTTAGAGATTATTATTTTTTTAATATCTTTAAAAAAAATACATAAACACAATAATACTCGCTTACTTAATGATTAGGTAGAAAAAAAAATGGTCAATCACAAGAATTATGCTCTATCTATTAAAAAATGCCATTCTTACCAATTGTTTATATCACTGATTTTTACTACTTTGATTTTTTAATTTTTTTATTATTTTTTAATTTAATAATTAAGTAAGTATTTTTTAATAATAATATAAATTTTTTTATTTTTTAAAAAAATTTAAATGTATTTAAAAAATAAATGTAAAAAATATATATATATATATAAATATTAAACTAGCGGTAGCGGTAGCTCCTGCGGTGGGACTAGCACCGCTCTTATCCATTTTTTCTCTGTTGCTATCTGACAGGTTTGACTGATGTCATTTCCTTTGCTTTGGTGCGACATTTTTCTTGGAGTTTTGGTTACTGGTTCTCAGCTTTTTGTCTTAACCACGTGGGTTTGCACGTGAAGTCGCATGTCTGTTTTCAACATTGGTGTGACAGATCAAATTCTCGCTTCTTTTATTTTTGAGTACTGCTACATCTCCGAGAGATGTAGCCCGAAAACTCACCGAATAGGTTAATTTTTTTTTTTTCATTTTTTTATATATTTTTTTAATCATTATAAATATTTTAAAAAAAATAAAAAATTCACAACATCATTTAAAAATACTTTCTTAATCACTAAATAAAATAAAAAAATCTCATTCGAGATACATCTTTGAGACACAAAGCATTTCTCTTTATTTTTTTCCTTTCTCAATGTAGAAATTTCCCACGGCTGAATCCATGTTAAATTTTTGAGGTTTGGAAATAAAAAATGTTTTATTTTATAATTATATTTTTTAAAAATTTTTATATAAAAGAAATAAATAATTTAATTTTTTTAAAATTTAAAATAATAATAATATTAAAAATAATATTTTAAATTTTTACTTTTTATTTTTATTCTTTTCATCTTAATTCATTATTCAAACGACATCTTACAAATTGTAGACTTGAAGTTAACAATATGGAGAGCTATCTCAGCACTGCCTTAGTATATATATTTAGAAAAAATAAAATAAAATAGGGTCTAAAATATGATAAAATATCGTTACAAATTTATTATAATGATGATGATAGAAAGTGCATATATGATAGGTGAAAAAACTTAGAATTCTTTTAAAATAAATAAATAATATTAGATAATTTCATGTTAAAATATAACATCCTCATGATTTTAAATTATTTTCGTAGGCCTCAATTCACATTGAGTACTGGTGGCCACCGATCACTAAAGAGATCCTCTCAAAGTAGTCTCTCAGATGACGGGGAAACGATACCAACGTGATTATATATATATATATATATATTTATCGGCTTCCGAAGTGGGTTTACCGTAAAATGGTTCCAAATTCTTGTTTAAAATTTATATAAACTTTAAGAAATGTTGATTTAATTTATATAATTACTAGATAGATAGCTAGACATTGACCACAATTGCTACGACGTGCACGGACATTAAGCATATCATGCACGAGCTATATATATATATATATATGTATATCATGTATATGCATGTGTATATACACGAGCATCGATCATTATTCTAACTCTAATTATGACTCGATTGGATAGTGCTAAAGATATAAATGAGCACAACAACGAAATTTTTTAAATTTCCTTTGCAGTTGATCATCTGCTCTGCGCGCACCAGATCAGGTACGGTGCATGCTAGCTAGCTTGAACTCTCATGCGCGCATGCAGAACCGAGTGGGTGAATCAGACGTCGCGCGCATGGATAGAGGGCAGAGGGCTGCATGCACTTTGATTAAATATAGCAGCGATCACGATTCACTTCTAAATGATCAATAATTAATTACAATATATGATCGAGGGATATAATTAATAAGCTAATTCACGATTCAGAGATTAATGCAGCATGCATGCCATTGGCAGGAAGGCTTTTGCAAGCAGATATCCTTCGCATGAAAAAAAGAATAAGAAAGACAGTAGAAATGACTCATGCATTTTAATTTTTATGTGAAGATTTATTATTAATGCATGTTTTTTAGTTGTGTACTTATTAGTTTTTTTTTTCTTAATATTTTTCTCAATTCATTGATTGAATTAGTATATAACACATTTTAAATAATTCCTTGTGTACTTAAATTAGTAATTTGAAAATGCATCATTTCACTGCGCATGATATTCCTGCATGACGTTGGGGAACGCTTGTAAGAGTTTTATTTAAACTCTATGTTCCACACACCCATCTTAATAGAGTTTGGAATACTTATCAATTAATAGATAAGTATCAACTAGGTGATACAAATTGCACAGTGTCTGAATTCTCAAACACTGTGCAATAACTCGACCGGAGCAATAACTCTGTGCAATTTAACAGAGTTTGATACAAATTTCATGTATCAACTAGGTGATCTACTAAATCAAGGTACTGTTCATCTTAATACAAATTCCATGTATCAAAATTACCTTGATACAAAGTTTCATGTCAAGTTCCACATCAAGTTAACAATTTATGTGCTCAAAAACAGTTTGTAATGTCAACTTAATACAAATTCCATGTATCAAAATCAACTTGATACAAGTTCCAAAAAGTTGATTTTGATACAAATTCATTAGAATAGAAATTTCTCCAAGATCATTACAACAGAAATTTCTAGCAAGAGTATGGAATGAAAAATTTCCAGCAACACAAATTTCCAGCAGGAGCAGCCACATCCAGCAACAGCAGCCACATCCAGCAACCACCAATAAGTCCTCCAGCGGCTCCACCACCAGAAAGAAAAACCAGCAAGAAAAACCAGCAACCACCAACAACTTCTCCAACGGCTCCACCACCAACAAGCAGCAAGAAAAACCAGCAACCACCAACAACTTCTCCAACAACTCCACCCCCAGCAAGCAACAACAAAAATTAGCAATGGCATTAGGTCCTCCAGCGGTTCCACCACCAGCAAGCAGCAAGAAAAACCAGCAACCACCAACAACTCCTCCAGCTGCTCCACCACCAGCAAGCAACAATAAAAACCAAACCCAACCAACAACAAAATTCACACAATTGATTGGTACCCACCTACCACCAACCACCAACAAAATAAAGTTCCATATAGAGGTACAAAAAATGATTTCTATTTCATAGAACCAGCAGTACAATAATACCCAAAACATGTCACCACAGTAAAAACAAATTATAAAAAACTGCACAAAACAAAGTATACAACTATATACGAGATATTGCCTTATTCCTTTGTTCCTCAATTATTTACATTTGAAGATTATGGAAATACTCTTGCTGCACAAAATTCGCGGAACCAATATCCAATTTCATAATTTCTATATCATTTTTCCTCTTCTTTTCAGCTAGTATTCTAGATCTTTCTTCTTGAACCTTAATTTCAATTTCAAGCCTTCTCTTCTTAATAGCCAATAATTCAAACATTTCATTGTCTAACCTCAAATTTGATTCTTTTCTCTCCAACATATGAATCTTCCTATCATATGTCATTTCCCTTAAGGCGTCACTAAATTCATTATCTTCTCTTTTCCTAACTTTTTTTTTCTCTCTTTCTTTTTCAGCGTTTTTGCCCGGAGGTCTCTCACACTTCACGGGCACATTTTCCATCTCTTCCCCTAATAGTACTGAGTTTGGAATACTACCTGAACATGAGACATTGTCTCTTCTTCTTATGCCATCCATCTGTGTTCACCATTTCGGTTGGTGCCTCAAAAGATTCCAACAATGATTCATGATGAAGTTGGTTTTTTGGGTCTCTCGGTACAAGATTTTTGCTTTATCAATCTGCAATTTTTTTTTTTACAATCAGTGAGACAAATCATTAATAATTAGAACAATAACAAGAAATAAACAACAATATTTTTTTTAAACAATTATACCTTATCTAAAGGCATTACATTATTAGCTTTAATTATCCTAATTAAAGATAATGTTAAATTAAGTTACTGGTATCGTGGTACATGGAAGGAAATTTGTTGGTTATATAACAGAGGACTGCCATGACTCGCATTAGTAGTTGGTTTGACATTGATATTACAGAACTCATAAAATGTATTTTGAGCTGTGAAAGGTTTCAGGAAATGAATTTGTGATGTATGGTTAATTTCTTGTAATAAACTCATGAACGGAAAATATTATTTCATGGGTGTATGGGTTAAGTGGGAGAATGTAAGAGTTTTATTTAAACTTTATGTCTCACACTCTCATCTTGATAGAGTTTGGAATAATTCAAAACTTATCAGTTAATAGATAACTTATAATGTGATAAGAAAACTCCTAAGAGATAAGATTAACTTTATATCTCTAATCACAGTCAAACACAAAATCTTATCAGTTAATAGCGAGAAGTCTATAAATAGTACTGAGGGGTTAAAGGGTTCGCCATGATCGAAAGACACTTGTGAGGCTAAGTTGCTAAGGTGATCCTCATCTCATAGCAGATCAAACTTTTCATCAAATAAATGGAGAAAGGTACGTGTTTAATTATCATTGTTTTATTATTGTAGATCATAGAAATTTAAAGATTCAATTATTAGTGTTCACATTAAAATATTTAACAACACTAGCTAGAGCACGTACGTACATGAGCATTTTGCCTTATTTCTAATTTCTTGCAACGACATGCACTAGTACTAGTTTTTGGCCACAAACACGCAATAAAAATGACAAACTTAAAAGGGATGAAAATGACGCAATACTTTCCCCGAAAACGACACCCATTATTGTTTTCTCCACGCACTAAAACTATATATACAAGCTAGTTCATTTGTATTATGCACTCCATGTAGATCGAACTTTGGTTAATCCTTCATTAACGTACGTTCAGGTTCTTCAATTAACCTAGCTAGCTAGTATATAATGAGCTCCACAGCTTGTACATAAACATGGAGATTAATGCATGCAGTATATGTTTTCAAGCAAAAATTAAAGCTCTATTAATGTAGAACATCGATCCACATTATAAGTAAACACAAGTACAGATCGTACGTACGAGATTACTATTACGATTTGCAAGCTGTGGACTGGACGTACGTAACAAGAGGAAGATCTATAATCTTCCATACATACCAAAAGCAAACAGAAACCAGCTAAGCTCGAAACCTAGCTACCTTCATTCCAAAAGCCTCAAGCTGCAGAGTCCTCGTCAAAATTACGATCGAGTAAAGACACTACCAAAGGACCAAAAGGAAAAGGTTGTAGCGTTTAAAAAAAAATTTGCATGCAGTAGAGTATTCGGGGAATAATCTCCAAGATTGGGAATCCTACGGTGATCATTCATTGGGGTACTCTACGCCTGGTTTGTCAAGTCCTTTGAGTCTATAAACGTGCCATGAAAACCATACGGAACCCTCGAGGGAAGCTTTACTGAAGCTTCTATCTGTAAATTCGTGGCGTTCACAATCTGAAGCTCGGACTTCCATGTCCTCTCGTCGTGGACGAAAGTAAGAATATACCCTTCATCTTCCTTTTCTGAATGGGGGTCTCTTGGCAAGAAAAATGGCTCTCCGCCGTACCTTTTATCGCCGTATATATACTTCTTTACCTCCCCAGTTGAAAGATCGACCTTGGCGAACCCGGACACTTTTGGCCACGGTTCAGCAATGGCGAGGTAACCGTACCTTGTTTTCCTCCCAAGCTTGTTCCGGTTCACCATTCCGGCCTCTAGGTTCACCTGCTCGGAGGCCGAAATTATCGATCTCCTAGCCGACTCTCCAGTCTTCAAATTGAACCTGATTTCAGAGAGCACACTTTTCAAGCTCTCATCGCATTCGTTAAAAATGGAGTCCGGAGGTGTCATGCATGAGCCGATCACCACAACCTCTTCAGACTCCTGTTCCTCCCAGGCATTCCACAAGTGAAAGCAATACGTGTCTGGGGACTCGACCCAGAAAATATCTGAAGCATTACGGGCATTTTTTGCGAGAATTCCGAACCGGGACTTCTTGCTCTTGTCGTAAATCACGGGAGAGCCACCTCTAATCATTTCGTCGAGCCTGAACACGACCTGTTGATCTGGAATCACCACAAAGTTCTCGGTGATTGCAAAGTCATGCATCATGGTAGGTACCGGCACTCGAATTTCTATGTCCGGGGATTTCTTTCCATCCGGAGAAAATTTGAAGTACTTGAGGTACGGTTTCTGGACAACGTCGTAGCTGAGAGCAAAGAGCTCTTTCGAAACTGGGTCGACCTTTGGGTGAGCAATCATGGTGGACTTGAGCTGGTTATCGAAATTGTATCGGCCTACGGTTTCAAGGTCCCCGGAGGTAGTGACTCTTACCTGATATGGCAAGTCGTCCTCCGACATGGCGAGCAGTCTGTCGTTGAAGTACACTAACCCGGCGTTGGCGACTCCGGTGCCATGGTTATTGTCCAAAAGTCCGAAAAGCCCTCGAGCGTAGAATAAAAGAAGGCGTGCGATACCAGAGTGTCCGTGGAGCTCACCTATGGCCTTTGGGAAGACCGGACGGCCGAGTTCTTGCTCTTGGACGAATCTGTGGGTCTCGGTGAACCGGCACGCGTAGCTAGCGGAGTGGCCATGAATGGTGACGGCATGAACCATGCCGTCGCCGTCGAAGAAGTGGTGGCCAGCGACAGGTTCAAATAGAGGGTTGGCTCCGTTTCGGAGGTAAACGCCATTGATGCAGTCGGGTATTGTGCCGGTGATCGGAAGTGAGTGCATAGCAGGTTGTTCGGGTACTGGAGCGAAATTTCCGGCAATCTGAACTCTTGGGTCCGAGGTTTTGGGAAGTGGGTGTTGGCGCTCGAGGGAGAGCAACACGCCTTCGGCCATGTTCAAGGCCATGGCAGCAGCTCTTTGTAGCAAATTCCACTGTGGAGGAGGATGGGTGTTGAGTTGAACAGAGCTGTCAGGTTTCGAAATTAATGGTTGCCGGGAGCTCTGTTTTGGGAGATGAAGCACCGAAGAAGAGTGCAAAGCACTGTTTACGCTATTAACAATTCTTGCTCTACTATTGTTGGGCTTCTTCAGGCACGATGGAAAGCCCAAATAAGTGGGGCGAGGCATCTGGGCTTTAGCCCAGCTACTAGAGTTGGGTGGAGTTGAAGCAGCAGTCATGGCTTTGGGTGCAGTCTCTCAGATGACTGAAGGCAAGAGAGGTTCTAAATAATTGGTTAATTTGGATTGCGAGAGAAGAGGAGAAGAGAAGAGAAGAAGAAGCGAGTTTTGAAGAGAAAAGGGTGAGAAAAGAGGTTATAAATAGGGCATTCGGAGCCTGGAGTTGGTTTGAAAGAGAAGGTTTTCGTTTTGGTAAAGAGGTCCACCTCAGACATGTACGAGAAGACCACGTGATGGTCTGGTTGGAAGGGTACTTGGAGATTGACATTAGAGATCTGCAAAACGTATTGGCGTGGGGGCACTCAAACAGGGCTTGAAAGTTTGGAACCCCCACCATATGAGAGAGATCCTCTTTCTTAAAAAGAAAGAGAGAGACAGGCTCTCGGTACATAGTTGGAGGGGGTCCTATAATTTAGGACCTAGCTAGACAGACTGATCAAGTCCATCACACCTCCCTCCGTGACTCGAACCCACTATCTCTAACTCTGATATATACTCTGACAAAAATTCTATTCAACTTCTTATTATTCATACAATCTCTACACACTATTTTTTTTATCAAATATTTAATATATAAATAATAAATAAAAAAATTAAATTAATTAAAAAGACTAAATTCAAAAAAAAAAAATTAAATATTAAAAAATTTAAAAAAATATGATATGTAGAGGTTGAAAAGATTGTGTAGCATTTCTCGTACCCTGAAGTCTTATAAAAAAAGATAGGATCGTGCTACGTCCACTGGTTGCTACCGTTAGCTATAGTTATACTTTTTTTTTTTTTTTTGTCTTTTCTTACATGTATTTTTTTATACTTTAAAATATTTTTTAAAAAAATATAATATTATTAATAAATACTTCTTTAATCACTATGTAAAAATAAAATAAAATAAAATAAAAAATTTCAATAGTAACACCCAACTGTAAAAATTAATGGTTAAAATATCATTTTTTTTAATTTTCACTAGTTATTTTGATGTATTTTTTTACTTTTTTTTACATATATTTTTTAACACTTTTCAATATATTATTTTTAAAAAATATCACAATATTATTAAAAAATATCACGAAATAAAAACAAAAATAAACCAAAAAGTCAAAATGTGCTCTCAGCTCCCGCGAGCGAGACGCTTAGCATTTTATAAAATAAAAAATCTTCACAACTTCTCACTATTCACATAATCTCTATATATTATATATTTTAATTTTTTTCTTTTATTAAATATTTATTATATAAATAGTGAATAGAAAATTTGAAATAGTTTAAAAAAATTTTAAAAAAAATATTAAAATATTTTAAAATTTAAAAAAATATAAAATATAGAGTATAGTAAAGATTGTGTAGCAAAATCCTTTCCAAAAAGATAGACTCTGAAGAGCATCAATGCGTCATCAATTACTCTGATACAGAAATATATATACTTTGACAATTCCGGCATGCAATAATGCAAGCATAAGTTAGTACCATGCCCAATTGGGTCTTCTTGAAAATAGTTTGATATTATCATACTGTTTTATTATTATTTATAAATTATTTATTATAATTTTTATTATTATTCACAAATTATTTGAGATATTCTTAGATGCGGTCACTGCACATTTATTTCTAATATTGATTAATTTATTAATACTAGCCGTTCAGTCATATTCATGTGTATTTAAATAAGAAAGAACCTATTTCTCCTTCTCAAGTTAAAACCCTACATTATATATATTCATTTAGGTATAATTTGAATAATGAGTTGAGATGAAAATTAAAAATTGAATAAAATATTGTTAAAATATTATTTTTTAATATTATTTTATTTTAAATTTTGAAAAAATTGAATTACTTATTATATTTTGTGTGAAAATTTAAAAAAATTGTAATGATGAGATAAAATGAAAAACTTCTTATATTCAAATGGAACAAGTGTTTTATTTGATTTATTTTTCCATTATATATATATATATAAGGAAAATGCTATGGGTCTTGACACATTAACCCGAATGTATTTTTTTTTACTTAAAAATTAAAGAAATTTTTTTAATCATATTGCAAATATTTTTTTTAAATATCTAAGAAAATAAAAAAATGCGTAAAAGAAATTGGAAGGGAAGTGATAGAGTTACTATCCACTTAAAGCATTCACATTCTATTCTCCATACAATTCACTATAATTAACTAAAATGTACCTTCCTTAATTTTTTTTTCTAAATTTTACTTATTTTTTAAAAGTCTCCTACATCTCATTCTCTATCATTTCTCTATTTTATTAAAATAATATTTTTCTATTTTTCTATTATTATTTTTTTCTCATTTCTATTTACAAACTTAACTACTCAATATTTTTTTTCTTATATTTTGAACTATTATTCTAATGAATATTTTAAACAAAAATTTAAATTATTTTTTGTAGATATGATAATATTTTTAGAATTAATTTTTTTAATATTTTTGTAATTAATTAAATTATTTTAAAATTATTATTTAAAACTATAAATAAATATGAATATGAGAGAAAGTGTAAATGATTGAAAAAAAAATTATTTTATATATTAGAATAAATTATTGATAAAAAATAGTTTAGAAGATAAATAGTAATTTCTTATATCTGAAAAATTACTGTTCATCTCCTATATTTTTTTTCCTAAAATAAAAAGATGGATGTAAGGATATTTTGATCAAAAACATAAAATAAAACTCATATTATAAGAAATCTGATATTTTGGAGTACCTGATGTGAATGCTTCTACTCATTTACTACTTATAATGTATTTGAAATTTTTTATTTTTTTTATCATTTTTTTTAATATTTTTTTAACATTCTTAGTCATTAAGAACAAATTAAAAAATATATATATAATTTTATTAATAATTATTTTCTCAATTATTAAGTAAAATAAAAAATAAATTAAATAATAAATAATAATAAATAGATAGATAATACCCCTATCATTATCCAAACACTTACATCGTCGGTAGGCCTAGCAGACCCATATATATAGAATCCCGGAATTGGTCTTACGTCTACTCAAAAGCACAGTTGTTTGATATTATTTCCTGCAAGTTCATGTTCCCAAAGTTGTCGACCCCGTACACGATGCATTACGTCCTACCAAGACAAAAGTACACTTATAAACAGCTACCTGAACACTACTTATTATATAGAAAAATGTAAGTATGTAACGTTAGTTTGTTTGTATATGTATTTAATTTTTTTTAAAATTTTTTTTATTTAATAAATAAGAAAATAACTTTTAAAATATTAGTGTATTTTTTTATTTTTTAAAAATATTTAAAGATATTTAAAAAGATATAAAATATAAATAAAATATAAATTTTATACTAGTGAACATGCCCAACAATTAAAGATGAGGGGCACACTAACATCACTATAATATATAAGACTAGGGAAAATGCAGCATGGGACCTCTGAATCAATAATGCAATGGATAGTGTGACATTATCTTTGGCCATAGCACCCGACAACAACTTTTTGATCGTGCTACGAGAATTATGTGATAGAATTTGCACCGACATTAATGTTCATATGTATATATAATCTTGTCCGATGCTTCGCTAACAAACATAAATTTATTTGCACGACTGTTAATTGATATGCTAAATGTCCTGTTGATATTAAAGTCTGTCACATCAATTTACGTAAAAAAATATTGATATTTTAATTAATACTCTTTTTTATATATGGGATATAATGAACTCTACAACATGTAAATACTATAGCCGATGTATAGCTCATGCATGCAGGTTATTACTGTAGTAGTTGAAGCAACCTGAATGATGAAAGGAAAGGAAAACACTGCAGATTCCACTTGGAAATAACGAGGTGACACTACTTCATTGATGGCCACAAAGCTGCTAGCCTTTTTTTTTTTGAAACACAAAGCTGCTAGCTAGCTAGGCATTTCCACAACTCATCCGTTTGGATTGACACTGACATTCAAACTACCCAAGTGGCTTATGGGGACAAATAAATGTACTATATGATCTGTTTCTTAAGTAGTCCCATCGATCTACATGCAATAATGATTTTGTTAGTATGATTACTGTTTTTTATAGATGAAATGAAATATAATAAAAAAAATTAAAAATTTTTAAAAATATTATTAAAATATTTTTTTAATTTTAATTTTATTTTTAAATTTAAAAAAATTAAATTTTTAAATTTATTTTATGTAAAAATTTGATAAAATTATAATGATTAGATAAAATAAGATGAGATAAGTGTAAAAATTTTGTAAAAATAAACTAAGCCTAATATTATCGATAAATAATAGTAAAATAATTTATAAATAGTAATAAATTATTTGTGAATAATAATGAAGTAATCTGAAAAGAAAAATACTCTAGTTACAAAAGTAATTACATAAACTGATGAGACTTGATATGATTCGCTAGATTATAAAGTTATTTTTATTGTAAAGTAGTTCTAACGAATCAGATGAAATCATATTAATTTATGAAATTACTTTTATGTAATTTTTTTATGGATATAACAGTTCTGTCATATTTTCATACAAGTTTTGTTATATCATATTTGTCTTATATTTGAACATATTTGTCTTGTATAATCATATTAATAAGGTCTGCATTATTTGAATTTTTAGTTATTTTTAATCACTATTAATGGTCTGAAATATTTGTGCAATATTTCCATTTTGATCATCGTTAAATTAATGTTTTGTCATGGCAACATATATAGGAAAAACTATGAACCGACATAGCTAGAGCCTAGGGAACTAGCTAATTGTCGATTATAAAAGAACTAAAACATGAACATAAGAAGGGTTAGTGGTAGACGAATACCGTAAATCATGGGACTTATCGCATACAAAATTTGGAAAGAAAATGTGGTCATGCATGCGCACGTGCTTTCGTGTTTCTATAGCAACCATGCAATAATATTATAGCCCATGTCTACGTACGTAAGACACGCACCTTCAAGCGAAGGGCAGCAGAAATAGTGTCCTGCATGCGGGGCAGGGCCGGCTGATAAGGCCAGCCTAACTCTTATGAAAGGTCTTAAAAATAAAAATAAGATGTGTTTTAAAAAAAAAATTAAAAAAATAAAATAAGAACCATTTCATTAAATAAAATTTTAAATAATTTTTATAGTTTTCAATGTGTGCAAGATTTCATAATACTAAATTTAATATAATATAGTGATTTTTTTTATAAATAATACAATGAATTATTTATATTTTAAATATTTCTTTTAAGGTATTGCTAATTGAGATATATATAAAATCTGTATTGAGGTCTCATTTTAAGTTTTTATTGTAAATATAAATTCACAAAAATTATATTTAAAGATTTTAAATAAAATCTCATTTTATTAAAAATTTTAAAAATATTACATATAATAATTAATATTTTATTATATTATAATTATAAATGACGAACTTAAATTTTGCTTTCATTTCAATTTGTATTGAGCCGGCTTGATGCGGGGGAAGACAATGACGATCCCAGACAATCCCTTCTCAAGCATCTTAATTTTCCTCGTCTTAGGTTATGCTTGGAAGATGAGATAAGATGAGAATTTTTAAAAATTTTATGAATAGTGTTAAGATGAAAGTTTAAAATATTATTTTTTAATATTATTATTGTTTTGGAATTTGAAAAAGTTAAATTAGAATTTGAAAAAGTTGAATTATTTATTATATTTTATATAGGAATTTAAAAAAGATGTAATGATGAGATGAGATAGAGATGAGATGAGATTTCTCTCTTTATTTCCCACTCAACGGATTGCAGGCATCTTTACTACTAAAGGCCTTACCTTTGCTCGATTACTAGCTACTACTAATTATAAAAAGACAAGCTAAAGGTGTGTTCAGGGCGGCTGCTCTTTCATTAGCGAGTTAGGTAATTGTCTAAAGTTCTAAGAAGGTTCAAAAAAATATATATATATAAAGTAAAATTTAAAATATATATATATATATCTAATAAAATTTTTTAATTAACTCAATAAAAATGAGAATATAAATAAGATCAAATAGATATTATGTCATTATTAATTTTTAAAAGTATCACAGATAATAATTATTTTATCTATTTTTATTCTAAGAATAGGCTTTTCTTTTGTCATTATTAGTTTAATATATAATTAATGTGAAAATTATAAATAGTAAAATCTAATTTTTTAATATTCATAAATACTTTTTATATAATTCTTTAAAGAGGCAAGGGCCTATTTTCAACTAAAGTATTTGTAAAATTAGATTTAATAAAAAATTTTCTAATAAAATTAAGTCAGTTATAAGTTGTATAAAATTTTAACCAATAATTTTATTTTATAAGTGATAGGAATTATTTTTAAATAAAAATATAATATAAAAATAAAAATAAATTTATTTAATTTTACTTAAAAAATATTAAAAAAAAACTTCACTTAAAATTTTAACCTTTAGGTCCGGAAGCTATTGAGCCGGCCCTAGGTGTGTCCCACCCATTTGTTTGGTGGGAGATGTTAACAGATATGCAGATCATGATGAACACTCCAGCCATGGAAACCAGACAACTGTCAACATCATCCCTGCAATATCAGAGCATCATCTCTGCCTCAAAGGACAACAGTATTGGTTTGGTGTGCACCAAACTATTCTCCATCTTGTGCTTTACTTTTCATATTTCTAGTCACAGCAGAGCATAGGTAAAAGAAGGAATACATGTGCATGCACTCGGATTGAGTAGCTAGCTAGTTAGGAAGTCCAAGCCCATATTTTGATTATTCTATGGTTAATTTAACAGGTAAGATTTGGGTCTCGTTTACTTCTTTGACTGCATTCTGTTTGAAATTGGTTTAGATTTAGACTTTTTTTAATAACGAAATATTCAAATTTTAAATCACTAAATTTATCTTAATTCAGAACCTCTTTACATGTGTGATTTACAATTTTTTTCAACTCAATACCTCTTTACACGTGAGACCTATAATCTTTTTCAACTTCTCATAAGTTCATCTAAACTCATATTAACATCTAAATATATCTAACCTCATTTTAAGTAAACATCATAGAACTCATTCTATCATCTCAACTCAATATTATTCATAGAGAACTCAACTCAACTCAATTCAACATAACAATATCCAAACATAACCTAAGCAATTCCACATTTGTTTTTTGAGAAATCAAAGAGTCATTTTTTTTATAAGTAAAGATCATGAATAAAATAATTAGAATAGATTATGTTAAAAATATTAATTAATAAATGATTAAATCTACATTTTAACTTTTTAGAAGTACAAGTGATGATTTCACATGATATCAGAGTAAAAGTCTTTATTCAAAACCTAAATCTATTTAACTAAATATTCAACATGTTGGACCACCCATTGAGAATAAGTTTTTAACACAAATGATAATTTTACAATTTACATAAAATCTAAATAAACTAATCTAGTATGTTTCATGCTGTAAATTTTAATTAGCTACTTATTGTAAATTAAGGAAAATCAAGAAGACCTTCCTCAATCGTTTTCTTCGTAAGGTTCTCTATTTGCTGTTTCTGATTAGCTAGTACTGATCTTAATCATCCTGTACATGTGCGTGCATAAACTCTCAACGGAAACAGTTAAATACTTGTTGAAAAACATCACGAATTAGATAAGTAAATGCTTTAGTTATAAAGAGATATTACATGTAAAATTACAAATTGACATGATTTGATGTAATACGTTAGATTGTAATATTTGTTTTATTATAAAGTAAATTTACCTCTTGCAGATGAGATGAAATGAGTTGAAATTAAAGTTAAAAATTGAATAAAATATTGTTAGAATAAATTTTTTAATATTATTTTTGTTTTAGAATTTAAAAAAGTTGAATTATTTATTTTATTTTATGTGAAAATTTAAAAAAATTGTAATAATTAAATAAAATAAAATAAAATAAGAAGAGTGGTAAAAACAAATGAGACCTAAATTAATTTATAGATTTACTTTGATTTGTGGCTCTAGCACCGATTCTCATTTTTTAATTCGATCGCGTTGAAATCCAAGAATTAGGTACAAAATGTTTAAAAAAAAAAACTAGGATAGCACCATTCTTTTTCTAGGCAAGTAAAGAATATTAAGTCCGGATTTAGATTGAAAATTCATCTCAACTTATCATTATAATTTTTTTAAATTTTTACATAAAATATAATAAATAATTTAACTTTTTTAAATTCTAAAATAATAATAATATTAAAAAATAATACTATAATAATATTTTATTTAACTTATTTAAAATCATCTTTAAATTCAAACCTACCCAAAACATCATCCATGCACATAATTAAGGTGGCTCTTAATTGTATTTACATGTGTTATCTGTCTCTCGATCTCTAGATCTGAGCATTACTGATTAAAGTACTGCATGTGTCTTACGTACATGTACGTACTAGCGCTAGCTAGGCTAAGCTTTTCCACTCCAAGTTGTTTTTTCTTTCTTGGTCAAGCATTAATAATGAGTTATTACTTGTCCTACATACGTACTGCAGAAGAAGAATGAGAATTATTATTATATATCAATATTGCTAGACGTTTCTTTACGAAGTTATCCACTAATCTCCGTACGTACTACTAAACTTTATATTCTATCTCAAAACCATGCGCACGTTCATTTGCTTGCAACATGGTATCATCCGATCGATCGAGAGATCGTGTTCTCAATCTGTGCCAATCAAGCCTATATATATACATGCCTTATCTGGCCATTTCAATTATTCGTGGAAAGAAAACTTTTGAGGTACGAAGATAAAAAGTACTAAAATGATGACCTCTCTTGTCTATATATATGATGGTTCTCATAATGCTTGCATATATTATATAAACTCTGACTATATTTTTCTATGTGCCCTTTAAGTACTATATATGTCAGAAGTATATATTAATTTTAAATGAAAAGATGCATGACAATTTTTTAAATCGAAAGTTAAAATAAATCTTGTAATGGACATTTTTACAGATGGTTTAGAAGAAGTTTTTCTCCTAATTATATATATGTGCACTAAAATAAAGGACAAATTATGTCAAACCACACCGTTATAATTAATTGCTTTGCTTTCGTTAATTTGGAAAACAAAAGTGATGCTCAAAATCTCATCACATAGCTAGCTAGGTACGCACTGACTATATATTTGCTGGTCTATGAGGTAAAGATCAACCATTTAATACGCCATTTATATAATTAAACACGTCTTGCGAAAATGATTATTGAGAAATGATATTTGTAGTTTTAGGACATGCAAGCTAGTCCAACGCATTCTTTTTACAAAAAAATGGGATCCTTTTATGGGTGAAAATTTACCGATCCGGGCTAGAAAAACTGACCAAACCAAATTCATCCATACTCGATCTCTGTGCATGTGTCTCTAAAATTCAGTTTTCAGTTAGGTCTCAGGGTGTGGGTTTTTTAGACCAAACCAGACCAAATCACTTACATATAATTTTTTTAAATATTTTATATATATTGTTGGTAGTGGGTATCCCATGACCCATGTTGTATCCACATGGGTGAGGAAGTTAATTATTAGCTAACTTTCCACCATTACCACTTAATTTCAGGAAAGTTAATGAACCTCACATGATAAAACTCTTTAAATAAGAGTTTTATGTACATTAAATTAAGAAGAGTGAAGAAGTGAAAGTACAAAAAAAAACTCTCATTTCTCTCTACAATTTTTCGAGAAACCATCTAGAGTTTGAAGCGTACTTTTTTTTAAGAGACTCTAGTAGCTTCCTAAGTGATGTAGAGGTGCAAACAACAAAGTGACGTCGGCTGTAAGACGATCAAAGATCCGAGCTTGTGGGAGTTTCACTCCTTGAGATAATTCGAATTAACTTTATTTAAGATTGGTATTAGAGTGGCCTATACTGCTTTTTTTTCGCCCATATAAATATGACTATATGTTTGATGTTTTGGAATGAGTTTAAAATCATGTAATTGATGATATGCCATGATTGTATGTGTTTCAAAATTTTCATTAAAGGCTTTGGTATGACATGTTTAAGGTTGAATTCTCTACATGAAAATATTCTTTATAATGTTATAAACATGTCTCTTAAATTTGGTGAAGTTCTGTTGCATATAGAAGAAGAAATTCGAAACCCTAGTTTTAAAGTTCATGTTCGAACTATGACTTTGAGCCAACTTTAACCAACCAAATCTTATTTTCTAGAAATAAATATTATATGGTTGGAAAGTTGGGTTTATAAACTTTAATTTGACATATCATACACTTAATTCATACTTAGTGCATGTTTGGAAAATCGGTGGGAAATATAGTTTATAACTTGAGTAATAAGTTTTACTATTAAAATGTACATAAGTTATGTGAGGTGCAAAAATCACTGTATATGAAACTTGTATGGAATTTAATTAAAGGGACTTCATTATGGTCGAATTTTTTTCGGTGTAAATTCGTTGGTAATAAACATATCTCTTTGGTTGATCCTCATAAAGGGACAAAGTTTTGGAAAATGGTTTTGCAGCAGGTTCCATTTATTCATGAGAGTTCCAAATGGCAAGTGAAAGATGGCTTAGTTTCTTTTTGGCATACCGGTGGGTTGGCACGGAGCCGCTATTTAATCAGCAGCAAGTAATGGAGTTTTCGTGTCTTAAGTTGGCTGATTGCAAGTCTGGAATGGGATGGAATGTGGAGCTTTTTACAAGCTTGGTGGGCCAGGAAAAAACAGAGGAGTTGATTGAGGAGTTGGGCAGTATAAAAAATGGTGAGGATCGGATACTCTGGTTGCCAAACTCTGATGGGATGTTTACAACAAGAAGTGCTTGGAACTGCATAAGAATTAAGGGGCAGGTTTCTCCATGGGCGAAATGGGTTTGGAATCCGGCTCTTCCAAGGAAAATTTCTGTGACTACGTGGAAAGCATTGTATGAATGCCTTCCGCTGGATGACGGTGTGAGGAGGCTTGGTATTTGGATAGTTTCAAGCTGTAATTGTTGTTCTGTTCGGGCATGTGAGGATGCAGATCACGTGTTTGCCAATGGTGTTTTTGCAGAAGAAGTGTGGAAAAAGTGTTCTTTAGTCCTGGGTATACCGAGTTTGGAAGGTAAGCCTTGGAAGGATAGGGTTGCAACTTGGCATAGAAGGGCAAGTAAGTCTTTATTCAGTGGGCAGTTAATTGGATTGTTACCGTCGATCTTAATATGGTGTTTATGGGGGCATCAGTGCAAGGCAAGAATGGAGGGTGTGGTAGAATCTGTCCAGTCGGCTTGGTGTTCTGTACGTTATTGGATCTCTTGGGTAGCTTTGAAATTAAAGGCAGCCAAAGGCCTCACGTGAAGAGATGAAGACACCTTACGTTGCTTCAACCTGCCTTATCCTGCAACGAAAAAGCTTTTTGCTATACCAGTCAAGTGGAATTCTCCTAAGGAGGGTTGGGTAAAGCTGAATATTGATGGATGTTCATTAGGAAATCCTAGCGTTGCAGGGGCCGGGGGGATTATTAGAAATTCACACGATAATTTCAAAAGTGGTTTCGCTGTCACTCTAGGCCATCATTCCAATAATTATGCTGAGCTATTTGGGTTAGTGCATGGCCTTCGGCACATTGATCGGTTGGGTTTTACAAATGTGAAAATTGAGCTTGATTCTTTGATTGTTATTCAATGGTTAAGAAATAAAAGATGTAGTCTTTGGTATATGGAAGATTTTTGGGAGGAAATTCAAAGACATTTAGATGGGATAAATTTTTCCTATTCTCATTCTTTTAGAGAGGCGAACTCGGCAGCTAATGGGTTTGCAAAGCTTAGAGCTTATGGTTCCTCAGGAGTTTGGTCATCCTTATTGGATATTCCTTCTCGTATCAGAGGCATCATTAGATTCATATATTCGTTTGCATAGAAAGTGAGGTTTTTTTTTTTTGTTTTGGTTTTTTTTGGTTTATTGTTTTTCCTAGTTTAATGATCTATATGCCATGGTTTCCTCCACCTAAGTGAGGTTTTTTTTTTAATAAAAGTGGGACAGAGTCACTATAGGACAGGTGATTTCTGGCTCTTTGATTAAAAAAAAAAAAAAATTTACTATTAAAAAGTAATTTACTATTTGGTAACCATATACTTAAATCACTTTCAAACATGTAACATTATTTTGGAAACAAATTAAAAAAATGCTTTCTGAGGTATAAATGACAATTATTTGATTTTTTAAATATTATGATCACCTTAAAAGTTTGAAAGTTGTAATTATCTGAAAGTTGTATAGGTATTTCACCCATTAATAATCTTTTTAAAATTTGAGTTACGTTCTACATTATCCGAAAAAACACGTTTGAGGAAAAACATCAATATGATGTTTTTCCTCAAACATACATTTTAGGTTATTTGTGATTAAAAAAAAATTTTAATATATAACACCTAAACAGTATAATTTTTTCATTAAAGAGCTTTTAAGGTTATATAAACACTTTTTAAGACTCCTACCGTAACCTTAAACAAACCCTTAATATGAGTAAGTTATGACCGATTGAAAATAGGTAGTCGAAATCGAAAAAAACTAGAAATTTGGGTTAAGGAAGAAGACAATGGACAATATTTTTTTTTACCAGTCTCACTCTCGGCCACGGAGAGTGTAATTCACCCTTGCACTTGGGTTGCATTTTTACTTACTTTATTGACACGCATACACATTAAGATGACTAAACTTTGTGTTTGGACATCAAAAAACCCCGAGAACAATAGATGTGATATACACTCTCCGCCGCGGCAAGTGAAGCAGAGGCAAGATAGCCTTTAAAGCTAAAATGAAGCGCACATGAGTAAGAGATGCGTGTGGCGACTTCTGGTGTCATTTTTTGTCACGTGTGGGATCCGACTCTGATAGAGTCAGAATGCCCACCTCCGACCTCCAACTCCAAGTGGAGTTAGAGGTAAAAATCATCTCCGACTCCGACTCCGATTGTAATCAAAGCTTAGAGCTCAATCAAAGTGCATGTGGGATGTGATATGATGTTGATGATATGAGCACAACATTGAACATTGATAAACTGGTGCTTACGAATGATATCCTCATTTATCCTCGTATTCTGCCTGAACTAGTCAATGATAGTGTCATTCGCATTGGTAGTGTCATTCGCACTGGCATTGTCAACTGTGATACAAAACACTTTTTTGATCCCTCAATCCTTTATACAGTTATATATTCCCTTGCTAATGGATGAATCTTTGTGATAAAAAATTTCTTTGAAGTCGATAATCCTCTTCTGCAACGTCCACTCACTGTTAATAAAGTGGGTTGTGATACACATATAGCCCACATTTGGTATGGAGGTCCACATATCAATCGTAAATGACACTCTCTCGCCAATGACAACAAACATTTTCTTCATCATTGCCTTCTCCTTGGCATACCTCTTCAAAGAATCATGCATCACCGTATAACATGAAGGTATGAAAAATCATGGCTCTAAAGTATGCATAAATTTGCAGAAGCCTGCCTTGTCAACCGTGGTGAAAGGCATTTCATCAATGACAATCATCTCCGCTAGAACATCTCTCAACAGCTTCTTAATTTGCATGCCATCGATGACTGTAGAAGTCTCATAACTTAGTTTCGTCTGATCAGTTGCTCCAACTCTTTGTGTATCTTATACCGTTGACAACCTATAGGATACGCTATTTATACTGACGTGCCTTGTTTCTTCGAATGAAAACCGCATAATTGCCCACCATAGTGGCATCGAGCCTACGGGTTCTCACGATTACCGAGAATTTTTGTGAAATGTTTCCATGTCCACGACTATATTTTTACTAGATCGTGCTGGCAAATCAGCCTCAACATTCATCAACTCCTCTTCCACATTAAGCATATCAACAATTTCTAGATCTACTGAGACTCGATTACTTGCATAAGAGGTAGCCGCTCTAGATGAGGGTCTACAGACTGAAATATTTATTGGTGACACCAATGGCTGTACTTCATCCTCTTGTGAAAAATCGCGGCGAGATGGTATAGCATCCATAATTTGCTATGAAAATAATTTGAAACAATTAACAAACAACCATTATTTAACATGTTATGAAAATTATCTACACATTATAAATACATTAAAAATGAAAAATATATGTGTCTAGTCATGTTTATGGTTTTAAAAATAAATAAAATACAAAAAATGAACATCCACTTGAGCCACACTCGAGTGAAGGCTCAAGCGAACATCGAGCATATGTTGTCTGAAGGGCAGCATTCAATTTTTCCCAAACAAAATCCCACAAATCTCATGATTAAAACCCTAAAAATAGAAGTCCCCCCATTCAAACAATAAATCAATAACAAAAACCACGAAAAAAAAAAATCACAAACAAACTTCAACAATTTTTGAATCCTAAATCATTCAATTAACAAACAATTAAAACCCTTATAACAAAATATAAGATGTAAGGCTTACAAGAAAGAATGGAGGATGGACTTCCCTCTACAGTGGCCGATGGTCGTGCAGGCGACAGGGAGATAAGAGAGATGGGGAGAGAAGAGTTGGAGAAGGAGAACCAAAGAGGATAGATAGAGTTCCTATGCGAGAATAAGTGAGAACAAAACGAAGGGGGTCCTGCATTTTGGACCCACTTGTGAATAAGACGATGTTGTTTTGTTTGAACATAACGATGTCATTTTAGTTAGACCAAGTTATTTTTAAATAGTGTAATACCCGAATTCTACTACGTAGGTCCTTGCATCATTTCATTAATTCTTTAAGTTAAATATTTTGAGATAAAGATTATTATTTTTATTACTTCAATTATTTTATTTTAAGATGGGTATGTTTTATTTTAAAATGTGATTTATTAAAATAAATCAAGGGTATTATTTTTAAGATCTTGAAATATTTCTCTTAAGCCTTTTAATTTTTATTTATTTAGAAAATGACCCAATTAATCTCTACCATTGGATTGGTAGGTGAAAAACATTCTTGAGGTGGATAGATCTCCACCATCCATTTGATTCCTTGTGATGGAAGAAGGGAACAAAGACCAAATTATCCTTGCCCTTCTCCAATTCTACGGTCAAGCATCACAAAAAGGGGAAAAAGTTGAAATTAACTTCCCTTATTATTTCCCTTAAACCGTCGGTCAACACCCAAAAAAGGAGTAAAATCTTTTTACTTCCTTTGACCCCTTTTCTCTCTTGCTCCGAAAGCTTTTAAGGGAAGCCATTTATCTCCCTCCCACTCTTACATCCGATTAGCTTCCAAGAGAAACTTGTGATTCTTTTTCTTCAAGCCTCCATCGGTCAAGAGCCATCCTAAGCTTCCAAAGGAAACCTTTGACCTCACTTTCCATCTACCCATCGTCCAAGGGAAACCAACCAAAGAGAAGAAAAAGCCAAAGTGATCCTAAGGCATTCCCTCCCCCCATACCGTCGGTTTCACCCAAGGAAAAAAAAATAAAAAAAATAAAAAGTTTTTCCTCTTTTCCTCCAAGTTAGCCTAATGCACACCCCTCTTCTTCTCCTCCAAGCCAACGCCAACACCCTCTCCTCTTTTTTTTTATTTTAAGAAACCAACTCCTCTCATCATCAAGTTTTTGACTCCATAGCAAGGTAAGAGCATCCTCAACCCTCTCCCTTGTGTATTTCGAAACCTAGCTATAGTTTAATCAAATGGGTTTTCCTTTGATGATTTTGATGTTTCAGTTTTGGAGTTTAAAACAGTGATATCGTATTGCTCTTTATCCATAGGGTTGTCCCTCTATTTGGTCTTCCACTTGTGTTTTGGAAGGGGCTAAGGGCTTAAGATTAAAATCCTAATTTGACTCATTGATTCTAGTGTGATTTTGGAAGCTCCCTAAGATGCTTTAGCTTGTATTTTGGTGTTGTTAATTTACCATCTTATGAATAAATATGGGTGCTCTATTTTTAGCCCAAACCGAATATGTTAAAGTGGTTTTTGCTATGTGATTTCTTATATTTCGAATTTGCTATGTTATTCTTAAACTTGGTTTAATCATAGGTAATGATTAAAGTGATTTTTATTTATATATATTGGTACCATGTGTCTTGTGAATGTTTGGTTGATAATTTATTTTTAAGATGCTAGAGGTTTGGTTTAGAGGTTTTTCTTGGGTCTTGTAATTTATATCTTGTTTAAGTGGTATTAAGTAAGTAAAGCATAAGTTTAAGTGTTTAAAGGGTTTAAAGTCTATTAAATGGGTAATCTCGTTATATTTTATGCTATGTTTAATCTTAGAGGGATGTCAAGCATGTTATTTACTTCCATGAGTTTTTTAAAAATGTTTGGAATGAAGATTTTAATATTTTGGCCTAGTGCCATGCTTGGTGGGTAGATGAACGGGTTAAAGAAACGTTTAATTCCAAGTTCGAATTTAAGTGAGCATGTGAGCGTATTGATTAGTAAGGCTCAAAGTAAGGCTCAAAGTAAGGTATATGTTAATATGTCTATCTCATTTTATTGAATAGGACTAGGAGTCTACTTTCAAGTTCAAATGGACTCGCTAGTAAAGTTCACAGGTAAGTAGCTATGACCATACTTCTCACACCATGCTCTCTTTATGAAAGAATATCTCTCATTGCAAATGTTTCTCTAATGAAAAGAGTAAATGAATATAATATGTACAACCATTTTTTGATAGCCCCTGTTAAGTACCCTATCGATTATAATTGTGTGTACATGTATAAAGTAATGCATGCATGTGCCATGTAGATCCTAAGTCATGAGATTTTCATGCATGCTCTCTCAAGAAACTTATGAACTGATACTTTAAATGTTCATGAGAACTGACGTTTTAAAATGTTCCTGAGAAAACGTTTTAAAATATCCCTGAGAACTATCGTTTTAAAGGATTCTATGAACTGGCATTTTAAAAGATGTATTGAAAGATGATGTTTAAGCTATTGCTTTCGAAAGATGTTTAAACTCATGTTTTTAAATGATATTTAAGTCATACTTTTAAATAATGTTTAAACGCATGCTTTTAAATGATGTTTAAGTTCAATTTTTTAAATGATGTTTAAGCTCGTGTTTTAATGGTGTCTAAACTCATGCTTTTAAATTATGTTTAAGCTCATGCCTTTCAATGATGTTTAAGCTCACGGTTTTAAACGATATTTAAGCTCATGATTTTAAATAATGTTCCTTTCCCATGAATGAACTGTTAAATGAAAAGGAAAGGACTGAAAGGAATGAAAGAAATGAATGAAAGAATGAAATGATTGAAAGGAAACGAAAGTTTCAATATATGAAAATACGTAACGGCCAGATGAATGAAAAAGGGTACCCAATGAATGAATGGGTAGATTGCAATGCCGGGTAGTAGTATCTAGTAGTGCACCCAGTGCTGCACCCTAACGGAATGAAATTCCAACCCGTGGCCACGGGCAAATCCATAGGTTTAAAAGACCGCTAACCCTAACACTCGGAGCGTAACAGTGTACAATGGCCTATGAAAGCGGAAAGATGTAATGCATGAAAAGCATATTATGCTGAAAGAAGAAAAGCATGAAAGAAGTTTATGCATGAAAGCCTAGTTATTTCTAAGAATGTTTATGCATGAAATGTTAGTAAATAGTTATGTATGCATGTTTTCAAAAGGGAAAATAATAGATGCCTAGTATATTCACTACATGGTGTACTACTTACTAAGTATTAGACTTACTTTTATTTTAAATATTTTAAACGTCCAGAAAATGACAAAAAGGCTGGGGAGTAAGGCATTACTTCAGAGAGAGAGGCAGATGCTTAGTATCTTCCCTGTTGGTGAGGAAGAAGAAAGGAAATGAAAGTATGCAAAGAATAGGTATGTACGTAGCGGTTCCACCCCTTCGCGGGGCGGCGTCGTTACAAATAGTGTCAGAGTTCAAAGCCGATTTTCGAAAACTCCAACGGAGTTGGAGTTGGAGCGACGTTGAAGCTTGGATGTAGTCAGAGTGGTCGGAGCTTTTGCCCACCCCTTAGCATGTATAATCTTGTGTTGGTGTCTAAAATTGATTCATATATTTTGTTTTGAGACTGAGAGGTGAAAAAAAAAAATTTTAATTATTTTTAATAATATTTTTGGACACTTGTCATACTTCCTCTAGTCCAAATTTTATGTGTTATATGAACATTTATATAGATTAGTTTTGGATGCATGTATTGAATTGATATTGTTAAATACATGTCCATATTGAATGTGATCCTTGATTTGATGCCCTATTAAACCCTTCTCATTATTTGAGAATGTGGGTCTTCTATCTATTGAACTATCATACAATCATTTATGATTAGATGTTTGAGTTCATTATGTTTTAATTAAAATGGATAGAGTTGACATTGATAATTTGTTGGGATCATGTGTAATGTATATAATTATTTTATGTGAATGGATAAGGTGTACTAGTATAGCTTATAAGTATATTGATGACATGACTTTCTTATTTATTTATTATTTTCTTAGAAGATTTGTAGTAGGATTTTCTTTAGAAATGTAATATTGAGAATGCAATTTTATTATTGAGGTCATGTAAAGGGATGTGTTTCACGTCTATGATATACTTTAAGATCACCTTAACATGATGCACCACATTACCAATGAGATTTCCGATATAGCTTATGTGTAATATGTTTAGCGCAATGATTATTGATTTTTTCATATTTGATGAATAAATTATAGGTGCATGAGTTTTGCATATTTTTTGAAAAACCTCTGTATAAATTTTATTCAAAATTAATTAGATATGATATTTCTATTTATATCGTGGGAGATGATTACCAGTTTTTCATGAAATTGTCGTTCTCACTATGTAAGAAAAAATTCTATGGTCTAGTTAGATTTTGAAATAAAATTAAATGTTGCTAATATCAATCTTGTACAATGAATGTAGTGATAATGACTACTAAGAACGTAGTTGTTGACCTCACTAGAGGAGAGAAACTAGATGGGACCAACTATGACATGTGATATAGAAAAATCTAATATATGCTTAATGAACAATAGGTCCTAGAAAATCTATCACATTTTATGATACAACTTGAGGAAGGGAATACTTTTCCAACATCGTTGTAATATGGAAGCCTATCAAGCTTGGGCAAAGAAAGATCGGTGCGCGTGCTTTACTTTCTTAGCAGTATGCACAATGATCTTATTAGAGAATTTAAAAATTGCCCAACTGCTCAAAATATATGGAACAGCTGAAAATTGCCTATAGGGAGACATAAGCTACTAGGCTACGTGCTCTCACTTTGAGGTTTGAGCAGTATGTTAAGAACCCTAAATAATAAATATACCATGACTAAGCGTTTGAGGTTGATATCTGCCTTGATTTGTGATCTAAAGGTTACTAGCAATAATCTCACTGATGAACAACAAGTTACCACTATGATACGATCTTTACCCGATTCAATATGAGGGCAAATGAAGCTCATTTTGACATAGTAAAAATATTAAGACTTTTGCAGATATATCTCACAATTTGGAGCTAAATGAAGAGCACATAGATGCACACCGTAATACTCTTCTTGTTGCCTAAGCTGGGAAGTGCAAGGCATTCAGGCCTGAGCACAAACAACATGAAAAATCTACTGAAGCGGCAAATAGTGTTGGGCCAAGGGTTGGGCCAAGGGGTGGAAAGATAGTCAAGTGTTGTAGAGGCAAGCGTGCTGGCAAGGATAAGTCCAAATTGAAGTGCTATAACTGTGAAAAAGTGAGACATTTTGCTCGTGAGTGCATTGAGGGCAAAGAAAGTATCCACTAAACAAAACTCTCTCATTACTTATATTTGTTTACATATTTTTATTGCTCAATCCTTGAATGGATTGTAGACATAGGAGCAATCAAATATATAATTCAAGATCGAGTTGGGTTCATAAATTGTAGAAGAATACCAGCTGGCAGACAATACATTATATTGGGTAACAAACTTGGGGAGAAAGTACTTAGAGTTGGCACCTACCAACTCAAGATGCGTCTTGAGTGCTTGTTACTTCTTTATGATGTGATTTATGCACGTGGCGTTCAATGTAATCTATTTTTAGTTATTGCTATTTTGATGGCCCTCAACTGGACTTTTATTTGAATAGGGCTTTGTATGGACATGGTTTTTTTTTCTAATGATTTCTTTATGTTGGATTTAGATAATTCATCATTTGTGTTTATGACTTCAAATGATGATTTTGTTTCTAATTCATTGAAATGACATGCTAGACTAAGCCACATAGGAAAAGATATAATGACTAGACCAGCTAGAGAAGTCTTATTGGGGTCTCTCACTAATGTAAGTCTACCTGTATGTAAACCTTGTTTAGTTGGTAAGGCATGTAGGAAGCCTTTCAGAAAGACTCATAAGGCATCTTATCCTTTAGAGATAGTCCATTATAATATTTGTGGACTTATGAATGTAAAGCCATAGCACCTATTATTTTCTCACCTTTATAGATGACTACTTACGTTTTAGTTATGTCTATTTGATTTTCCATCACTTTGAAGTATTAGATTGCTTCAAACGATTTGTGGTTGAGGTTGAGAATCAGAATGAAAGGAATTTAAAAATTCTAAGAACTAATCGGGGTCAAGAGTATTTGTCTGAAGAGTTTTAGGGACTATGTGAGCAAAAAGGGATACGCATGCAATTAACGATTCCTGACACACCACAATAAAATGGTGTTTGGGAAAGGAGGAATCGTACTTCATTGGAAATGGTTCGATCAATGATTGTGCAAGCTAACATGCCATATCATTTGGGAAATGCTCTTCTAGCTGCTGCTTACATTTTGAATTGTGTAACGTTTAAGTCCATTCCTTCAACCCATATAGATTATAGAAGGACACAAAATAAAATTTGGAACATTTGTGGCCTTGAGGTTCTGTGGGTTATGTTTACATCATTATCCATAAATATAGAAAACTTGACTCTAGAGCAAATAAACATATATTCATAAGATATTCAAAGAACTCAAAGGGCTATGTAATGTTTGGTGAACATTTTAGTGGATGGATGATAGAAATAGAGTTGTGTAATGTCACATTTATCGAACATGATTTTGCCAATATTGGTGAAGTAAAGAATGATCTTTAACTTTTTGAGTTGTAAGAACTTGAGGGTGTTACACCATCTTTTGGCGAGTATGGAGAATTATCATATCCTATAATCACAAAAGATAGTGGGAGTGACTTGCCTTTTAGTGGGAGTGTACTACTAGAAAGTGACATACAAGAGTCTCAGTTACGTAGAAGCGAACGTGGAACCATTCCTCGTCGTCGTTTTGAGATTGAAGGGGAATCTTTCATGTGTGCTCCATGTGACTTTGATGAACCTTATTCTTATGAAGAAACACTAAGTTCAATTGTTTCAAATAAATGAGTGGCTGCAATGAGAGATGAGATGAGTTTATGGCAAAGAATCAAGTTTGGGAGTTAGTTGAGGTGAAAATCTATTGGAAATAAATGAGTTTTAAAAAGTAAGTGCCAAACAAATAGTCAATTGACAAGTATAAGGCCCAACTCATGGTGAAGGGCTATACCCAAAGAAAGGGTATAGATTATGAAGAAACATTCTCCTTTGTGGTGAGATTTGTTTTCATTCACCTTATTCTAGCTATAGTTGCACATATAAATTTGGAATTTTTTCAAATGGATGTGAAAACTGTATTTTTCAATGGAGAACTAGACGAAGGGATTTATATAGATCAACATGTTATTTTGAGATTGAGGGACAAGAGCGCAGAGTATGCAAGCTGAAACGTTCCATTTATGGCCTTAAATAATCATTTTGACAATGTTACTTTAGATTTCATGAGGCCATTAATTCAATTGGCTTTGAGATACTAAAAGAAGACCATTGTGTGTATGTCAAATGTACACGAAAGTGCTTTCTAATTTTGTCTTTGTGCATGGATGATATTTTATTAACTGGAAATGATATGGATATAATTGTTATCACAAAAATGTAGTTGTCCTCTACTTTTGAGATAAAGGATATGGGTGAAGCAAATTATGTGTTAAGAGTTAAAATTTCGAGGGATCGATTTAGGAAGCTTCTTAGTTTGTTTCAAGAGACTTACATTAAGAAAATTCTAGAACGATTTCGTACGCACAACTCCAAACTCATAGACACTCCAATTTGAGAAGGGTTTTACGTTGAAAACTTAGAACATTGCCCTAAGAATGATGGGGAAAAGAAAGAAATGATTAGAGTTCCTTATGCAAGTACACTTGAAAGTCTGGTATAAGCTATGTTGTGTACACGACCTGATATTTGTTTGCAGTTGGATTGGTTAGTTATTATCAGAGTAACCCAGGATCTGTTCATTGGCAAGCAGTTAAGAGAATTTTTCAGTACCTTCATGGGACAATAAATTTCGTCTTTTGCTATCATGGTGGAGACATGAGATTGAAGTGTTATAGTAGTATTAATGGGACTAGTAAGAAAGATAAGCGAAAATCCATGATGGGTTATGGATTTATGCTTAGTGGGGGAGCTCTTTCTTGGTGTAGTAAAAAAAAATCATGCATTGCTTTGTCTGCAATGGAGTCGGAGTATATTACTTGCTCAGCAGATGTACAAGAGGCTGTTTGGTTGAAGATATTTTTTCAACACCAAGAGGTTACGGCTCAAGCAGATGAAGCCGTTAAGATATATAACGATAGTATGGCAGTTTTGGCATATTCCAAGGATCTCAAATACCATGGTAGAACCAAACACAACTTTGTGTATTTTTTAAATATTAAAAAAAACACGCATATGCACTATTGCTTACTGGCGTCGGTCAAATGCATTGAGTAACATAACATTTTTTATTATAAAAATGCAATGCCTAGATATAGTTCTGGAGTGTGCAATCTTCGCATATTCCATTTGAAAGAAAATTAAGTCCACCATTAAAAAATAATTTTTTTATATAGGTTCTAAATTTATCTATTTTTTAAAATAGAATACGCATGACTTGCATACTTAAGACTACAAATTTAGTTTTTCTTTTACAAATTTACAAAATACACATTTTAATCTATTTAAAAATATACGAAAAACTTATAGGATAAGAAAAAAATAGGTTTTCCGTATATTTCCTTTTGAAAAAAAAAAAAATCAGTTTATGTTTTTTACATCAATTGTTTGGATAAGAAAAATTTTAGAGATGTGTGTTTCTTTGTTAGTTTTGGTAAAATCGTTGAGATCAAATATATTTAGAACCAAAGTTTTCTAGAGATGATATCTTTAGAGTTAGAAATTTTGTGATTTTTTCTTTCCGAAAATGATTTTGATTTCACTCTGAGAAAAATTGATGTAATGATTAGATACTTTTATTTAAGACAAGATTATATATATATATATGTGTGTATATATATATATATATGATATTATAATATGTCAACTATTTTCAAATATGTATAGATATTTTTAAATATTATTAAAATAAAAAATAATTTTATTTTTTATCTAATTATTACAAGTTACAATTTTCAACTAAAATATAAAAAATAATACAAAATTTTCAAAAGTTAATATAATATTTGATTTTTTTTTAATTTTTTAAAATATTTTAAAATATCTTAATTTAAATTATTTCAATATTATTTACCGATATATTAAAATTTCTAGCTATCCAAAGTCCGAACATCACCTGAAACTTCGTCGTAGGAAGGAAAAGTTTTCGTGGAAAACTTGTCCGTTTAGATTTTGAAGTCGAACCGAAGAAGAAACAAAGCAGGGGAAAGAAAGGGTAAAAGGACCAAAGGTTATAATCTCTAGACGTGCCCCGTTGCTTGCAGAGTTGAGTCCTTCAATAGGTAATGGTCTCTCTCGCACGCTCAAAACCTATAATCTCTCTGACCCATTTCATATATTTGCCGAGATTGTTTGGTTTCACATTCTATGTAAATTCTTCTGGTACTCTGCCTTTTCCTTAAGACTCTTTTTCTGAGATCATTGTATCATTTGCTGAAGATAATAGAGGGTTTTGTTCGTCTTTCATGGAATCTTAGACCTCTGTTATGGTAGTTCTATGTTTTAATTTTTCGAGGGTTATCAGTTTGCTCATTTTCGTTGACAAAAACAGAAAAAATTAGCTCAATCCCATTGATTATTTCTTTGTAGTACTTGATTTGGTTTGAAAAGTAAAATAAATGCATATTTGGCTAGTATGTAAACTCAATTGCGATACTTTGTTTTAGCTTAACCCAATAGTTGAACTCAAAATCCAACCATTTCCCTATACTTGCTGCTTGTCCTTTGGCAGTATGCTAGGACCCCATTGACATGCTTCTGTACTTCTACATTATACTCGATGTTGGTAGCACAGACATGCACATATATATGCTATACGGGATTGAACCAGGCTGTGACCTCACACTTTATGGTTTGTTTATGAGGAGGGGAGATGTTATTTTGTCTGATGACCATTAGCAAAGTATCTGCTTCTTTTGTGATGAATCATGAAATTCTTTTCATGTATGGCTTAAGAGTCTGTCCTTGATCTCCTTTACCAGCTAAGGATGTTTAATATTGTAAGCCAACTTTGGTCAATGTGGGGGTTCTTTCAAGAACTATACAACTTTAATTAATCACTAATAGGGAACTGCATGGGCTGTTGGTTTTTTTTGTACCTGCAATTAAAGGGAATAGTATCATTTTTTTTTACTCAAAAAACTAAAGGGAATGGTATACTTTACATTGTAAAACTATTAAATTGTTTTGCAATTTGTTCCCAAACTATTAAAATGATGTATTCCACTTTCAATCTATGAAAACATTTACACTTTGCACCCTTATGTCAGCATCAGCCAGCTTATACTGGTCTGTTGAAAGAAACTTTCTTTCTTTTCCCATTTCTTGAACTACTCTTGTTTGTAATCATACTTTTTGAATACCATGCAATGCACAAGAGGCAGTGGCTTCTGATCTTGTATATATCTCACACAGAAATTAAGGCTTATTTGTTTTGGTACTTGATCCTTTTTACTAGCTAAAGATGTTTAATATTGCAAGTCAAATTTGACTATTTGAGCCTTGGTTGTTGCAGCAACAATGGCAATTAAGATACTATCCAATTGTTTGACTGTATTGGATGGTCCAATACAGTGAGAGATAGATATAGTATTAAATGTTTATGTGCTTTCCACACTACCCGAGAATTCTATAGCTGTGGCATTAAATGCTTTAAGGCCCACTTGATGTGTCTATCTCTCTCCAGGGTAAGACCATCCAATTTGGTCAGGTGATTGGAGAGGATCTATATTCCAAATAAGGTTGTATATATTTGTTGTATACATTTAAAATTACCGATAAGGAAGGTTTATGAGACTGTAGTTTACAATCCTTAAACCACATCAGTGTATCCTAAATAGCTGTAATGCAATTGGTCCCGCCTCAGATAACATAAACGGTAATTTTTCCTTCAAGGAATGGCAGAAAATATCTTGCATGACATCCATAAAGCATATCATGAACAATTAATGTTTTGTTTCATTAGGTTTAGTATCTAGCTACAGCGGGATGGGAAAGTCAAAACCAGCAATTTAGATTCCATGTAGCATATCACCATTGCAAAACAGAAAGAGAGCTTAACATCATCTACAAGCACAAGGTTTAATTTTGTTCAGGCCATTGGTAGGCCCTTTACAGTATAGGTTGCTATTATATGGTGTGCTAAACCATGTATAATGGGTGCAAAGCAATGAAGAAAAGAAGCTCAAACACACGGCTTAACATGTAGCATATCACCATCACAAAATGTGAAGAGAGCTTAACATTATCTACAAGCACATGGCCTCTGCATGCTAATGCCTTAATTCTCATCCTTAATCAGGTAGTTGTTTGGCACTGTACGTGTACTGTTTGAGTTGTATACTGTGATTTGTTAAACTTGACTATTTGAGCCTACAAAAGCAATTAAGATATTCTCCAATTGTTTGACCATATTGGATGGTCCAATACAGTGAGAGATAGATATAGTATTAAATGTTTATGTGGTGTCCACCCTACCCAAGAATCTTATACCACCTGCATTAAATGCTAAGGGTCCACTTGATGTGTCTATCTCTCTCTAGAGTTAGACCATCCAATCCGGTTAGGTAATTGGAGAGGATCTCTATTCCAAAGAAGGTTGTATATATTTATTGTATACATTTAAAATTACTGATAAGGAAGGTTTATGAGACTGTAGTTTACAATCCTTAAACCACATCATTGTATCCTGAATAGCTGTGATGTGATTGGTCCAACCTCAGATAAAACTTCTTCCCCGGGTAATGCTGGATCTCATTCATGACCTTTTATATGCTCATTTTAGGATATTAAAATCTGCCACACCCAAACTCCTGGTTGGGGATGAGCACCAATACCATTTGTAATGACCCAAGAGCAATTCAAGTCATATTTGGGCTTACACTCCAAAAGAACTAGTCAATTTTATAGTGGAGCTCTTCAGAATCATTAAAAAAAATCAAATTTTACTAAGCAAGGCACCAATTTGAGACTTGGCAGTTGACACTCAATAGCCCTTATCTTACTACTTTCCCCTCTGTTATATATCACACACCCAATGTGGGACTTAGTGGGGTGTTACAATCTCCTTCCCACTCAAATCTTTGGCTTTCTAGTCAAGGTTCACATTACACCAAGTCCCCAGTCCCACATGGGTTGGCTTCTGATGCCATTTGTAATGACCCAAGTAAACCAATTCACATATGGGCTTCTACTCTAAAAAGAATAGTCAGGGTTACAAATGGAGCTCCTTAGAATAATTATAAATTGCAAGAACTTCTCCCCTAGGCTTTGAGATCTTATTAGACACCCTACATATACTTAATTCAAGGTATAACAACCTCCCTCACTCAAATCCTTGGCATCCATATTAGACCATTCAGTAAGGTGGCACAGCTCAAGTCCCACACTTTTGGCTTGTAATAGGCTTTGATACCATTTGTAGCGAGCCAAGAAAAACTGAAGTCATCTTTGTGCATGTACTCCAAAAGGATTAGTCAATGATACAGTAAGAGGAGGTGAAAGCAAGCTACTTTGGGCTTCTTCAAAGAAAGAGATGTTCAATGTCCATACTTTCTATAATTTCTGCATTCCTTCGAAAAACAATTCATTTCCTTGGAAAAGAAAAGGGCAAACTGAGCTACCTCTAAGAACTGCATATTTTGCTTGGACAGCCTCTTTAGGATAGATTCTCACCATGGATAATATGAGAAAAAGACACATCATTGTGATTGAATGGTGATGCATGTGCAAAACGGGTGGAGAGTCTTTAGATCACCTTTTACTATAGTACGATGTGGCTAGTGCTCTATGTAATGATTTTTTCAGCTGAGTTGGTTTGCTTAGGTCATGCCCCGAATAGAGGAACCTTTTTACCCTTAGAGTGAGGATTAGTTGTTAGGCCACAAATCTGAGCAGTGTAAAAAATGCTTTGTACATATCTCATATGGTGTATTTGGAGGAAAATGAACTGATAGAAATTTTGAGTACTGCGAATGGATGATGTAGGATCTCAGAACTTTCTTTTTCAACGCTATCCTCCTTTGGATAGCTTCTATAGACTTTAGTGGGCTTTTTTTCCCATTAGTTTGTTGTCTCTTTTTCTACTTCTAGCTAGATGAGTTTCTTATAGACATCTCGTTGTACTTGGATTGCTTTTTTATGAAATTGTTACTGTTATAAGAACAGATTCATGGTTTAGATCTTTCATGAAGTGTATACTTGAGGCCTCAAGTATTCACCAAAGCTTTCAGTCATTTAGTGTGCTAAATTATTTAGTTTGAGGATTTATTTATTTTACTAGATTTTTTTCTATTTGTATGTCTTTACTCAATAAACTCCAAAACCACGTGGTCATTGTTTTCTGACGGCAAGAATTCAGTTGCATTTATCGTTACAAAAACATTACATAATTGTTATTTTTGTAAGATGATGTTCAACTAGGACAGTAGACTCCATGTTGTTATTTAAACCTTGGAAGGTCTGTTAGTTTGACGTACCTTTTTTATAATTATTTTAGAAGGACAATAAGAGGTGTGTAGCCGTTTCACACATACACACACACACGTATATGTAAGAAGGGGTTGGAATTGGATTCACATATTACACCTCACCGTTAAGTCGAATGATTGAACTACTAATATCCCTTGCCGTTCTCCTCCATCACATAGATTTTTTTTTTTTTTTAAGAATTAAAATGAACCAAGTATGTAGTAAGAAGGTTTCAAATTATTGGGCAATCAACTAGTTTTTATGGTATACACAGTGGGCATTGAGAACAAGTCATGAGGGTCCACACTGAGAAGAAATCAACTTCCAGAACTACCCCTTAACGGATGTCAGAAATTGGGGAGAGGTTGTTACATGACTTTGCACTGTTTACACGTGTGAAATGTTGCATGGTGCTTTTTATGATCATTTATGTCTATCCTTGTGTAGATTATTGCAGATAAGGTTCCTTTATTGCTGTTTCTGCATGCATGTTTATTCTGCCAAGTTGCCAACTTTCTTCCATTTGTGCTTTCTGTGTTTCTCCTCTCAATTGATTCTCATTAGACGTGTCGTTTACATTAATGGTTAAGACTATGACCTGTCTTTCCCTCAAACGGCTATAAAAGGGGGGTTAAGAACTGAAGCGTTCTTCATCACAGCGAGATTGTTCTTGCACTTGCTAGTTTCCGTCTTATAGTCTTCATAGTAGCCTTGTTGAGTTCTCATTTTCAACTTAAGCAATGAATCGCCTTTTGGCCTCCAACAAAGAAAAGGTTGAGAAGGTTTCATGCTACTTTTGTAAAAAAGTGTTCAATAATTACCAGGATCTTGAGGTCCATCTTAGGGCTCATCAAGAGGAGATTAATGGAAGGAAGAGCTTGAATTATCCTGCTCATTTCAGTAATTTCATGGACGTTGTTAGCACTATCCCTAATTCCGTCTCCATAGTCCTGCCTGGAAGTTCCTTTCACCGTTCTGGGAATAAGCCGAGTAAACTTTTCCTTAGGACAACCTCTCCTTTGGAATTCTCTAAGTTCTGCTTGAATGAACTCAGCAGGGTACATGCAAGTAAGTGCTCTGAAAATGATGTTCAAAATGATTCATCCATGTCTGCCATGTCACCATATCTTTCATCCGACAGTAGCCGTGCTGAAATTCATCATTCTCATCCTTTTTTGTCAGCCGTTTCTATGCCTTCTGCTCCATCTTCCTTTGGAGATGCATTGATGAACTTTCAGCATCACAGCTTCAGTAATTTTTCAGATCCTGCCTGTGGTACAAGTCTTCCTGATTCAGGGCTTGGCTCAAATCTATTGCATGGCTTGAAAGAGTATACTGCTGTTGGTTCCTTTCCTCCTGGCCATGGTCCATGCTCAGGCCAAACTGGTGTTGGTAAGTATGATAAGAGTAGTGTGAATCCTGATATGATGAATTCATCAAAAGGGCCTCAGATCAACTCCAGCCTGCCTGCAGAAACAGAGGAGCCTCAGAAGAACGAGCCACTTCTTCCCTTTATTGAGAAGGAAGAGATAGAAAGGTTGGACATCCTTAAGGATGTGGAGGGCTCGTTTTCTGAGTTGGGGATTTCTTTTTATGACAAAGAGTGAGGTGGAGCAGATCTGGATCTATCTCTCTGCAACCTTGTACTTTTTTTCTATATGCTTAAATAAATATGTATGGATGGGTTTGCTGTACTGAATATATTATCGGTTCGGTTGATGGAATCTCTCTCTCTCTCTCTCTCTCTCGCCACAGCACAAATGTGCATGCATACACTGACCTTTTTAGATCTGGCTCATCATCTCTTACAACATACCTTATGATTTAAAAAAGCAAGGAATTCCTTTTCTAGATGCGGAATTTACATGGATGGTGGAGTGGAAAGATATAATCTTTCCACTCCGACTCTCCAATCTCTCTCTCTCTCTGTCAAAATATTATTAGAGTGCAAAGGAGCGAAACCTGAGTAACTAGGAAGTATACAAGAGATAGAACCAGCGAAAGGTGAAACAATGTTATGCCTCTTTGGGCATGTTATTGTACTAGAGAATGGTTCTGCCATAATGAAGTGAATGAATTATTTCTGACACGCCAATCAAATATATATGCCTTGTTGGGTACGCTATTGGTAATAGTCTCCAGTTTTAGCAGGGATGTTGATTTTGGTATATCTTTAGCAGGGAGTTTATAAAAGAGAGAATTCCATACTTTAATTGTATACAGTTCTTGCTTTTAAATTGTATATGCCTATTATACGCTTCTTTAGGCCCTTAATCGTTTTGTTTCCCACTTTTGGGTGGGAATTGGTTATATTATTTCATTAAATGACTTCTGTATTTTTAGTTGTCTTTTTTGTTTCTTTGGTTGTTGGTCACAAGTAAGGAATAATCATTATGAGCGACCCACCCTGGTTTCCTTTACTGCCATTCCATTTTAATATTGGGATATTCCGTTTTGTGTTATGTTTTATGGTGGTTAATATAGATCCAACTGCTTGGGCAGAGTTATGCTGTATTATTAGAGAATAATAATCAGCGAATAAGTGCACTAAGATAGATAAATGCACACTGTTAAATATGTCAGTTTCTGAGATAAACAGATCTGTTTTGGTTATAAATCCTTTTAGTTGTATATATGATTTCCTGGCATCAGATTCTTTGGTCATACTGGATTTTTATATGTTTTGGTTACATAATGTAGTAATTCAAACAGTTTGCCCTTATATATTTTTGCCTGTAGAGACCTCTTATCATCTATCATCCTCTGTTTCTAGAATACCAACATCTGAATATGTTGATTTTTGAGATTCACAGTTTTAAGTTAATTACTCCAGTTTTCTCAAACCTATGAAGGCATGTGATATTAAATGTGTTGCAAAAACTAGACATGGCAACGTGATAATAATATCAATTTCAGAAAGGTGACCTCCTCACTTTAACACACAGCGTCATTGTAAAATAGAGAATACTTGCTCAGAATCCATGGTAAACAAAGTGCTGCAAGTCAATGTTCCACATTTGAGTTTTCTTTTAATGGCAAGTAACTTTGTTATTGCCGAAACCTCCCTATGATTGTTTTTTTAATTGTTGGAAGCTTATTTTTGTGGCAAGAATTTGATCAAGTTTCTTCTGGCTGTGTTATTGCTTTGAGTTTTTTCAGGAGTTTCCTGCCAATTTGGAGGTTCTTGTCGATAAACTTGTGGCTTTTAAAGATGTGGAGCAAACCTGCTTTTCAGAATCTATTGCATTGCTTCAGCTTGGAGACACTGTAGACAGATCAAAGTTCTTGCTAATCCCCCATGGATGGTGTAAATACTGGAAGAAACATATGAAACCAGAAGATGGTCTTTCTTTACATCTGGTAATCTGATTGGTGAACATCCAAGCTGAAGTCGAAAAGACTGGTGAAATGAGATGTCCTAGACAGCTGGCTTCTGTGTTATATGAGAAACCCCATCTCTCTACCAGAGTTGAAGAAGAGGCCAGCTATAAGTAGCTGAAAAGATATGAGTTGCTTACAAAATCCCTAAATTATTGTTAGTGAATTGCTGATATATTCAGAAAGGTTTACATTACTCTTGATGTTCCTATCAAATTACTCTAGAGACTAGAGCAGCACATCCGAATGTTACTCATCATCCAGAATATCAGTAACTGCTTATCAATTTTTGCCTTTCCTTTAAAATATGTACCTTTTTATAAAACATTTATTGAGCTAAATACGCAGCAGTTTCCTGCTCAGCTGATTTTGCTAGGTATGACAAGAACATCTCTTATATTTCTGCATACCATATAGCACATTTGTTAACATTGTGATATTCTGGTGATATGATTGCTATTCAAAGGCAAAACCCTGATTATTTTGGATCAAACTTGGTGCCCATGTGCCAAGTAAAAATAGGCTCCTGTCTTGGGGTTGATGCAGAATAAAAGGAGGCAAGTACAGATATGAGATGAAAGCATGTAACAAAGTTTATAGGCATAACAGTTCAGAAACGTACGAATTATAACTCTTAAAAAAGTAATGCTAAATACAAGTTCCGTGCACTTTGAAAAAGAGTGTGTCCCACTATTAAAAAATTAATATTTTTTTAATGTGGATCTCATATTTATTTACTTTTTTTAAAGAGAGCGCGCGAAACCTATACACCTTAAGACTGCAAATATCATTTTTCATAATTAAGATTCTTTCTATTTTTTAACCTAATTTAACCTAAGGAGTAATGGTTTTTAAAATGATACGTCGTATTTGGAGTTAGGGGGTGATAAACGGTCAGTTTGGACCAGAGAAACCGATCGGACTGGATCGAGACTGAGATCGATCGGTCTCGGTCCAGGTTTTAGAGGATCGAAAAATTTTGGTCCAGTCCCGATCCAAGGTTTTTCCACCCTAGATTGGACCAGACTAGACCAAAGGAAAAAAATATATATATTATATATATATATTATTTATATAATAATTGTATAATTTATTATATAATTTTCATCTAACCTATCACTATTAACAATATAAAATTTTAAATATGTTATTAACACTTGTTAACATTCTATCAATTAACTAATATATTATAAAGTAGTTAATTATATAGTAATTATATAAATTAATAATGTAATTTTCATCTAATTTATTATCATTGACTATATAAAATATTTTTTATTGAATTAGTTACATAATTCACATTAATAAGTTATTTAATTTTAATTTAGTATTTTAAATAAATTTTTTTATTAATTAATTTTAAAAATAAAATAATTAGACCGGATCGAAGCTACCAGTCCGGTTTGGGGAAATGATGGACCACACTGGACCGGACCGGACTAGACTGACCAATTTGCACCCTTATTTAGAACCAATTAATTATGTCTTATTATTTAACCATATAATTAAGTGAATGCAATAAAACACAAAAGTTGGAAGGTGTTCTAAAAATGATCGTCAATGTTCCATTATAAGAGACTTAATTTGAAAATAACGAATTGGACAATTTTAACCTCCCTCGTAAAATTATCCTAAGAAGATTCGATGATTGTATTCTCCTTAATGGATATATAAACCAATCGGCAAGTTTATCATCTAACATTCTTGGTCTTTATTTTCTCATTTTGATCCAAAATACATAACACTCTAATAGGTGTGTACACACACACACACAAGCTTTCTTTCAAAGTTTAAATAAATGACCAAGTTTAATCTTGATAAGCACTTCAATCTCACTTAAAATTCGAAATGACCGATTAACATTCGGACATATTTTTTTTTTTCAAATTGAGTTGGAAGAAACTTTCTCAAGCGTATCTATGAATATGACAAATATCGATTAAATATGTGATATGAAAGTATTATAAGATGAAAAGACTGTACGTGTCCAAACAAACAACAATGGCCATCTTCCTTGGCTCTCTGTATGGCAACAAAACGAGTTTGAAATTTCTATTCCACAGGCCCAAAATTAGCAATGAGATTGCAAAATTCCAAGCAATGATTTCTGGACATGAAACCCTCCCACAATCAATCACGAGCTGTGTACAATCACCTCACTTTTTTCTTGATAAGCAAATTGGCGGCACCCCGGAAAGAAAAACATGAGCAAATTGGCCGAGGAAAAAAGAATTTTACAAGTATATTGAATCTCAAATATATATATTATATATATATATATATATATATATTTTCAACAGTTAGTTTTATTATTGATAGATAAACATTCTAAAATAAAAAATACAGAAGGTGGAAATCGAAGATCCATAATAAAGCCAAAATATTTTACTTGATGGTGAAATAATAGTAATTGAAGTGAATACATATGTGAGCATGAATTTACATAAAATCTTATTTTAAAGCAGTGTCCAATACTGGTTATCAATTCTATGTAAAACAGTATCCAGTACTGGTTATCAATTGCCTAAATAGCCAATTCTTCGTTTCAGATAAACTTTTTCACTCTGTACAAAAAATACTTCAATGTAGGAAAATCTTATTTTTTTTCCTTCTGGTGATTTTCTGGTGCATGTAGTGGCGAGTTAGTGATTGAATTTAGTGAGTTATGGGCACTGTGAAGCAGATTCTCATTGAATCTAAGGTTTTTGAGGTAGTAAGGGATGGGAGATTTGTTTTCTTGACTAAAAAAGGATGGAAGGTGGTGAAAGAGATTAGACTGGGACTAGGCACGTCGAGGTGGTTCATCAAAGCTTTGGAGGATTGCTTGAAGACTGTGAGGAAGGAGTTTTATTATGCACATAGGGAAAGAGATAGGGGCTATGTTGCACAGAGACGCCACAACTCAAGAGATTCCTTCATGGCATTGATGGAGTATGGGGGAGGTGGGTATTGAAATTTCTTATTCATACCAGAAGATAGGGAGGGAAGGGGTTGGAGGAAGCTGGTGGAGATTATGAGGGAGGCTGCTTGGACAGGTAATCCTGTGTCTCAGCCACCATAACAACCACCATTTTGGTCGTACCGGGAGTCACTACTACCCAAAGGCAGTACAAGGGGAGGCCATAGTTCTGACACCTCGGCATGCTCAAGAGGAGGAGTAGGCCTGCAAAGGAGTGCGGCCACTTTTGAAGGAGGGCAGGCTTGGGAGAAAGGTGACAGAGTGGTTGTCAGTTTGTATGAGGAAAAAGAGTTGTGTGCATTACAGGAGATGAAATGTCAGATAGATTTGCTGCAAGTGAAAATCAATTGGATGTTACGGTGTGCAAAGGAGAAAAAATGGATGGGCTTGGGTCTGGGAGTGGGCTGTGGTCCAAGTGATGCTAAGAGGATGAGTGTTCCAGTAGGGGAAGAAGGCAGCATACGGGAAGTAGAAGAATTTTGTGGGGTTTACTTTGGGAAGAAGAATTTCAAGTGAATATCAATTGGATGTTACGGTGTGCAAAGGAGAAAAAATGGATGGGCTTGGGTCTGGGAGTGGGCTGTGGTCCAAGTGATGCTAAGAGGATGAGTGATCCAGTAGGGGAAGAAGGCAGCATACGGGAAGTAGAAGAATTTTGTGGGGCTTACTTTGGGAAGAAGAATTTCGTGGGCCATGAAGAAGACTTGAAGGGGAAAAAGGTTGCTCATGGGCTGGGCCCAAGTAGAAGCCCACGTAGGGTCTGGAAGGAGAGAGGCCCGATTTCGGGTAGTGTATCGGGTGAATTGGAGGTGCCCGACACTCCCATTCTGGGTCCAAGTCTGAGTTGGAATGTTAGGGGACTGAACGAGATTAATAAACGCATTTGAATAAGAGTTTTATTAAGGAAATGGAAGTTGGACATCATTTGCTTGCAAGAAACAAAGTTGAAGCTTATCAATAGAAGAATTATTCGGAGTTGCCAATTGGTAGATTGGGCAAACTTACCTACGAAAGAGGTCTCGGGTGGAGTGTTGGTGATGTGGGATAAGAGGGTGGTGGAAAGCATTGATGAGTTTGTGGGAGAATATTCGGTGGGGGTGTTTTTATAAAAATACTAAGGATGGCTTCTTATGGGCTTTTGCTGGGGTATATGACCCTAATTTAGATAATGCGAGGAGGTTGCTTTGGGTGGCTTATGTTCTTGGTAGGAGGCTCTTTAGTATATTGGTGGGGATTTAAACGTGACAAGATTTCCCAGCGAAAGATCAGGGAGGGAAGACAAAATCAAGCTATGATGGATTTTTCGGACTTCATTTTTTAGTTAGATTTGATGGATATACCTCTAATGGCAGGTAAATTTACTTGGTCTAATTATCAAGGTTGGTCAAGACTAGACAGATTCTTCATTTCTCCCTCGTGGGAGCTATAGTATCCAAACTTAAGCTAGAAAAGACTCTCGAGGATATGCTTGGATCACTTCCCTGTCATGTTAGACTGTGGTGGCATTCAAGGGGGTAGAAGGCCGTTCAAGTTTGAGAATATGTGATTAAAAACGGAAGGGTTTGTGAATTTGATTAGACAATGGTGGAATTCATACTTCTTTGATGGTAACCCGAGCAATGTATTGGCTAGAAAGTTGAAAGTTTTGAAGAAGGATTTGAAGACATGGAATGAACAAGTATTTGGTGATGTAACTTTACAGAAGAAGAGTTTATTTCATGAATTACAAAGTTTGGAAGGGGTAGAAGATGAGAACAACCGAAAAGATCAAGTAGTTTCTGAACTTGAACGTTTGGCCCTAATGGAGGAGATCTCATGGAGGCAAATGTCAAGGGCGTTGTGGCTTTGGGAGGGGGATAAATACACAAAGTTTTTTCACTGTGTTGCTAATGCACATAAGAGGTTCAATTCCATTGAGTCCTTGAACATAGATGGTGGTGCATCCTCAAATCAAGATGTGATAAAGGAGCATGTGGCTGGCCATTTCGAACACCTGTTGTTGGAACCTCATGCTTGGAGGCCTATCATGGATGGTTTAGCCTTTGAGGCCATTGATCAAAATAGTTCGACTTTGTTGAAGAGATTGTTTGAAGAGGAAGAGGTACAACAAGTAATCAGGAAAATGAATAAAGATAAAGCTCCAGGTCCAGATGGTTTGACTATGGCTTTTTTCTAGTTTTGTTGGGAAGTGGTGAGGGAGGATGTAATGTTGGTTTTTCATGAATTCTTCACTTATGGCAAATTTGAGAAAAGCTTAAACGCTACTTTTATTGCTCTAGTCCCTAAAAAGGCTGGTACAATAGAGGTACAAGATTACAAGCCGATTAGTCTTGTGGGTAGTGTCTATAAGATACTTTCAAAAGTCCTTGCTAATAGGATGAGTTTGGTCATGGCAAAGATCATTTCTAAGTCATAAAATGCCTTTGTGAAAGGGAGGAGAATTCTGGACTTGGTCCTCATAGCTAATGAATGTTTGGATAGTAGGATCAAGTCGGGAGCTCCAGGTATTATATGCAAACTAGATATGGAGAAGGCATATGATCATGTTATTTGGGATTTCTTGATATATATGTTGGGGAGATGTAGTTTTGGGGAAAGATGAAGGAAATTGATGAGGCATTGTGTGTCAATGGCTCACTTCTCAGTTTTGGTAAATGGGGACCTTTAATAGTTCAAGAGGACTATGTCAACGTGATCCATTATCACTCCTCTTATTTGTTATAGTAATGAAGACGCTAAATAGAATGGTGTCGGCTGCAGTAGATTGAGGTTTTTTCTCTGGCTTCTCAATAGGAGATATCCACGGCTCTACCATTATCTCTCACCTTTTGTTTGCAGATGACACCTTGCTATTTTGTGAGGCAAATGCAGGGTATATTCAATCTTTGAAGGCCATCTTACTTTGTTTCAAAGCAGTATCCGAGTTGAAGATTAATCTTACTAAGACGGAGATGGTCGCGGTTGGTGATGTAAACAATATCAAAGGGTTGGCTGACATATTGGGTGTGTGTGGTTTCTTCATTAACATTGAAGTACTTGGACTTCCGTTGGGGGCTTCCAAAGCTAAGACAATTTGGGAGGTTGGAAATATTTAAGCTAAGGATGGCTAGGTGGAAAAGGTTATATTTATCTAAAGGGGGCATATCACTCTTATCAAGAGTACTTTTTCCAACCTTCCCACGTACCACTTATCTTTATTTCCTCTTCCTGCGACAATGTATGTTCTCCTTTGAGGGATGATGGCTTGGGGGTTTGGAACGTGATGGATTTTAATAAGGCCTTGTTAGGTAAATTGTTTGGCATTATAACTATGAGAGGGGAGCCTTATGGAAAGGGGTGATCGACACGAAGTATGGTAGTGAAGAGGGGGGTTGGTATTCTAAAGAAGGTAGGGGGTCCTATGAGTAGGGCTATGGAAGTATATACAGAAAGGTTGATGCTCCTTTGCTAGTAATACTCGGTTGTGTTTGGGGGATGAGAGTAGGATCGGCTTTTGGAAGGATGTATGGGTGGAAGACACGGCCTTGAAGGATACTTATCCCGGGATTTTCAGTATTACAAGGGAGAAGGAAACTATGGTGGTTGACTTGCAGGCAATCAACCAAGGTTCACAGGAGTGGAATATTAACCTTACTCGAGCTGCACATGATTGGGAAGTGACTGGTTTGGTGAAGTTTCTGAACTTGTTGTACAACACTCCTATTGCGACCACAATTGAAGATTTACTGGAATTGAAACCCTATAGGAAAGGGAAGTTTTTGGTATGCTCCTTCTATGACTCTATTACTATGTATCAAAGGTATAATTTTCCATGGAAGAACATATGGAGGAGTAAAGCACCAACCAAGACTGCATTTTTTATTTGGACAACAGCTCTAGGGAAGATTATGACTACAGATAATCTTAGACGACGTGGCCTTATCATCATGAATTGGTGCTGTTTGTGCAGAAATAGTGGTGAAACGACGAACCATCTACTCTTACATTGTGATTTTAATCGAGATATTTGGAATTACATCTTTAGTTGAATGGGAATAGGTTGGGTAATGTCGGGTAGGGTGGTGGAACTGCTAGCAAGCTGGAGAGGGATCATTGGAACACCACAGATCATGACTGTGTGGAAGATGGCTCTCATATGTATTTTTTGGTGTATTTGGTGTGAAAGAAACGAGAGGCTTTTGTGGGACATTGCTCCTTGGAAGAGTTTAAAAGTTTTTTCTGGAAGACTTTTTTTATGTGGGACATTGCTCTAGATTTGAATGGCCTCAGTTTCCATGATTTCCTTATAACTGTTTCTAGTTTTTAAATAGGTGTATTCACATGTATACTTCCAGTGTACTTGGGCTATGCCTATTTTCTTTATCAATGAAATAATTTATTCCTTATAAAAAAATTTTACATAAAAAATGGTAATCATGGTGTTAATTATGTATAAAAATAATGATCAAGTAATTTATCAGTATTTGAGTTTGATTGGGAAAAAAAGAATGAGAAATGCTATACATCAATTACTATTCATTTTCACATCCTACACCTACAGTTTTTTTTTTTTTTTTATAAGATGTGGGGGTGTTTTTTATAGAGTATGAAATAGTGAATAGTGACTGATAAAAAGAATTTTTCAAAATGAATATATTACCCAATTTGATTATAAACATCACAATAAAAAAAAAAAAATCTAAATTTCTATTAAGCACGCCCTAAAGGCACATGGTGTTGATGGAAACTAAATTCTTGAAGCCATGTTTGCCATAAAATAATACAAAATATCATATAATTATAGATTTTCTCTATCACAATCTCTTTTTGAGAAAAAACTAGTCTTGGCAATAGGTCATCACTCTCTAGTCCAAAACCAAATCTATCTAAATCTCATCAAAGTCACCATTTTTGTAACAATATTCCAACAGTGTCTCCCTTGTAAGTTGTTATATTAGCTTTCTTATGTATTCTCATTGCTTCTGCTATGTCGATTGTCAATTTCCAAGTTATGTTGCAATATGTATTTTGGGTTTGGTTGGTTTCCAGAATGATTAGTCTGTGAAGACCATAAAAATGGGCATTTCTTTCTGATTTGTAAACTGAATTGTTGTGAGTCTTCGATTCTATATCGCTAAAGAAGAAATAACCGAGAATTTTGCTGTTCTAGGTCACTGTTTTCTGATTTTTGTTGCCTTTGTAGTTCCTTGAAAATAGAACACTTGGTTGGTATATTGATAAGCGATAGTGATCCTAAGAGCAGTGGGTGAACATAATAATATAGAAACTTGACTCTTTTGTGCATATGGATTTGAATTCGGGTTTAGAATGGGTTCTCTGTGAATTTTATATTCTGCACTAATTGTCATGAAGATATTTTGGACAATCCATTGGTACTTCAATTTAGTGTACTTCTTGATTTGGGAATACCTATTTTGTACTGAAGTTGTTGAAGAGCGAGTAATGACTAATTTGGAATGGTAGCATTAATTTGGATTGAGGTGTGGATCTTTTAGATGTGGTTTGTAAATAAAAATCATTTGGATGGATGACATAGACAAGGAGCTGTGTATTGGAATAAGAGCCGTTTCATTTTTTTTCAATGGTGCAGATATTTTGCATGAGAGATGAAGATGTAACATGTCCGATTGTCTTCCCAGCAGGCACCTATACACAAACCAGGGGATTCCCAAATAACATTATTACCAAAATTTAGTTTAGCAGTAATCCATTCTTCCTTGTTAAGTCATTCAACAGATATAGAGTTAATGCTCAAGGGAGAGCCGCTCATTCCAGGCCTTCCTGATGATCTTGCCTTCAACTGTCTTCTCTAGCTTCCAGTCAAGAGCCATGCAGCCTGCAAAGTTGTCTGCAAGCGATGGCATCTATTGCTTGGTAGTAAATAACGATTTTTCACCCAAAGAAATGAACTAGGCTTCAAAGACCATTGGCTCTTTGTCTTTGCTTTCCACAGGTGCACTGAGAAGACTCAGTGACAAGTTCTTGATCTTACTCATTTTTCTTGGCACTTTATCCCAGCAATGCCATGCAAGGACAAGGTTTATCCCCATAGATTTAGGTGTGTTTCCATCTCCCATGAGGGTGTCTTCTTTGTTTGTGGGGGTATGATTTCTAATGTTGATTGCTTCTTTGACTTGGTCCTGAAATATGAGATGCAGAAGAACCGTTGGATTATGATGAATCAGATGATGACTGCTAGATCATTTTTTGCAAGCGAACTGATTGATGGAATGATTTATGTGGCTGGAGGAAATAGCACAAATCTTTCTGAGCTTGACTCAACTGAGGTTATGGATCTTGTTAAGGGAATTTGGCATCCCATTGCAAGCATGGGAACCAATATGGCCTCTTATGATGCAGCAGTTCTAAATGGGAAACTTCTTATGACAGAAAGTTGGTTATGGCCTTTCTATGTCTCTCCCAGGGGTTAGGTTTATGACCCTAGAACAAATGATTGGGAAAGTATGGCTGTTGGGTTGAGAGAAGGCTAGATTGGTTCAAGTGTGGTTGTTTTTGGGCACTTGTTTGTAGTTTCAGATCTTGAGAGGATGAAGCTGAAGGTTTATGATGCGGATACTGATTCCTGGGAAACAATTGAAGTGCCTCCTTTACTAGAGTAAATATGCAAACCTTTTGCTGTGAATGTGAATGATTGCAGAATGCAGAATCTATGTTGTGGGTCGAAACCTTTATGTTGCTGTGGGTAGTATCTCAAGGCTCAACCAAAAAGGCACTCACAATAAAAAGTGGAGGTCTTTTGTTCAATGGAAGGTTGTGGAGGCATGTGAAAGTTTCTTTGACTTGACACCTTCAAGCTCTCAGGTTCTGTTTGCCTAGCTTTCAATTTTCTGTGATATTGTGTTTTCTATGTTGCTCAGTAAATTGTAATTTATATGCGAGTATAAAAGATGTAGAATGGAAATAGTTGTTCTCTAAAAGCTCCCAAATAGTTTCTGTCATGAATGTATCAACTATGTGATTTGATTGTGTTCTTATCTATTTAACTAATGTTGATTTAAATGGCTTGAAATCATTGTATTTATTAATATTAAGATTGGATGAGAGTGGTGATATTATTATTTTGATCGAGCTAGTATTGGACCAGTATTGGGTCTGCTTAATAATTCAAATGAAGTGGGACTCAGAGTTGTATCTTTTGGTGTGTTCAAATGGAAATGACAACACTTCATACCTTTTCTTCACCATTCCAATTGATTGAACTAGTTGAACAATAATCAGTGCTGTCAGTGTTCTTAAGTCAAGAGGGTTGATGGTTCTCTGCACTCTCTGTTCAGAGAGAAGTGGATTTTCCCGGGTGGGGGGGAGAGACAAAAATAATTGCATGATAGAGTAGAAATGGTTAACGATTTAAATAAGGTGTTGATAATTCTATCACTCCAAAGCATACGCAATCAGGTTTTTTCTATCAACTACCTGAGGTCTATAAATCTCTTTTTCTTCAGCTTTCAATGTACTTGAATTGTGCTGCTCATCTTAAATATTAGTATAAGAGTGCAAGTCATTAGTGTTTTACTTGTAAAGTCCAACATTCTTTTGATTTCGGTTAAACAGCTATCTTCTTGAGTACTCACATCCTGAAGATCAAGATTTGGTGTTATATGGTGATGAAGAATCATATGTTTTTGCCATGGGGAAATAAGGCTCCCATAATTGAGTTAGTCCCGAAGTCAGTGAAATGTGCTTTTAATAGCCTAAAAGCACTTTTAAAGAAAAAATAATATGTTTGGTAAATTTATAAGAAGTGCTTTAAGCACCTAAAAAAAACCTAAAAATATACTTTTAAAAAAAAAATCAAATTGAAACTTTTATTGAAAAGTTCCTATAGATAATGCTACATTTATAAAAACCCACCATAAGTAACTTCAAAAGTTCTTTAAATGCATGTTGTTATGAACGTGTTTTGTATCTCTGCCAAAGTCTTTTGGTAACTTGCAATTAGAAGGTAGTTGGGGCTCGATATGTTGGGGGACACCTCTGATGCCTAAGTTAGTATAAGGTTTTAGAGTGTTTTGAGTTTTAGGATGTTTAGAAGTTACCTCAAACATACTATTTGTCCTCTATTTATATGAGTCAAGCATGTGAGTGAAGGGCTTGCCTTGTGGCTTAGTCTTCTCTAATCCTCGTTGGATTGTGGATTGTTAGGGCTCTGAATCAGCTATTCTACAAGGAAAATTAATACCTTGGGCTAGTATCTCGAGCGGATATCGCGATAGGCATTATCTATCTGTTATGTAATTAATTCGTGTTTAATGATAGTTGGATTTGAATTCCATATTGATGCATTGTGGCAGTCTTGCCCTTTGACTTGTTCTTCACGGGCCTTTGGCCTTTAGTCTGTGGGCCTCTGTGGTCATTGGTTTGGTCAACTTTTTGCGAGGGACTATTTGGCCCTCCAGTTGACCTACAAATTCTTACCGGAAAAGTGTTGTGAGAATTTTCAATTTTGGCCTTTATTAATTACCTTTTGTAGTTTGGGCATGGCGTTTTAGTTTCTCGGCACATTCTGTACCGGATTACGATCATGTCAATTGAAATTTTCTGTTTTATCTTCTAAGGAGATGTGATCTTGGGAGAAGGTGGTGTAACTGGATTCGTTTCTCATTATTAATGAACGGTTCTCCTAAAAAGCTTTTTTTTAATAGTTCTTGTGGTTTGAGACAAAGAGATTTGTTGTCTCCCTTTCTTTTTGTCATCATGATGAATGCTCTTAGCTGTATGTTGGAGGTTGTGGTTGCTAGTGGTTTATTGTCAATTTTCTCAATGGGAGGGCCTCATGATGGTTTGATTATTGCTTCTCATCTTTTGTTCGCAAATGATACATTGCTGCTTTGTGATGTGAATTCTGACCACGTGCAAACTCTACGAACGCTTCTGCTTTGTTTTGAGGCTGTGTCTGGCCTTAAGGTAAATCTTGATAAGCCCTCAATGGTACCGGTGGGTCATGTGAGAAATATGAAAAGTTTGACAAGTATTCCTGGATTGTCAGGTTTCCTCTTTATCGATAAGATATATTGGACTTCCTTTGGGGGCTACGTTCAAGTCTAGCACGGTTGGGGATGGGGTGTTGGAAAAGGTAGAGACAAGGTTGGCAGGATGGAAGATGTTGTATTTGTCAAAAGGAAGAAAAATCAACCTTATCAAAAGTACTTTGTCTAGCATTCCTACCTATTTTCTATCTTTGTTTCCCATCTCAATTGTTGTAGAAAATCGATTGGAGAAGTTATTTTAAGACTTCTTGTGGGGACCTATTGGGGAGGAAGCCAAGTTGCACTTGGTTTGTTGGGATAAGGTTTGTATACTCTTTCCGAATGTGGTGGATCTTTTTACTTGTTAGAGAGGTTTAAGGGATAATTTACAAATTGCCGTTGTTTGGAATATGACCACTTTATGCCTTGTGTGGTGTATTTATGTTGAGAGGAATGGTCAATACTTTGAAGATAAGGAACGTTCGGTGGATGAACTTAGAAGTTTTTTCTTCAATACCTTATTTCAGTAGGCTTCGGCTATTGTATTTAATGGAACTAGTGTCCATGATTTTCTTGTTTTGTTTTCTAGTTCCTAATTTGTAACTATGTTGTATTTGTATACATCTTGTGTACTTAGCTTTGTCTTGTTACTTGTCTCAATAAAATTTTTCTTATTCATAAAAAAAAAAAATGTTATTCACCATCATTTTTTCCATCATCTTCCTACCATTTCATGATGTGTCATTAAATTATTGGAGATTATTTGTTATATTCTATTTGTAAACCAATCATTTGATACTAAATTTAAGAATATTGAGATAATAATGATAATAAGGATGAGAAGTAGATTTTTTCCTATATATTATTGGTACAATTATATTGTTAATGGATATACAAGTACTTTTACTAATAAATGAGATAGTATCATTTCATATTTATCCAAAAAAGATTGGTAATATCATTTTATTAAAAAAAGAATATTTTTTTAAGAGAAATGATATTTACAGTCATAAGGTGTGCAAGTTCTGCATAGTATCTTTTTAAAATGTAGGTAAATCTAAAATTCACATGAAAAAAATTATTTTTTAATGGTGTACTCAACTTTTTTCATAAGGAGTGTGTAGAGCTTGCACACCATATAACTGTATCTAACATTACTCTTTGTTTAATCTAAATTTCAAATTTTAAACAACAGTCATGCATTTGTAACAAGATTTATAAAACAATGAAAAGTAGAATGGCTACAGAGAACCGTAAAAGTAAACTCACAATCTGACATAACTTTATATGATACATTAATGTATCATTTAGATAGTAAGTGGAGATTAGATGAGTTAGATAAAAGTTGAATAAAATATTGTTAGAATATTATTTTTTTAATATTATTATTGTTTTGGAGATTTGAAAAAGTTGAATGTTTATTGTGTTTTGTGTGGAAATTTATGAAAGTTATAATAATGAGATAGAATGGTTGAGAGTCCCTCTCAATCCAAACCGAGCCTAGATCTATTTTATAATAAAAATAATCTTATAATCAAACGACACATCAAGTCACGTTAATTTCTGAGTTTATGATTAAAACATTTATTTAAAAGAGTGCTTCTATGGTCAGCCACTATAGAGATGCACACTCTAAGTGGCTGCACTGTTTGTAATTTCTTTTTTTTTTTTAATCAAAACGTGCATTTTCATCTTACTGTTTCCTTCTTAAAGAACATTGGATTCAAAAACACTATTGAGAATCTCTCTGTAAATGCTCATTCCGATCTCCAGTTTTGTGTTCTCAGGCTTCCATTGCCGCTTTGTATTGGGCTTGAATTCTTTCGTAGAGAGATATGGAAGGTTTTCATAGCATGAAGAGGAAGCAGCTGCAAGCGCTATGCAAGAAGCATGGCGTACTCGCTAAGTTGACGAACAGTGAAATGGTAGATAAGCTTACTTTGCTTCTCGAGGTGCCTCTTACTCTCAACCTTTCATTTACCTGAGTCAAGAATTTCTCTCTCTCTCTCTCTCTCCCCTTTTTTTTCTTGTTTCTTCAGTGTTTTTTGGTTACCAAGAAAACGACAAGTATGAGAGAAAGTTGGTTCGAATTGGGTCGAATTGTTGTGTTAGGATAAGTGACATAAGTTCACTGTTTAATTTCACAATTTATAGAATCTAGTGCACATTCAAAGTTGCATTTCTTTATCTTTCCTAGCAATAGTTTACTCTCTCTCTCTCTCTCTCTCTCTTTTTTGTTTTTTGTCAACTTTCATTTTTTTACAGTAGTGGATTTTGCCTAAAATATGGTGTTATGCACAGGAGGAAGGAGAACCTATAAATAAAGGACAGTCGTGCTCGAAGAACTTGGGGGAAATAGGCAGTGCAAATGATTCTAAGATTGTGAATAAGAATGTGAAGAAAGTTAAGTTTAGTCCCGATAATGAAACTTTTATATTTGTGGGTTTAGAATCGGACTCAGATTCAGATAAAGACTACACAATGGTGAAGAAACAGGCAGGCAATAGAAGGTCTACAGTCAAGCTTCTTTCCAAGAAGCAAGTTCAAGTTTTTGATAGTGCTCGGGAAATAGGAGTCTCTGGGAAAAATATTGATCGTCCAGTTAGAATCACTAGGTCAAGATGGCAAGTGGTTAGCAGAGACGCAGCGTCTTTTGTTGGGAAGAAGAGGCCGAGGATAGTTGCAAAGGGTGAAAGTACGGAGGTGACCAATGTTGGGTTTAGTGATAAGCCGCCTGCAGATGCAGTCTCTATTGATAATGTTGCCGGTGCCATGGAGTCTCAGGCTATGGGAAGGAGAGGTCGAAGGAAGATGAGGAACTCGAGACGTAATGATGGGGTTGTTTTGTTAGATGATGTTTCTGAGGACAATGTTTCGGAGGAGGCTCTCAAAGGACTCGGGCTTAGAGACGATTGAAGAAGATTGAGGGCAGAGAGACGTGCGTTTAGTGAACCCGGTTCAGTGCATTTAGTAAATCCGGTCTATACTGTGTTATGACTGCTGCCAATAGTTAGCGTAAAGATTTTTTTTTATCTAAAATGATTGTATTCCCAAATCTCAAAACTCTTTTCATTAAAAAAAGAAAATATATTTACAAGTTGACGAGAATAATAAATCTCTAACAAAACATTAAAAAAATAAAATTTGAACAATATAAATTAAGTGTAATATTATATATAAATTTTAAATAAATAAATCTCACGCTTTATTAAAAAAATAATTTTTACTAAAATAAATAATTTTTTTTTATATTTTTCAACGTGTGGTACACATTTTTACAAAATCTTGGGCCATCAATCAAATTAAATTTTAAATTTTATTATTTCAATAGAGTTGCAGGCTTTGTCGGTCCTCTGTCAGGTGTTCGGGAGGGATGTGCCGAGTCCTCGTACTCGAATCTTTTATTTAAAATAAAGGTTTTGCTACACAACCTCCTACTATTCATCCACACTTTACACTTCACATTTTTTAATATTTTTTTTTGAATTTTTTTTTAAATATTTCAAATTTTTTATTTACTATTCATATAAAAATTATTTAAAAAAAAATTAAAAAAAAAATAGAGTGTGGAATATTGGGAAGTTGGAAAGATTTATTGTAAAATAAAAGTTATCTTTGCAAAAGCATTGAGGTTCTCAGATAATTAATATCTTTTTTCTGGACGTGGGTCCCACTTAAAAAAAAAAAAAGAAATTGGTAAGCCCATTTCCTGGAGAGCAACATATTTTCCCGAGAAAATCGAAATACACAGTTTTTATCTATCCAGAGCTCGTTCTCGAAGAGAAAAGAAGACACAGTGACGCAGCAAGAATTCCAATTCCCACCAAGAGATTGAGAGAGAGAGAAGAGAGTGTGAGTGATGGGGGCGATAACAAGCGCAGTGATAGCAATAGCGGGGGTGGTGCTGGGGTGGATCGCCATAGAGATCGCCTGCAAGCCATGCCTGGAACAGGGCCGTGACGCCATTGACCGCTCCCTCAATCCCGACTACGACCCTGACGACGCCGACAACATTCGTGCCCCTCTCAACCCTAACCACACATCAGATCTCGAAGAACCATCTCGTGATTCACGGCCCGCAATTGTTGCTCCTTCTTGCTCCGATCCTATCAAGGCTGTCTGATAACATGCACCTCCGATTCATCACATCTTTCATCCCCCCCTGCTTTTTCTCTGGTATTTCCCAAAACCGCGATCGTACAAGTTTATAATGACTTTTCGGGCTTCACTCTGTCGCTGTCTCTCGCTCTTTTTTTTTTCTCCCCAATTTTTCGGTGGAAAAAAGGAAATGGAAATAGAATGAAATGACCGAGGTTTTCTTGAATTCTTCTGTGTGTATCTTTTTTTTGGGAGTGAGATTGGAATGTTGGTTTGACTGACACGGATCTGTGTGTTTGATTATTTTAATTTGAATCGCGGATTATTAATATGCAGATTTGCATTGTTCTGGAAACTGTTTGATAAATGGTAGAAAAAAAACATTTGAAAGAGGTTTTCACAAGCCAGTTCTGTGTGCGTGTTCATATTCGTGCGGAGAGAAATAATTACAAAGCTAATTAATCCAAATTAGCAGGAATTTGATCCAGGATACCGGTGCCGATAAAATAAAAAAGAATCAGCCAAGAAAAACTTGTGGAATGGCACTGAGGTAGGTTTACGGGTAAGCTCACCTGCAACAGCAGCTGCTGCTGCAGCTATAGAAAGCTGTAATCCAAAATAAGCGTGCTGTCGTCTTTGTTTAAACTCAACTCTGGCACCCAACTTCCTACTCTGAAAACTCCTACCGGCGGTCGGAATTTGATCTTTTATTTGCGAAATGCCAGTCTCCCGTTGGGAATTTGATATTTTAATGATTAAAAAAATGTTTTCTAATGATGTTGTTGTAAATTCATGGAATGTATTTGATGAATGATCATTAAAATTCTCTCATATACATATATTTCTATTTTTCATATTTATGTATTTCTTTAAAATTATATTTAGGTCTCTTTTGTTTTCACATAGATAAAATAAGTTGAGATTAAAATTAAAAATTAAATAAAATATTATTAGAATATATATTTTTAATATTATTTTTTTTTAAGATTTGAAAAAGTTGAATTGTTTATTTTATTTTATATAAGAATTTGAAAACGTTGTAATGATTAAATGAGATGAGATGAGTTGTAAAAACAAATGAAACCTTAATCTCAGCCTCATTGACACAGTAATACAGATTTATTAGAGAAATTTAAAATTAAAATCTCTTGTAAATTTAAAATTAATATCTCTTTCTAGATTAGACTCTTGTTCAATTTTTTTTAGGATTAATTTTTTTTTTTACTTAAAAATTCAAATAAAGATAAAAATTATAATTATACAAATGTTAAATTAAAAAATACAGAAAAATTATTAAAAAAAATCTAAAGGGGAGAGACTCCCTCGCCAGCCACTTTACACATTTCTTCGACTAAGCAGGATGGATTGAATTTGTGATGCGAAGAGTTAATTTTAGAGTAATACTTTAGATTGTAAAACTATTTTGAATTATTCTTGATTATAGCTACTCTTATAGCTGAGACAAAATAAATTACTGTATGATGGCTTATTCCATCATCTCTCTCAACTATTTCAGATGGCTAATCTCTTAGGAAAATTTTCAGTTAACTATTCAATCTTCACTTCTAAACACAAATCAAGAGCAAGTTCCTGTCCAGGTTTGACAGCCTCAATTTTTCAGGTTTTATAAAAGTAAATTGAGATATTGCTATTAATTATCAAAGTAAGATGATGGGTATTGGAGTTATTCTAAGGAATGAAAAGGGGAGTGTTATTGCTACAAAGCTGTAAGTTTGGAAATCCAACACCTCATGTTGCAAACTTTTGGAGCTTTCTTAACTGTTATTTTTTGTAAGGAGCTAAGATTTGACAAAGTGAGATGTCAAGAATGTTGTGAATTTTATTAAAGTTGCTACTGCTTTATATTCCTCGTGTCATCTTATACAAAATGTTCTTTCTTTGCTATCAACCTTCTCGGGTTGGGACTTCTGTTATGTTCTAAGAGATATGAACCATACGACTCATCTCTTAGCTAAATCTGCTATTTATTTACCTAGTGAATTTGAATTTCTGGATAAGGTTCCAGATTGTAGTAAACATCTTGTTATGTCCTATGCAAATTTATAAAAGCATAGTATTACTTTTTCTTTAAAAAACAATTGTAAAATTATTTTTATTATAAAATAAATCTCACACATCATATAAAACCATGACAGGTTGTAGATTATAAAATAAATCTCTTTATAACTATAGCACTTTCTCTTGAAAAAATAATCGAGGTTGGATTGGGGATGGCAAGCCACAAAACATATACACAATCCCACCGTTTAGGCTCTTCCTTCTGTCCAAAATTCTCAATAGATAAAATGCTACTATAGCCACGCCTTGGTAAGTCTTCCGGTTGTCCTCTCCCAACCCTTTCGTCTACAAATATATACACAAAAGAGTAGCTTTACCGTCAGTATATACCATATGGGTTTCTTCTTTCTTCCGATCGAGAACAAACCACGCCCTCTGAAGAAGTTTTCTTTTTTCTTTTGAAGAACACATTTTGCCACAAAATACCGAATTTATCAAGCATAGCAAGCCCTCTGAAGGAGAAGTTTCGAAACAGCGACCATATATGCTTAACAATTTAAAGGTGGTGTAGACTGGATCAAAAATGAATACTACGGGTTACTGCACATTAATCTGACCAGACAAGGGGATTCAACATCTGCCCTTATACTGATGGCAGAAGTTTCCCCTGCCGTTTTCAAAGATAAAATCTATCTATCTATCTATATATATATATATATATATATGGATTATGCCAAGTAATTGTATATCTGCGGGTTGCTCTTGTCACGCTCCAGGTACTCCCTGTCAATGAGGCTTTCAATTCTTTTCTTTAAATCAGCTGGCTTTATAGGAAACTTGAGCTGTTCACAGAGGAAGAAGGAAAAGTGCAAAACTAATGTAAGCTAAAAAAGACCAATACATTCCAAAATACCAGTCATGCTGTCCAGCTAGTGTAATTGTGACTTGAATTTGACTTGGCCTTACAGTGTAAAGACCTCAAGATTTTAAGCAAAAGAGGATTACAAAATTTCAGTACTAAAATCTAGAAATGAATCAACTGAAAAGACAAAAAACCTGTTGGAAGAGTTCAGTTATCAGAAGTGTGTGACTCAGCACTTTCCTCGTCTTCATTATTCGAACAATAGCAGCATCAACCTACATTGTCCCGTGCAAGTAATGCCAAAATTACATATGGAGGGTTCATCGTTTCAATCTGGAACCTGGTTAGCATGTGTATATATTTAAAAATATATAACTCAGTTTAACCTGATATTGACGGTCCTGAAATACTCTTTCAGTGGTGCTTGTGTTCTCCTCTACTGTTTCCTTCATCTGGATTGCGTTTACCTGCTCCAAACAATCCAATGTTAAGCTTCAAATTCCATCGTGTGGCAACCAAAGCTCAATGTGCATTAGTTCTTTCACCCAAAGTCAAAAGTGAAAGTCTTTGATTTCACAACCTCGCTTATGCACTTGTGACCTGTCAGGCTTATGCAAGGTCGAGATCATCTAATTGCCACTTGTATTAGTTAAAATACAAATGAATGTACCTTTATTCGGTAAAGAGGCGCCGTGAATCCATCATTGAACACAAATGAATCATCGTCCTCCACATCTCTACCCTTAGGCAACTGTAGCACATTTGTAAATCGGAAAACAGATTCAGTTTAAAAAAAATTAACTTCAAGACAATTTTAAAAGTACTATATTTTAAAACAAAGTCATTCAATGTTTGACGACCAACCTTTTGCAAGACTCGAACTTTTCCACATGCAAGGGACTGCATAGTCCTCCTCAGTTCCTTATCCTCAATCCCAGTGGAGTCCTTAATATCTTGAAAACTTAGCTTCTCCACATCATTAAAGAGCATCAAAACAACAGTCTGGTGCGCAAGACACAGAGCATGACCAGAATACAGTAAGTTGTCCACTCGGGTTGGCAAAATCAACAAGGATAAAGAATAGTAAACAAAAAATACTGAGCATGAAAAAATGTGTAAAGGCAAAAAGGAGACCAACCTGAAATAGTGACACGGCCAGTTCCTTTTTACCTTTAGGAAATTCGGCCTTTAACACACAGTGACCTAATGAGTTTTGCCACATCAAGCGCCTCCCACTGTACTTGCTCAGGTAGAACTCCTTAAAAATGTCCTATTGCACAAGCAAAAGAAAAGACCAAGACATCAGTTTAGAAGTACAATGATACTGCCTACAACTGAAAGCAGGTATTCAGTGATTTTCCCCCAACCTGGTAGACATTCAATTCGTGAGGAAGTCTGACATCCATGGGTGGATACGTTGGCCAGTACCTGCATTAGCCAACCCAAAACGAATTAAGCTCCTTGGGAACACTAGGTGAATGAAAACTCTGATTATGTTTGAACATACTAAAGAAACTAAGACCTACCCTGTTGTTAAAACATGCACACTCATCTCAATTCCAGATGGGAGTTTTGTCCTGGCCTGGGATGATTGTTTGAAGGATTCATTTATCTCTTTTGATAATTCGATGTCCTGACAGTGTCTCACAAAATACAGAAGAAAATCATTAACCCATACAAACTCATAACATGAATTTTTCTTAACAGATGAAAAAAAGAAGAAGCATTGATAAAGATTTTTTACAAACAAAAGCTGATAAAGTAACAGGTAAAACCATGCTAATATAATAAAAGCAATATAGAGGCTATCAAACTGCCTACATGAGCTCATAAGAAGAACTTGTTATTGTAGATAGTCAACCCAATGCTTCAACTCCCTCTAGCTCAACATCATTAAAGCAAAAATCAAGAGGTGAGCAAAAGGTAAAACCTAAGTATACATTACACATCAAGACAAACCTATAGTTAGTACAGCGCAGCAATAAAAGTTAACTAGACTTGATCATTATAGGATTAATAATTTGAAGTCTATTGAAATGGTCACAGGAGAATTAAATATGTCAATATACCCTAATTTAAATCATTGCCTCTAGTGGAAAGACACATTTCCTGTCTAAATGATTCTGCATAGCCCAAACGGGTTGCAATCTAAGGTGCTCAACCTTAGTATGATATGATGTAATTTTATTTGGCACCCCCGAACTACCATCCTTTTTGCAATGTGTATCCTAAATTACAAGAAATTGTAATGTGCACCACAAAATACCAATTGTTTCAATGTGCATCATCATCAACTAAAATCTGGCCTATTTTTTCATTCATCTCAATGGTCAAGTCTTAACCAGGGTGCGCACTCAAACTCATTGGTAGTTTATAGTGTTTTTTCATTGGCACCGGGTGTCTGGGAACAAAGTGACGACTAATCCCGGGCATGCATATGCCCTCGGCAAGGAGTTTCCCACAAGTGCACCTTGAATAATTCAAGAAAAAAATACCCCAGTCCGATAGCCCCTAGAGATTGTTTGCACCCAATAAGATTCGGTTTATAGTGTACATTGCATTTCATAGTCTAGAGTGCCCGTTGCAAAAAATGTGGTAGTTTGTGATGCAAAATGTACTTTACCATATAAAATTCTAACCACATAGTTTAAACCTAGAATGCACTGAAACCATCAAACAGGGAAAAAGAACTGTTTGATTCCCTTGTCTTAACTTCACATGCTTTAGGGATTGGCTAATTGGGCCTTGGGCCCAGGTTTCAACACCAAAACCTCACATATGCTGTATGAGGTCAATCCATAATTTGTTTTTTTTTATAAGTAGGTCAATCCATAAAAATTGTCATTCCAAACCACAATGTGAGAGTGTAGGCTGGATGATAGAACAAAAGTTGTCATCCCATTCAATGTATCAACATTTCTCGGAGGTAGCATATGATATATTTTTTTTATTGGTAAATACGAATTTTATTAAAAAAAGGCAAAGCCAAATACACGGGACATACACGAGCAACACCTATGCATGGGTGTCTAAAGATACAAGGAAATCATGTACTTTCATGCCGCTAAAGTCTATTACAATCGAAATCAAGATTTAAGAAGAGCAGGGAGTTAAAGTGTCTTACTTGGGCAATCAACTACGACGCTAAGGGAGGTAGTTCAAATCGAGCTAGGACTAGAGGGAGGGCAGGAGTGTAGGTAGGGTTGTAGTATTAGTTTCGGGTCTAGAATGTAGAATGTAGCTTCTAAGGGAGTTTCGGGTGGTGTCTTAGTTTTGTGGAAACAAGGGGTTGGGGTAGTTACAATGATTTGCTTTACTGTGGGGAGGAGCGTTTTGCCCCAATCAGGCTTGGTGTATATTGGATGGACTTATTGGTCATTAGGGGTTCTCTATTATGGGTTAGGTATTCTCTCTTGTATACACCCAGTGTACTTGGTTACGCCTTTTGATATTAATAAATTTTTACTTATAAAAAAAAAAGTCTCATACAATCGACCAATGGAATAAAGTTTGAAGAAAAAAAGTTCTGAGCTCGTCCATTGTCCGTTCACGATCCTCAAAGCTACGATTATTACTCTCCATCCATATGCACCACCATAGACAGATTGGAATCATCTTCCACAAAGCTGCAATTTGAGAATTACCCCGGAGTCCTTGCCAGCTGGCCAAAAATTCAACAACCCTTCTTGGCATCACCCAAAGGAGCCTCGCTCTAGCAAAGATATCATTCCACAAATTCATAGGCACGTCACAATGCAATAATAGGTGATCCACAAACTCCCCACTTTTTTTGCATATATAACACCAATCCAACACAATGAGTCGGCATTTCCTTAGATTATCTAAGGTCAGAATCTTCCTTAGTGAAACTGTCCATACAAAAAAAGAAGCTTTAGAGGGACCATAGTCTTCCAAATGTTCTTCCATGAGAACGCTCTTGTAGAATGTTTCATTAGGGACTCATAGTACAACCATACAGTAAATCTTCCCTTCTTGGACGGTGACCACATCATCGTATCAGCTCCTCCATTGACTCTATAACTATACACAAGATGGAAGAAATCTGTAAATGTGTCAATTTCTCAATCTTGCGCAACTCTAATGAAAATGAACTTCCATTGAGGAGAGCCACTAGATAGATCCATGAGTTCTATGATTGCAGCCTCTTGTCGTCGTGCAATGACATATAAAGTTGGGTAGGCTTCCTTAAGAATTGGGTCTCCGCACCAAAGGTCATTCCAGAATTTAATTATGGAACCATCCCCAGCTGCGAAGTGTGTATATTGATGAAAGTTGGTCCAACCTCTTCTTATGTTTTTCCAAAGCCCCACCCCCATGTGGTCCGCTCAACTCATTTGAGCACCATCCTCCCCACAATCCACCATATTTTAAATATATGATGACTATCCACAACGTTCCCCTTTTGTTGTGGAATCTCCACAACCATTTACACAATAAAGCTTTATTGAAAACTAGCAAGTTCCGAATTCCTAGCCCACCTTCAGGTAATGGGGTACAAAACGTATCCCAATTCACCAAGTGAAACTTGAATTCTTTATCTATTCCCCCCATAGCAGATCTCGTTGCAACTTCTCTAACCGGTAGGCCACCTTGCATGGTATTGGAAATAGAGATAAAAAGTAAATAGGCAAGTTGGATAGAGTATTTTTTATCAGCGTAACTCTACCACCTTTGGACAAATATATCCTCTTCCAACTCGCTAGTTTCCGTTTCATTTTTCCAACACCCCGTCCCAAGTAGACTGCGACTTAAAGGAAGCACCCAAGGGAAGACCAAGATAGTTCATTGGCAAGGTGGAGACTTTGCACCCCTAGAATATTAGCAAAGCTCAGAACACCAAGAACATTTCCAACTGGAACTAATTCTAACTTGGCGAGATTCACTTTCAATCCCGATACTGCTTCAAGGTGAAGTAGTAAAGCCCGCAAAGCTTGAATATGATTGTGATTAGCACCACAGAATATAGAGTATCATCTGCAAATAAGAGGTGGGTCATCTCCAGTGTGCCGACTATTCATCCCCTACTACAAAGCCAAATAAATATCCACCTCCCATAAGACCTGCGATCATTTTACTTAAAGCTTTCATAATGAAAACAAACAGTAATGGAGTACCATTCACCAAAATGGAGAAACATATAGTGGATATGCATAATTTGATCCAAGAGCACTATCTCGCTCCAAGTCCACACCTCTCAAGCATATGTAACAAAAAGTTCCAGTTAACTCGATCATAAACTTTCTCCATGTCAAGTTTGCATAGTAACTCTGGAGCGCCCGACTTGAGGCGACTATCCAAACATTCATTGGCAATAAGAGTAGAGTCAAGAATTTTTTGTCCTTGTATGAAGGCATTCTAGGGCTTGGAAATGATCTTCTCCAATACTGTACTCAATCTATTAGCCAATACCTTCGAAAGGATTTTGTACATTCTGCTCACCAAGCTTATCAGAAGAAAATCCTTAATCTTTACCACCCCTAACTTCTTTGGAATAAGAGCACTAAAGTAGCATTAAGACTTTTTTCAAAACTACCTTGTTCATGGAATTCGTGGAAGAAGCTCATGATGTCATCTTTAACTACTTCCCAACATGCCTTAAAGAAAGCCATAGTGAACCCATCCGGACCTAGAGCTTTATCACTTGCCATACTTCACACTACCTTGCAAATCTCCACCTCCTCGATGGCCTATCTAGCCAACTTACTTCTTCATGATCAATTAACTCAAAAATAAGGCCATCCAGACATGTCTCCAAGAAAATTGTTCATAGAAGTTGGCAATATGGTCCGTAATCTTAGACAACTTCGAAGTAATCCTCCCATCTACTAGTAGTGACTCAATGACATTGTGTCTTCTATGCAAATTAGCCATGCAATGGAAGAACTTGGTGCATTTTTCCCCTTCTTTTAGCCATAAAGGCCCTCGATTTTTGTCTCCAGGAAATCTCTTCCATTAATGCCATCCTTTCAATATCCGAGGTCACTTGCTTTTTGTGAGTCTTTTCTTCTTCTGAGAGACCTCTCTCCTCCTCCACGTCTTCCAAACCCTGTAGTTTGTCAAAAAGGGTCATCTTTCGGTGTTCCACATTCCCAAAAATCTGCTCATTCCACTTCTTCAGGTCTTCCTTGAGAGCCTTTAGCTTATAGGCCAGCACGTAACTAGGATTGCCCTATATAAGATAGGATGACTACCAATGTCTAACTCTCTCAACAAATTCTTCTGATTTCAGCCATATGTTCTCAAACTTAAAATATCTTTTACCTCCCCTGGATGCCTCCACAATCAATGAGAATGGGAAAGTGGTCCAAGCATAACCTTGGAATCCATTTTTGGATTAGATCCAGAAAATGTGCTTCCCAATCGGGCAAAATGAGGAATCTATCAAGTATTGACCAAGCTGGACGTTCTCTATTACTAGACCGTGTGAAAGTGCCACCAACTAGAGGGATGTCCAGAAGATCTTGTTCGTAAATAAAGTCAGAAAAATCTGTCATTGCTGAACTACAGCTAAGACCTCCTACTTGTTCGCTTGGGAAGTGTGTGATGTTAAAACCTCCCCCCATGCACCAAGGAAGACTCCATAAGCCTCAAAGAGCAGCCAATTCATCCCACAAGCCTCTTCTTGCAGTATTAGAGTTAGTACCATAAACACCGGCAAAGACCATTGATAGCTTTTTTTTTAGAAGTAAAATTTTTATTCATCAAATGCAATAGGTGAAGCCCATGTACACAGGATGTATACAAAAGAAACACCTAAATACATTCTAATACTAGAAAAGGAGGACAAAAACTTATGGACAGCCCCTCCATTAATTACAATAGCTGAAAACCAACTAAACAAGGAATACATAATAAATTTTTGATAGCTATCTTCCACATTCTTGAAAGAAATAGCCACCGTATATTCCCCCATACACTCGCCCGTCTTTTCTACCACCCGTTTATCCCACATCACCAATATGCCTCCCGAAGCCCCCCTAGACAGCAAATACGACCATCCAACATGACAACAATTCCACAAGCTCGGTATTATGGTAGGGAGATGAGTTCAGTTTTGTCTCTTGTAAGCATACAACATCCACTTTCCAGCCACGAAGCTGATTTTTTATTTTGGTATGCTTCTCTAGTTCGTTCAGCCCCCTAACATTTCACGAGACTATTTTGAGCTTCATAAAACCACCAACTTTGCCCTACCATTCGTCCCGCCACAACTCGCACTTCCTTCATAGTTTACCTTCCAACTTCTCTCTATTAAGATAATCTATTGTCTGCCTTTGTCCGACAATTCGAATACCTTAGATTCTATAAGAATTTGTCTTGAGAAAACCATGATGATCACGTTATTACATACCAAGACTCTAACATATGAAATTTATAAATGTTTCTGTAACAAAAGAAAAAAACCAATTTCTAAAGTGGAGAGTATTAACACAATACACAGAGGGGGAAAAGAAAAGAGCCACCATTTGAGACAATAGAAAAAACTCAAACAAAAAATGTAGTTAGATCGAAAAATACGCTTACTTTGAACATCCCTTCAAGTTTGTTTGTAAATTGGCTCCCACACTCTGTCTTCAGCTGCATTAATTACAAATTAAAGTAAATTAAAAAAAATGTCAACATCATGAATACATGAAAGAAAGAATCAGCAAGCGTTTAGAAGTCTAAAATATCTATCACTAACCTTAGAGATCATGGACTTCTCTGCATCGATAGAAGCACTCTTTCCCAAAAGCAGCCTTTTCGCAAGATCCTTCTTGTAGAATGCTTCAAACACATCCTTGCCCTTCATTGATAAGCAAAAATATGAGACAAGTTGTTCAATATTATTTTCAAGAAAAACATGAAAAAGACAAATAGAACTTTTAGTTAATCCATCCAAGAGGTGAACAAACCTGGATAAATCTGAATAGAACCAAAACTTTATCAAGTGTACTCTCCAATTCCTCTTCCGAAGTACCCTTGTTCCCAGCACGAAGCTTCTCGTCCAGAAACTTTGCAATCAGCTCAGCGGATCGGTTCTATTCAAAGAACAAATATTGTGGACTTGGTCAAATAAGTGAAATACATAAGAAATAATAACTAACTGAAATAAAAATGACGCAAGATCGAAACAAATTTTAATAAGTTCCTGAATCATTATTCTTTTCCAAAGCTCCGATCATAGAAGACAGAAACAGTCACCTAAGGTTGTTTATTCAAACATTGTTATGTTTTTCAAATCGAACAGTAGTGATTGGATTGCTCAGATTAGAGGTCTGGCAGGTTCACACAATGGATCCACACAAAAAAGTTGTTAGATAACAATTATATTAATATAATCTTTTTAGGACACAGGCTGTATTTCTAGTAAAGTATAACATATTATATTTATATATATATATAAATTGATATTGGGAACACTGATCGCAAATACTCATCATTTGTAATCCAGGAAAAAAGCTACTGATCTAGTCTAGAATTGCTAATCAACCAAACTCTGGCTAATCAGGTTCCTATGTTTATAAATCTGCCCCCCCCCCCCCCCCAAGTACATGCATCTCCACCTCAAAACTCCTTTTTTCCCTTTTTTGAATAGGTTCTTCAACTCCAAAATCTAACAGCAACAGCCCCAAAAATATAAACTAAATGGCTTTCTCTTGCTCTCACCCCACCAAATCTATATATATATATATATATATTTTGATAAGTCTCTCACTCCACCAAATATGAAGCAAAAGTTCATTGATTAATACTTCAATCCCCTTTTTTCTACACATATGCAGGATAAAGTCAGGTGCGCAAGGTTTTTTTTTTTTTTATTGAAATTTAAGGAAATATCACAAGTATTCATCTTGAAAATGAGGCTTCACACACAGAATAAGTTGAAGTCTGAAGAGCTTGAAAACCACTCCTAGAGGTTGAATCTAAGCATTTTCTTCTTTACAAGAACATAAAGTCTCGCAAGTTGTTTCTTAGAAATGGAAAAAACGCATTCCTTTTACTAATGACAAACCCAAGATCCAAAGGTATGGGTTTTTAAGTCCTTAATCCCAATTTCACAAACTCATCAGGTTGGCTGCCTCCATCCATCTTCTGTCAGGAACATGTATAAAGAGCAGTATAATAGCTTCTTAAAGAACCTTGACTTTTATAAGCATTGGCCATGATGAAAATTTTGAACTTTGAATGAAGCAATCAAACTTCTATGTAAAGGTTAATTGAGAAGTTGGAAGGCTACTCGTGAGTAGCATGGAAACACAACTATTCATGCACATTGTCAGACTACCTCTTCAAATACGCACCATACCAAAACCAGGTCAGCATCGAACAATATAAATTGGAATATAGTATCCATCATATATAGTCCACAGGCTTACAAACACACTAGTTACAAACACACACACACACACACACACACACACACATAGAACAGCGAAACCATGCTACCTTATCCAGAATTCTAATTAGCCAGGTTGGAAGTAATATGGAGTAACGGCTACTACTAGGTGCTGATCCTAGAAAAGCAGGGCCTATAGAAAGGTAGATCTGGACACTACCCTCCAGCATTTTTGCATTGAGCTGACTCTCTTAAAAACTGAACCCACACACGGCCACGCCAATAGCCCAGGAATCTATCATGGCGCTGAACTAATCCCTTCATTCTATTTTTGTACCAGCAAATCCAAAATCTGAATGCATTGATTTATAGCATTTATATTCTAGATTATAGCTCAAGCTCTTACGAGGCATATCCGACAGCATTTTGAAACCTAATTTTCCAGTTATGTTGCAAGGAGAGGAGGATTAGTTGCCATTTCATCAATTTGAAACTTACCCAAATCTTTTTTTTTTTGATAAATAAATAAATTATATTGATCAAAGAATGGCAAAGCCAGTACACCGCTCTGATACCCTAACTAGGTAGGCACATTAGAGGCAATAAAATCATAAAAGCCATGCCATTAAAATCCACAGCAATGGCCCAAGTACATAGAGTTCTAAAAAATAAAACTTTAAGCTCCTCCAAAGATCTTTCCTGGTCTTCGAAAGTCCGCTCATTGCGCTCTTGCCACAAGCACCACATAATGCATAAAGGAATCATCTTCCATATTGCTTTAATAGGTTGCCTGCCTCTTATGTTTGACCAACTTGCCATAGCTGCCTCCACGGTCTTAGGCATAACCCGACCATAGCCAGTCGAGCGAATACCTCATTCCAGAGGATCCTTGCTGTATCACAATGCAAGAGGAGATGCTCTACCAACTCTCCCCCTCCTCTACACATGCAACACCAGTCTGCAATAATAATCTCCTTTTTCCTCAAGTTATCAGTGGTGAGTATTTTACCCAAAGAAGCAATCCATACAAAAAAAGCAGCTTTAGGAGGTGCCTTGTGTCTCCAGATCTTTTTCCACGGAAACTGAGTAATTGGCTCTTGAGTAAGGGCCTTATAGAACGACCGCATGGAAAAAGTACCTTTGCCAGCTAGAGTCCACCACATAACAAACTCTTGCCCCCTGATTGGTCTTAATAGAATATATGAGGCCATAGAATTCTTCCAAAGTGCTTATTTCCCAATCCTGTGCCGCCCTGTTCAAATAAATGTTCCAAAGGATCTGTCCCCCCGAATACTCCATGGCTTCCGCCACTGAAGCATCTTTTGCACTTGCAATCTGGAAAAGAGAAGGATACGCATCTTGTAAAGCTCTATTGCCACACCAAACATCGCTCCAGAATTTAATCCTCGAGCCCACACCCAAATAAAGCTTGGCATAACAATTAAAAACCCCTCATCCTCTTCTTATGTATTTCTACAAACCAACTCCATTTGCCCCCCTAACTTCTCTAGTACACCAATCCCCCCATAAACCCCCATATTTCTTCTCAATCACCAATTTCCATAGATTGTCTGGTTCCCTGGCAAATCTCCACAGCCACTTGCCTAGTAACGCTCTATTGAATACCCTTAGATTTCTCACCCCCAAACCTCCCCTCGAGATAGGACGACAAACCTGCTTCCACTTTACTAGGTGAAACTTAAACTCCTCCCCCATACCCCCCACAAGAAATCACGTTAGAGCTTCTCAATACGGTTCGCCACACTAGCTGGTATTGGGAATAGAGATAAAAAATAAGTCGGTAGGTTTGAAAGTGTACTCTTGATCAAAGTAATCTTTCCACCTTTCGACAAGTACATTTTCTTCCACCTCGCCAAACTCCGTTCTATTTTCTCGATCACTGTATCCCAGATTGAAGGCACCCTCGGTGCACTCCCTAACGGAAGTCCCAGGTAAGTTATAGGAAATGAAGTTATCTTGCACCCCAAAGTTCGAGCCAACTGGTGTATATTAACTACTTCCCCCATTGGCACCAGTTCTGATTTCTCCCAATTCACCTTCAAACCAGAAACCGCCTCAAAGCAAAAAAGTAGGGCCTTTAGAACTTGCATTTGGTTTTGCTTTGCTTCGCACATGATAAGTATGTCATCTGCAAACAGTAAATGAGAAATATTGATAATACCTCTATCGGAGGTTCCAATCGGGACTCCTTCTAGGAATCTAGTTGCAATCATAGCCGAGAGCATCCTACTCAGGGCCTCCATAACTATAACAAACAACAAGGGTGACAAAGGATCCCTTGGTCTCAAACCGCGTGTGCTATGGAAAAAGCCCACTGGACCTCCATTTACCAACACAGGGAACTTTGCCGTAGCTATGCACCAATGGATCCACGCCCTCCATCGTTCCCCAAAACCACACCTCCTGAGCAACTGAAGCAAGAAATCCCAGTTAACATGGTCATATACCTTTTCCATATCAAGTTTGCACATGATCCCTTTGTTCCCGGCTTTCAGACTAGTGTCGAGGCATTCATTAGCTATTAGCACCGCATCCAAAATCTGTCTACCTTTTACAAATGCATTTTGAGGTTTCGTAACAATCTTTCCCATCACCTCACTCAGTCTGTTTGCAAGCACTTTAGAGATTATCTTATACACCCCATTCACTAAACTAATAGGCCGAAACTCTTTTATCTCTGTAGCCCTTACCTTCTTAGGAATCAATGCAAGGAAAGTGGTGTTAAGATTTTTTTCTAATTTACCGGCCAAGAAGAACTCCTTAAACACCTTCATGAGGTCCTCTTTTAGCACTTCCCAACAATCTTGGAAGAATCCCATCAAGAAACCATTTGGACCTGGAGCCTTGTCCCTAGCCATTTTCCTCACTACTTCATGAACCTCTATCTCCTCAAACTCCCTTTCCAAGCGTACCACATCACTCGACCCGATTGTATCAAAGACCATCCCATTCAACGGAGGCCGCCAACCCACTTGCTCCGTTAGTAGGTTCTCATAGAATTCAACAACATGATTGTGGATTATCTGCTCATCTCTACACTCCACCCCATCGATTTTCAGCATCTCAATGTTTTATTTCTCCTGTGCGAGTTTGCAATTCTGTGAAAGAAACTAGTGCTTCGGTCTCCTTCCTGTAACCACAAAGCCCTGGACTTTTGTCGCCAAGACATTTCATCTAATAAAATCAACCTCTCCACATCTGCAATCAGCACAGACTTCCTATCTTGTTCTTCCTGAGTAAGTGTCTGGACCTCTTGAAGCCTCTCAATCTCCTAAATGTCCAGTAACTTTATTTTTTTGTTTTCCCCTACATTACCAAAAGACTCCAAATTCCAAACTTTAAGATATCTTTTAAGTGCTTTCAATTTACCCGCAAAAATAAAACTGGGAGTACCTTGGAACTGGTAGGAAGCCCACCATTGTTAAACCCTATCTACAAACCCTTCTGATTTTAACCACATATTCTCGAATTTAAAAGGCCGACGACCATTACAAACTCCTCCACAATCAAGCAAAATAGGCCAATGATCCGAACCAATACGGGCCATACGCTTTTGCCATACATCTGGAAAATGGCTTTCCCATTCTGGTGAAATTAAGAACCAATCTAGACGGGACCAAGGCTGGTTATTAGCCCAAGTAGCGGTACCCCCGGCTAATGGCAAATCCATTAAGTTCAAGTCAAAGATACACTCCGAGAACTCCTCCATAGCTAGTCGCAATCTTCTACTTCCCGTAACTTCACTTGGGAATCTTACCACATTAAAATCGCCCCCTATGCACCACAGTAATTCCCACCAGTTATGGACCCCAGCTAGTTCTTCCCATAGCATTCTTCTATCTATATCTATGTTAGGTCCATAAACACCCGCAAAAGCCCACAGAAAGTTATCAGAGACACTCTTAAACGAGCAAGCTACCGTGTACTGCCCTATAAAATCCTCCATCTTCTCCACCACCCTTCGATCCCACATCACCACAACCCCTTCCGCCGCCCCATCAGAGGCCAAGAACACCCAATCCACATGATTTCCACTCCATAAACTTCGTATAATTCTCCTATTGATCGTTTTCAATTTCGTCTCTTGCAAGCATACAATATCAGCCTTCCACTCCCTAAGCAAGTTCCTAATTCATAGACGTTTATTGATCACATTCAGTCCGTGAACATTCCACGACACTATCTTAGGCTTCATTGAGAAAAGGCCAGCCCCTTCCCTTTCCCTCTGCCCCTTCAATCCAATTTTCTGAGTTCCCTATACATCTTAGATTCACCTTTGGTTTTTTGTTTATGACCCGCTTCAATTGCTATAAGCAAAGCCATGAATTGATCCTCATAACCATCACACTTGATCCCCACAAATTTTTGGATCTCTTTCACTGTATTGAAAACCCAATTTGAAACCTTCGGTTGCACCGGGAAGCAGAAGCTCAAAGGGACAGGTTCCTCCATCCTACTACTTTGAATTCCATGGTTTTCACCGTCCAAAGATATATCATCCAACCCCAACTATCCACAAACATCAGGGAATACCAAGTCACCATTCCCTGAATGCATTAGATCCTCAGAACCCTCCTCTTCTTCAACCGCCTCCTCGAATTCGAGCTCTGGTCTAACCGAGACTTCCATCGGACCCAAATACATTTCTTCTGGGCTTATCGGCATCATCTGTCCTCCCTTCGATAGAGAGAAACCTTCCACACTCAACTAAGAGTCCATCGACTGCTTCGTCAGTGCAATCTGTTCCAAACCTGCCACTGGGACATCATCGGTGCGACCCTCTAACCTCGTCGACGATGTCTGAGAACATGATGCACCCTCCGACGGCGGTCGCAACGTCTCGGGTATACCTTCAGAACTTTTCGACGTCGTCTGTCCTCCCTTCGACAGATCCACACTCGACGGATGTATATCCCCGCCACTGGGACATCAGCACGGCCCACTAAACTCGTCGGCGGTGTCTGAGAACCAGCCGCCACCTCCGCCGGTGCTCGTGGCAACATCTCGGGAATACACTCCACCGAGCCGACACTGTGTTGTATCGGCCTAAGCCCAGAAACCACCCCCCCACTCGAAGAGGCCAAGTTACCCTCTGATGGGCCAGTGGGTTGGGCCCTAATTCTGTAGGTTTTATCCAGTGGGCCAGACGGCTGAGGTAGAGGCCCGAACTCTCTTGGCCCATTTGAGAAGTCTGAGCCCCATCCAGTAATTCTCCTTCCACCATCCCGTTTCCCCCTTCTTTCCTTTATCAGCTCGACATGCCAGCGCACTTCCCCCATCTCCTTTGGCAACTTCCTCACCTGCCCCTGCAAATCCATCAAGCGCCTTCTTGTCTCCCATGCCTCCTGTCCAGCTTAGGTCCTACCAACCCCTACACCCCATACTTGATTCTGAGCTTGACGCTGTACCCCATCAGATTGTCTTACACCTCCATCACCCCTCCTCTGCACACGCCTTGAGCCCTCCGCCGTGAGCACCTCCTTGAAGGATGGATCCAAAGTGTTAACCCCCCTTACCACTCTGCTCGCAGCTCCATCCCTGTTAACTCTGGGCTGTGTTAACTCCGAGATGGTGTCCTTCAGACTTCTCCATCCCCACCCATCATCACCTTCAGGGAAACAGAGCAACTCTTTTCTTCCCGCCTGACTATACTCTGCGATTGACAAGTAACGCCCACGGTTATTCACACAACGTTGAGCAACAAAGCTTCGATAGCTTTCCCTTATCACCGAGTACACCTCTTTCTTCTCCCCTCGCAGGCATTCCTCAAGCACTTTCACAAACCACTTAGCTGTATTGAGTCCAACCAGCACCTCATGTTTCGCCTTCCACCCCTGTTCTGAAATAGGCAGATTAACTCCTTCCTTCAAAAGTACTATCAACTTAGACTCTACTACTAACTCTCTAACATCCGCCATCAAAATAAGAACAATCAGAGTGAATCAGGATTTCTCACAGAACCCAAACCAGCTAATCACAAGAGAAGACTCTCCCATTTACAGCAAACTCAAGAAAAAATAGTTGACAGTCGATAATCATGTTCTTTGTGCCAGGATTTGAGGATTTGTCTCTGAGTTTAATAATACCACATCACCACAACCTCATCACGAATATGTGTTCGAACACGAAAAGTCAACCTCTCATGAACATCTGCTAGGTATACTTTCATGAAGCCAGACACAAGTCCTAATTTCACTACTTACCCAAATCTGGTAATATTAAAATCAATGTTAACTCTTTCGATGGGACTTAAGACTCAATAATACTAAATTCAAACTTTCGTGAATGTATTTTGTTCTTCCATTATCGTACTTCTCTACCTCATAACAATGAAACCACGTTATCAATTATCATTTGTTCAAATTTATAAATGACATCGCAAAAAATGGGAACAAGGTACCTGACGAAGATTGATGAGATGCTCAAATGCATCCTTAATGGTGTTGCAAAATGCCTCATTCTTGGAAAAGCTTTCATCCCATATTTTGTCAAGCAAGGCCTTAAATTCTAAGAGGGTGGAAACCAGATCTTTTTCTTTCTCTTCATCCATGGCAACACCCTGCCCAGTTCCACGTATGTACGAGCTAAGGGCTAGCCTTAGTGATTCAAGGGCATTGACCCTTGAAAACAGTGAATACATCCTCTGGAGGTCCTCAATACGGTCCCCATCCATTAGCATCGTGAACCCCTAAAAATCACAGCCCAATTGTTGAAAGTGAGGAAAAACATTTGCTTAGAGAAGGCAATAATTAAAGAGAAATCAAGAATTTTCTTTTGATAGGTAAAGAGAAAACAAGAATTAACTGAGGGAAGAATGAGATATTTGTCTTGTCACTCCTACCTTATCAAGAATGGCAGATATATGGCGTTCAAGGAGCTGCTTCTCTGCAGTTGCAATTAATGGCTTTCTTGTACTTGCATCCAGGTATATTAAACATCTTTCATGTTCCTCGTGCAACCTTGACTGCAACAACGTGTTACCAAAAATCCCCAAAAAGGGAAATAGAAATCATGTACTGTAAAATCAGATAGCAAGCTATATCAATCTTCAGTCGCTAAACCATTTTTATGTGATCTAAACAAGTAACAACATGCAGAAGAGTAATACTTGCAGTTGGAAAAGAGTGAAGAAAAGAAGGAACAAAATGCACCTCCACATGCTTCAAATAATCTGGCACATCTGATTGCTGCATGTATTTCATGCCTTCAGCAGCATAAAACTCAGATGTACAATTAAGAAATGGCTTCTCAAAGCTTTCAATGTAAATTCCTAGAGCAGAAAACATCTTCAAAAGATGATTAAGAAGAGTCCTATCCACTGCTTCACCTAATCTGAAATACCAAATACAACAAAGAAAATTACAAGTTGAAATACCAGGTTTCTCAATATGGCAGTGGATTATTCAACAATCAAGAAAATATACAGACAAAATGAGGAGTCCTTTGTCATATAGATAATTATTACTGGCAGGGGTGCCTACATTGTATCGTGTGGAGGATAATTATGACTACTTGCATCCTGAGTACTTGGGCTATGCCTATTTCAATATCAATAAAATATCTTCTTACTTATAAAACAAAAATGTATGACTACTTGCATATCTGAATAAATTAGTAACCCTAAAATACTATTATTAGCTACAATTAGAAGAATGCATATTTACCTTTCCCGCTCAATCATTCTTAAAAGGCCAGTGACAGTTTTGTGTTTGACTTCTGGAGACCATGAAAGATGTTTGCAAAAAAGCTGCAATCCCATGTCCCACAGTGATCGTACATTCGGTGTTTGCTTCACATATGTTCTATCCAGATACAAGGCTATACCGCGAATTAACAACATTTGATCACAAAGATCCTGCCAGCATCTCTCGACAAGTGATAAGAAAACCACCAAATCTGGGCTTTGGCCTACCAAGGATTTCAACGCTGAAGATATGTGCAATTCACACTCCTTTTCAATTCGTTGATAAAGATTTCCCCCCAATTTGTGCAGACAAAGATCATTAACAGCCTAAGGACAACATAATGCGCTCACTGAGAAATCATAATGCCTGAGAAATTTTAAATTGGAAAAAGCCACAGAATTCCAAACAAAGGGTTAGAAAAATGTAGCAATCTCTACCTGATAAAGTATCTCTGAGTCAATAGGATTTGGTTGCTTTAAAAATATAGCAGATATAGCCGACTTCAGCTTTGCCCATGTATCCTCTTCAAAATTTGCAGGAAGTGTTGGTTTAGCTTCAAAGAAACAACAGGGAAAATGAAAAGTGAAATACATCAGACCCTTTTATCCACATGACAGCAGAGATTAAGAATATTTTTGGATTCCAAGATACACTGATGAAAGTTGTTTTTTCTCTACTTCAACAAAAGTTTTATTGTCCTCTAACATTATATTAGCATTTGTAGCATAATCAGTAAATAAATGCTACACTTATGAAGTAGACAATCTGGCTAGAAGCCACGCGAATGTGTAAAAATGTTTTTTTTTTCTTTTATAAGTAAGAATTTTTATTGATCCACGTAAATAGGCAATGCCCAAGGACACAGGAAGTATACAAGAAAAAAGCATAATTACAAACTACCTGCTACGAAAAGTAGCATAAAAGTCATTAAAGCTCGCTCCATTCCATACTATGGATGAAGCCCAAAGCAACAATGTCTGATAGAAGAAGGCCCTAAAACCATCTGGGGAACGTTTGCTATTTTCAAAACATTGACCATTTCTTTTAGGGCTGAAAACCGACTATGTCGGTTCGGTTTCTTCACAAAACCGAGACCGACCGATCATTGAATTTGAGGGGTGGAAACCGATCGAAACCGACCGGTGTTAAGGGGTGAAACCGGCCGGAATCGGTCCAGCCGGTTACCGGTCGGTTTGATCGGTTTGGGCTTTTTATTGTGGGCCGTGTGGCTCGTCGGCGACGAGAGAGGAGAGAGTGTCGTGGGGTTTGTGGGTCCTCGGCGTCGAGAGAGGAGAGAGAGCCGTGGGGTGTGTGGGTCGTCGGCGTCGGGAGAGGAGAATCTGAGAGTGAGTCCGTGAGGCGTGAGAGCCATGAGGTCCGACCGTCCGGGGAGAGGAAGAGGGAGTTTGGGAGAATGGAGATCACAGAGCAATGAGGAGTTGAGGACGGCTGCGAAGAAGAAGAAGAAGGGGGGGTAATTCAAAACCCTACCCAAAAACGACGCCGTTTGGTTTAGACCAAACGGCATCGTCTTCATTCTATTTTTTTTCAATGTATTAAGAACAAAACGACGCCGTTTCACATGAAACGGCATCGTATTGTATAAGAAATGTATTATAAAAAGACAGTTATAACTGTCGGTCGGTTCTTCGGTTTAGACCGGTCCTGAACCGTAGACCAAACCGGCCGACGTCTGTTTTATGAATTTTATACCGCCGGCCGACCGGTTCTCTGCCGGTTTCGGCCGGTTCCTGAATCCGGCGGTCAGTCTACGTCGGCGGCGGCCGGTCCGGTCGGTTTATGTACACCCCTAATTTCTTTCAATCCATGTACACCACATTAAACATAGGGGCACCATCTTCCAAACAGCTGCAATATCACGAAGACCCCGAATCCCTCTCCCACACCACAATAAATCCAACACCCTCCTAGGCATAAGCCATGCTATACCAAGCCTAGTGAAGATGTCATCCCATGTGAGAGTAATCTAACAATCCACCAATCCACCAAGTGATTGTAATCTAACAATCCTCCTGTGTACAAAATATGATCTCCACCAATCCACCACGTGGGAGTAATCTAATAGACTGAATGTTCAAAGAAGCATGCAATAAAAATGTATGAATTTCTTATTTGATAAACTAAAAGTGGTAAGTAAAGATATTATTTCATAAGTACATGCAGTAAGTAAGATAATAAGATTCTTAAGAAAAAAAAGTGCAGATAATAAGAAGGGGACAGGGCATACTACAGAAAATTATAGAGGACTCATAAATTTGGAATGACCAAACAAATTGATACATAATAACATTCACATTACAAGCCATTGAAATCATTGTCATATCTAAGCTGAGTTGAAATAGAAGAATGGAAAAAGAGGCTACATATTCACAGGTAATCAGGACCAATACTTGATAACAAGCTTACAGATTAATTATACCTATGCAAAACAATGTTTAAGGGCCATCAAAAAGTTAATTGTGGCACGGGTGAAACAGTCATGCAAAAGCAGCATACTGTCAGACTTTATTAGTTCTTTCTTATAAGTAATACAATTATATTAAAACCAAGTACCCAACTAGAAACTCCATTGGTTTCTTGTAGAACCCTAAATAAGGTTTTATCCTTTGATCATTTAGGTTGTGTTTGGATCTTGAACCAAACTCAACTCATCTCAAACCAATCATTGATGGGACCCACTACTTTTTCAACTTCCCATAAAAAAGTTAAACGCATCTCAACCTACTTAATACATTAATGCACAAATTTTATTAAAAGTGTAGAGGGCAGCAATCCAAGTACATAGGAAGTACTCAAAGGGACCATTTTCCAAACCTCTAAATTACAATGACCACAAGGAATCTGCCAACACGCCAGCAACTCCACCACAGGCTGCGGCATTAGCCATTCAAACCAAAAGGGCAAAATACATCCGTCCATAAGCTTCTAGTCAACTCACAATGCAACATAAGATGATCTAAGTTTTCCCCATTTTGCTTGTACATGCAACACCATTCCATCACCAAATATGTCTTTTTCCCAAGTTATTAATTCTTAAAATCTTTTCCCAATGCCCCTATCCAAACAAAAAACCTACCTCAAAGGTGCTTTGTTTCTCCAAATAAACTTCCACGGAAATAAGAAGTTATCTAGAGGGGAGAGCACTTTGAAATAGGGTTTGACCTCAAAGATCTGTCTCTTGGATGGGGTTCAACACATCTGATCTGCTCTACCACTTCTCCATATAAAAGAGTAAACCAGTTAAAAAAACGATGAGAGCAAATCCATCTCCCAATCATGAGAAGATTTGATAAAAGTAACATTCCATCAGGGTGTATTATCTAAGAACTGCAAGTTTTCCGCAATGGAAGCCTCCTATGCAAAGAGACTGATGAAACAACTCTGGACAGATTGTCTTCCAAGCTGTTGTATCAAACCATATGGATTTTAAATAACATCCAAGTTGCATCAAATCCTTAAGTTTCTTTTTTTCTTTTTTTCTGAATTTGTATACAGAGTGCAACAAGAACTCATTCTGCACTCTGTAGAAGTCTTTCCAAACAATGGTTTTGAATTTTGAATGCAATATATATATATATATATACACACACACATATATTCACCCCTTCCAAATTCACTGCTAAGATATTTTTATGATAATAATAATTTAATCAAATGTTAAGTTTTACTAAAAAAAATCTAACAGTCTCCCGATCTTATGCTCGTTAGGAACTTACAGCTTAAGTCAGATTATGTAATTGATGACTTGTGTATATAGAAGTTTCTAGTTAAGTAATTAAAGTCTATACCTGGAACTGCTATAGTGGTTGCCTTGCAGTACGTCATCATTTTTTTTTTATAGGTACGTCATCATTGTCATCTTCTTCTTCTTCTTCTTCTTCTTCTATTGCTACTGCTATTACATAATTTAAATACTGAATAACGTATCAAGATAAGTTCTATGTGTAAGGGAAGACCATCGTTAGGGGTGGCAATTTGTGTTTGTGTTGTGTCAAGTCATAAGTATTAGACTATATGTGTCAACCCGAATAAGACCAATTAAATTGAATGGGTAAGACCCTAAAATCTTAGCACAGCCAATATAAATAACAGGTGACATGACACGACCGCATAACCCGTTTTATAATTAACTTGTATTGGATTGACTTGAATACGACCTATTTAACCTATTTCATCCCGTTTAACCCATTTCATATAAATGGGATGAGCTTACTCATATTTATTTTGACCCAATTAATATAAATTTATTATAATACATGGATAATATATAAATCATTCACAATTAAAACGGCATTCATAATAAAATATTTTACGATCAATATCCAAATCAATAATATATAAGAAAATTAATATTTCCATAAAATAATTAACTAGTCAAATACTAATATCAATATTAGATCCCAACAACAATAAAGGCATTATGAAGGTGGCATTGAGTCTTTGCCCAAACTTCCCAAAGTTATGAAACTCCTGGAACACCTTCATAATACCTTCATAATATCTTACTTTACCACATCCCAACAGGATCAGAAAAAAGTCATAGTGAACCCATCCGGGCCTGGTTCTTAGTGCAAGTAACTATTACTCAATCTGGCCAGAACTAATTTCTTCAATTTTCCCAGTGTCTCTCATCAAAATTTCAGATAACAATCTCATCAAAGAGGGGGAAGAGGGGGGGGCTTTATTAAGATTATTTCAATATAATACCAGGACAGGCAAGAATATTTGCTCCATTTATCTGGAGCAATTGGAGGGTTGTTAGCAAGGAAGCAAATTGTTGAGTGATGGGAAGGGAGAAGAGGACAGACAGCCCATATCCCCTGTCGGTAGGAAGTATAAAAGGAGGGAGAGGAAGAGGTGTGGAAAATGCATTCCTTCGGCTACATCATTCCCAGTCCACCTAAAGGTGGGCAAATTGGTGAAGGGAGGGCATGGTGAACTTCTTTTATTGTTTGGTAAGAATAGGGAAGTTGATGTGGCAACAATATTTATAATTTCCCCTCTTCAAACTCACAACAGTAGGTAGAAATATACACCTCTTCACCCCTTGCGCCCCTCCCCTATCTATTCCCTCTAGCAAATAGTGTAAATGAAACCTAATACACAATGTGCACAGAAAATCAATGAACTCGATACACTGGTCTACAGAATCCTTAAATTTGTTCAATCACCAACCATTAAGGAAAATGTGTCCCTAAAACTAATACCACCCTTCGCATTACTTCTTTTTTAGGATTATAAATAATGCAAAAATTTTATTAAAAGAGCAGAGGGGCGCAACCCAAGTACACAGGATACTTTTCTCATTGTTTAATAACCAAGCAGATAGCATTCAGAATGCAATGACAATCAAAATGAGTCACCCAAGCATGCCAATCCTAAATAATAGTACATAAGCAAGCTAGCCTTAAATAATAGTACAAGCGGAAGCCCTTACTCTAGAGGAAAATGAGTAAATGCACCCAAACAAAATCAGTAAGAAAAATAACCATAATAAAATAAGTTCTATAGCTGAAATTGCATCGGTTTCACACGGGATTCAAGCATCAATATATTAGCTGAATTCCATTAGAATCAGGTTCTTTGAGCAGTACCCAGGTCCTAAAATCAAAGCAATTGTAAATCCCAATCTGTAAACTGCATAAATCTCGTATTGAGCTCAGGTATGCTAGATCAATTCACCTTAAACTCAAAGCCAAAACCTTGAATTCCAGCTAAATGAAAGATATTTACAGAAACGAACCCTATAGTTACCAGAAAAATCTAAAATTTATAGATTAAAACAAGCATTAAAAACCTTTAACGAGCTTGATGACGAGCTTCTTGGTGGGCTGGGGCGGCTGGGCCTTTTTCCTGGACAAATTGGCGGCAACAGAGCGAGCGGGGGCGGAGGAATCATCGGACTTGAGATCTTCGTCGAGGGCCACGGAGGAGGGATCGAAAAGGATGACGTTGTTGTTGGTGGTGCTGGTGAAGTCTTGGTGGTGGAGACCGTTTTTGGAGTCGAGGGGGAGAGCTTGGGACTTGGCCTTCTTCATAGGGGGGAACTGAGGGGGAGAAAAGGTGGCGTCACTACTGGTTGTGGATGAGCGTTTGGTGGGGAGAGACATGAAAAGGAAGTGTGATCAGGAGGACATTTTGAGCGACAAAGAGGAGCAATGGAAAAACGAAGATATGAGAAGGAAACCAGATATGCCTCACTGAGAGTCTCAGGCACAACAGTAGAAGTTTTTTTTTTTTTTTAATTAAAAAATATATATTATATATAATTTAAAGGTGTATAAATTTCGGATATTATTTTTTTAAAAAAAATTAATTTATTCATATAAATTTTTAATTCATTATATTTTTAAAACAAATTTAACTTACATATTCCGAAATTATAAATATCATTTTTTAAAAAATCCTAAAACAAAATAACAAATAACTAAAATGTTCATAGTTTTTCAATATGATTGGATTCAGATTCATAGATAAGTTAAGATGGTTTTAGATAAGTTGAATAAAATATTATTAAAATATTATTTAAAATTTTAAAAAAATTAAATTATTTATCATATTTTATATAAAAATTTAAGAAAATTGTAATAACAATATGAGATAAATTAAAGTGAATTTTGAATTCAATCAAAGGAAAGAGGATAAAAATAACTTTAAAAAAAAATATACACCACCCTTTCCCATTTAAAAATCTTATTCAGACTTTCCACCTCAATTCTTCTTCTTTGGAGAGATGAAAATCCTTTTTAGTTTTTCCTTCCATCCAACTTTCATTAGTTGAATTGACAACTATAAATTTCGAATCAAAATCACGTTCCTCTCTCGTCTCCTACGTGTAGAGGTTTTGTTCCCAGTCTTGTTTTTCCAATGCAGGGTTCAGTTTTCTTCTTTTGTTTCAGCATGGCGGAGGAGTTAGAAGAGCTTTATGGAAAATTATCGCTGACAGAATCAGAACAAGAGACAGTTATTATTGATGTTGATCTGGTTAGTAACGCTGTCGAACGAGGTGAGAGATGTTTGATTGTGCAACTGCTCACTTTACGCAACTATAATCAGGGGGCTTTTAAGCAAATGTTTAGAAGAGTTTGGCGCCTTGTGAAAGGGTTAAAATTGCAGGATTTGGACTCCAAATTCATCATGGCAGAATTTGAGGACGTATGAGATAAGGAACGCGTTGTTCGTGATGGCCCATGGACCTTTGATAAAAACCTGGTGTTAGTAAAGGATTTTAATGGATTTCAACAAGTGAAACAACTACAGTTAACAACGGCTTCCTTCTGGGTAAGGGTGCATGATTTACCTTTGGCTGCGCGGAGTGTAGAAGTTGGAAAGATCATTGGGCAGTCATTGAGTGTAGTGGAAGACATTGAATTAATAGATGGAGAGATTGCCTGGGGTGAATTTATGAGGATCCGAGTATGCATGGACATTACGAAGCCTCTCATGAGAGGGAAGAAACTGTGTATTGGTTCTAAAACACCATATTGGGTACGATTCTCGTACGAACGTTTGCCGAACTTTTGTTATATTTGTGGGAGGCTTGGGCATGGACACCATGACTGTGAACAAGCAAAGGAGTATGACGAAACGACCACACTTTTTCCTTATGGCCAATGGCTACGGGGAATTGGGTGTGGGAGTTTGGCCATGGCAGCTAATGGCTACGACAGTTGTCAACGGTGGAGAGCCCTAAGCCAGAGGATAACTGAAAGGATGGATTTGTGCATGAGGAGAATACGGTGAAAACTACTCCATCTGGTGATAAGGATAGTACTGAGTTGTTACGTGTCGTGCAAATGGAAGTTACGAAACACGGTGTGGAGACCGTTGGGGATGGTTTCAAATATGGGATAGGGTGTGATGGGGACGGATTATTGAAAGGGATAGGGCGAGAATCAAGGCAGTCTCCGAGTCTTCAAGATATCCCTTCAGTGTTCTCCCCGAAGACCAACTCTATTATTCAATCCTCGAAATGTTCTTCTTCGGTGAATCGGGGATCGAATGACCCAGGCCCAGCTGACTTAGTGCTTGAGGGGCTTAAGGTGAACGTAGCCCAGGCGGTTAAAACAAAGGTGGACATCTGCAGCAAGGAAGGGCTTGAGGGGCTTATGCTAAATGAGGCCCATGTGTTTAAAACCAAGGGGGATGTCCACAGAAAGGAAGGGCTTCGATTAAGAAGGAAAGTAAATCCCTCTGTTGAGGGTAATAACCAGTCGCCTTCTTTGCAGAGGGGGCTTACCACGAAATGGAAAGCTGCTTCCACTGAAAATGAATTTCTTTCATCTGTTGGCAAGCGTCAAAAGTTGGTGGATCGGGTGGTTAACGAGGTGGAACAATTACATGAAGTTTGAATTGATCTATTGGCAGAGGCTGAATCACAGCCCTGCCGACAGCCATGAAAATCTTGTGTTGGAATTCCCGTGGGCTTGGGAACCTACAGGGAATTCGTGCTTTACGTGATTTGATCACAAAAGAAGATCCCGCGATGGTGTTTCTTCATGAGACGAAGCTGAAGACTCGGACCATGGAAAAATGTAAGTTCAAGTTGGGCTTTACTTCTTGCTTTACCGTTGATTGTGTAGGGAAGAGTGGGGGATTGGCGTTGCTTTGGAAAGGTGATTTCTCAGTTCGATTAAAATCCTTTTCCCTAAATCATATTGATATTATTGTTAAGGAAGATAGTATTTGTGAATGGTTGTTTACGGGTATTTATGGGAGCCCCTATACTGTGAGTAGATCTGTGACTTGGGATCGGATACGTACATTAAATTCTCTTGATGATAAGCCATGGATTTTAGGGGGGGATTTCAATGAAATTCTGTAGGTGCATGAAAAAAGGGGAGGGAGATTAAGGCCTGAGAATCAAATGGACGATTTTAAGGAAGTGCTGACAGATTGTGTTTTGCGTGATATGGGATTCTATGGACCTAAATATACCTGGTCGAATGGCAGGGATGGCGATGGGGCAATATGTGAGAGACTTGATCAATTTTTAGTTAATAGCAGCTTCTCTGATTTATTCCCTCAAGGGGTGGTGAAACATGGTGTGGCTGCACATTCTGACCACTTACACATTTGGTTTGAACCCGATGGCCTGTTTGTGAGGAAGAGGAAAAAGAAACAGTTTAGATTCAAAGCGATGTGGGTAGGCGAGCAAAAAGGCGCTGACATTATCGAGAGCGTCTGGAGGACTGATAGTGGGAATCGAGGTCATACTATGGAGGGAGTAATGCGACTTATTAAAGGGTGTGGTGAGCAGTTGGCTATGTGGAATAAACATTCTTTTGGGAATATAAAAAAAGAATTGATGCTGCTAGACATAACCTTGAGTGTATCCTAGCTAAGAATGGTGAACAATCTGACCCTGTAGGCTTATCTAAAGCTAGAGAGAGAATGCAATTATGGCTTGAAAGGGAAGAAGTGATGTGGCGGCAGCGCTCTCGAGTGCATTGGTTACATGAAGGGGACTAGAATACCCGTTTCTTTCACTCACAGGCTAATATGCGTAGAAAGAGGAATTGGATAAAGGGACTAAAAAATGAGCAAGGTGATTGGGTAGGAGGTACTCAGATGAATGATGTGATTATTGGCTTTTTCCAGCAACTCTTCTTGTCATATGGACAAAACGGACAGCATGGTGTTCTAGACTGTGTGGAGAGGAGAATAACAGCAGATATGAACCAGCAGCTCACAAAGCCTTATGAAGCTGAGGAGGTGAAGGTGACCCTTCAACAAATGCACCCAACCAAAGCTCCTGGACCTAATGGTATGTCTCCACTTTTTTTCCAAAAATATTGGCACTTTGTTGGTCATTCTGTAACTCAAGATGTGCTTCATTCTCTAAATGCGGGAAAAATACCAAATGACCTCAATCATACTTTAATTTGCCTAATCCCAAAAAAGAAGACTTGTGAGCTAGTTTCAAATTTCCGCCCCATAAGCCTTTGTAATGTGGTTTATAAACTAGTAGCAAAAGTGATTGTGAATCGGTTGAAATGCGTGCTTCCTACTGTTATCTCTGAGACACAATGTGCTTTTGTGGGGGTAGACTAATTACGGACAATGTATTGGTGGCACTTGAGTTGGTTCATTATCTGAGGCATAAAAGAACGGGTCAAAAGGGTTATATGTCCCTTAAATTGGATATGAGCAAGGCATACGATAGGGTGGAGTGGATGTTTTTAGAAAAAATTCATGTTGAAGTTGGGATTCGTTGCTTCTTTTGTAAACTTGATTATGGAATGTGTTAAAACGGTTTCTTTTTCCATCTTGGTGAATGGGGAGCCTCTAGGGCACATTACTCCTACTAGAGGCATTAGGCAAGGGGACCCATTATCCCTTTACCTTTTTCTCTTTTGTACCGAGGGTCTTACTGCCTTGTTAAGAGATGCTGAGAGGAGAAATGCAGTGTGAGGCATAAAAGTATGTAAAGGGGCTCCAAGTGTAAATCATCTCCTCTTTGCGGATGATAGTCTTATTTTCTGCAAAGCTGATCTTTCAACAACTTCACACATACAGACTTTACTAGACCAATATGAGGCAGCTTCTGGACAAATGGTGAACCAAACAAAGACTGCAATAGTGTTCTCAAAAAATGTTACTGATATGAGACAGAGAGAGCTTCTTGCGTTGTGGGGAGTCAGATCTTTTCAACAGTATGATAAGTATTTAGGTTTGCCAAACCTAGTGGGGAGATAAAAAACTAGAGCATTTGAAGATATTAAAAGGAAAATTTGGAGTAAATTGCAAAGCTGGAAGGGTAAACTATTATCTCAATGAGGAAGAGAGGTTCTTATTAAAGCAGTAGCTTTATCCATCCCTACTTATGCCATGAGTTGTTTTAAATTACCGATAAGTTTATGTCGTGAGCTGGAGAGGATGATGGCTAGATTCTGGTGGGAGCAAAAGGAAGAAGAAATGAAAGTGCACTGGATGAGTTGGCAACGGCTATGCATGTCAAAATTTAGAGGGGGCATGGGCTTCAAGAATTTACAATCTTTCAATCTGGCTTTGCTTGCTAAACAAGGGTGGAGGATTCTGTATAACACTGGTTCTGTGCTTCAGAAAATCTACAAGGCTAAATATTTTCCACAAGGTTCCTTATTCCAAGCTAAACTTGGTCATAATCCTTCTTATGCTTGGAGAAGGATTTTTTAAGCTAAAAAGTGGCTATGGGCAAGGTGTCGGTGGAGAGTAGGAACTGAGGAATGTATAAAAATATGGAAGGATTTCTGGGTGCCAGGCCATAGATGTTTACAGCCAGCTTTAGATGGAATTTTAGTTACTGATGCACGAGAAGAGGAAACAGTAGATTCTCTTATTGATCTGGATACCAAAATGTGGAAGATTAATGAAGTTAGATCTCTCTTCAATCCAAATGTGGCAGACCAGATTTTACAGATTAGATTGTCAGGTACTGATTGTACAGATAAGTGGATTTGGAACGAAGAATCGAATGGAAATTTTACCGTGAAGAGTGCTTACAGGCTCATTCAAAATCTGCACACTGGTGTTAGTGGGGAAAGTTCATCTTTTATGGTTGAGAAGAGAGTATGGAAGGGTATATAGCAAATGAAGGTCCCACGAAAAATTAAAATCTTTGCGTGGCGAGCTTGTAAAAATATCCTGCCAACTATTAACAATTTGAGAAATAAAAGAATTGAAGTGGCTCATGTATGCTGTTTCTGTCAATCACCAAGAGAGGATGTGGAACATGCCATTCTATTTTGTCCTCAAATTAGAAGTTTATGGTAGCATTTTCTCCTTGTGCTGCAATCAATCCACCATAATTCAACCTTAATAGAAGCTGTTGCGTTTATATTGGAAAGAGGAAGCAAGGAGGATTTTACTTTGTCTTTCCTCATTGGGTGGAGTTTATGGTTCAAGCAAAACAAGATGGTAATGGAGGAATCTGTGATTGAACCTATGGCAGCAGTGAATCATGTGTTATCCCTTCACAGAGTTTTTATACAACTGAAGTCTTCCAGTGCGAGAGAGGGGCAACAGATTTGTAGGTGGAAAGCACCTCCTCCAACTTTCTTAAAGCTTAATGTAGATGGTGCATTTTTTGCAGATGGAAAGAAAGCTGGAGTTGGCTTGATATTAAGAGATGAAACTAGCAAAGTGGTCATGGCTGCGACTAAAGTTGAAGCAGCTGTGGATGCACCTGCTACTATTGAATTAATAGCTGTGCTGAGAGGTTTACAGTTGTGCTTACCACTCAGAATTCCAAACTTGGTGGTGGAAACAGATTGTTTAACACTGGTTCAAGAATTAAATGGTAATCAAGACTCTCTCTCCAAATGGCAACCTGATCAAAGATGTCAAGGAATTGATGAGGTATTTTCCAGTTTTTCAAGATCAGCATGTTTACAGGGATGGTAATAGGGTAGCCTATAGTTTGGCACGTTTTGCTTGGAATGTTGATGATATTATTATGTGGTGGGAATCTGTCCCAGGTTTTGTAGATCATGCCCTTTGGTTTGATCAATATGCCATGTATTGATTTCTTTATTAATGAAAGTTTTGCTTATAAAAAAATAAAAAAAATTTCGAATCAAAATCAAACCCAAATGGTCAAAATTTGACTGAAAATGTTGGAAGTCGTGAGCTAGCCAAATCTTAATACAAGATTGAGGCCAAAGTGAGATAAAGGTAAGGCAAAACAAAGATCCAACCAAGATGAAGGCTATTACCCAAAAAAAAAAAAATGAAAAAACAAAAACAAAAGATGAAGGGCCTAGCCTAGATTAGTTTCACAATGTTAGAATATAATTTTGTAATATTATTTTTATTTTAAAATTTAAAAAAATTATTGTTTATTATATTTTATATAGAAGTTTGAGAAAATTGTAATGATTAAATAAGATGAGATGGTTTGTGTAACTAACTAATTTATTAAGATTTTTTTAATTCAATTACCAACCCTATGTTGAAAATAGCAAAAGAAAACTATACTAATGTAACCAAATAAAGAAATAGAATTTTTTCTTTCAGAAGATCCACAAACCAAAATAACATAGTTGTAATAATTACATGAGTTACAAAGAAAGCGCAGTGCTACCGCTCAAAGTTACCGTTAGGTCAAATTGATTTTTTTTCAAATTTTTAATATTTTTTTATCATTTTAAAATATATAAAAAAATAACAATACACTAATAGTCACTTCCTTAACTATTATGTAAAGAAAAAAATTAAAATACATAAGGTATAAAATGAGGGAGTAAATTAAGTAGACAAAGTAGGATTTTTTTACAAAGATTTGTACATTTAGTTTCTAAACCAAATTCAACTCATTTCAACTCATCATTACAACTTTTTCAAATTCCAATACAAAATATAATAAATATTTCAACTTTTCAAATTTCAAAATAATAATAATATTAAAAAATAATATTTTAACAATATTTTATCATCTCAACTCAACTCAGTTCAACATCCAAATGCAGCCTAAGCCTCATTTGGTTACACAAGTGAGATGAGGAATCTATAACTAATATTGAGATAGTGTATAAATAGTAATAAAATGGTTTGAATTAAGATGTTTTATGAAATTTTAAAAAATTAGAGAGAAAAAATTGAATAAAAATAGTATAAAGTTAAAATATATTGTTAGAATATAATCTTTTAATATTATTTTTGTTTTAGAATTTGAAAAAATTTGAATTATTTTTTATGTTTGGTTTGGAAATTTGAAAAAGTTGTAATGATTAAATGGAAAAATTGAAATTTGAATTGAAAGTATTTTTATTTGAATGGTGTATGGATGTTGAAATGAGAAAAAATGATATGAAAAATGGTTGAGACCACTGTAAAACCAAACGGGGCCTTAAATAGTTGGACGTTAAGGTGTGTTTGGAAGATGAGCTTAACTCAACTCACCTCAAACTAATCATTGATGAGATCTACTACTTTTTCAATTTTTTATAAAAAAGTTAAACTCGTATCAATAAGATCTACAAAATATTATTATTTACAATTCAACTCAACTCATCTTGAAATCCAACTGCAGCCAAGCAACTCTTTATTCAGTGGAAAAGAAGATTTCTTTAAAAAAATTGTATAGCACCCATAATGTTTGAAACACGAGCCCTTGATATAATCTTAAAAAAACTAAAACAAAATAAAAGCATAATAAGTAAAAAATTATTTTTTAACAATTCATTAAATTTAGGACTAAAAAAAATATCAAAAAATCGAAAAAAATGGGACCAGACCAATGTGTTCGATTCAGTGTAAAACTAGTTCAGTCCAATGCCGGTTCCAATTTTATAAAGCCGGTTTCAAACCGATCCGATTCAAGTTTTGCTTTTACTAACACCAGATCATACTAAATCATATATATATATAATTTTTTATTTTTTATATAACTTTTATATTATATATGTTATATGCTAAATTGCTAATTAATATAACATGAAATTTTAAATTCTTATTATTCATATATAATAATCTAATAACATAAAATTAATATAATATTTGATATACATAGAAATTTTAATTTTAGAACATAAAATATTAATCTTAAACATGAACATTAATATTAAGTTGTCAATATAAACCTACTTTGATATATATATATATATATATATCAATGATAAGTACATTTTATGGTATAATGAATTATAATATATATTATTTTTAATAAATATATTTCTACACATTTGATCATATGTACTTATATAAAAAATGTATAGTCTAACTCATATAGACTAGTTAAATTTAATATTATACTAGTATCTTTCTTTGCTCTGAAAAAGCCGATTGTTTTTGTTTCAGTAATGAATCGGTCCGGTATCAGTTTTTCAATTATCAAAACCAGTGTATACTAGTTCGTTTCCAAAATGTCCAAAACAGACCAAATCGGACTGATTACAACCTTAATTAAATTAAAAATATAAAGATTGAGAATTATTTTAAATCAAACTAAAATATACAAAAAGAAAATTATTATTTTCTAAAAAGAACTAAAAAATTAATCAAATAATAAACATGAAAAAATTAAAAATAATATTTGTAAAATCATTTATTATTTTCATATAATCTTTTTTATTTTTAAATATACATTTTAATTTTTATGTCTTCCAAAAAGCTATTTTTTAATTTAAAATAAAATCTGAATATAATAGAATATTCTATATATATATATATTTTTAATTTAAGGGGGTAATTTGAAGTTAAAATGGGAGTACATTGCAATTTTTTCGTAGCTTTGGAGTAAAGGAAGCTGTATGAATAGTAGGAGGTTGTGTAGATTTTTTCTTCTTTTCTTTTCTGGCGACGCTCTTCACAAGATTAGTGGGATTGGAATAGGCCTGCAACCCGACCTGAAATAGCCGGGTCTCTACCCGATCTGACCCGAAATGTTTACGGGTCATGATCAACCAAGTCCGACCCGACCCGATTAAAATAAAACCGGTTGGACCCGTATGACCATACCAGGTCTTGCCCTATTATCTGTTCTGCCTTATTTATGCAGGAAGCATATCAAAAAATGAATTTTCAATTCATTCCTTTTCGTTGGGCCTTTAAAGTTTGAAATCACGAAAGCCTTTCTAGCTTAGCGCACCCTTGAAATGCCTAGGTGTAAGATGAACAGATTGGGCGGCAGCTGGATAGTGCAGACACTACTAGGGCCTTCTATTTCTCTGTTTCTTCTTGATTGGAGTCCAATAGACTAACATCATCCACACTCGCGTTGCTACTACTCTCTTTTGCTTGCTTTTCGTTTGTTTGAGATCTTTGTGGAATAAGGCACAGTCCTTAGTGACTTCTCCAAGGAATCAAATAATTTATTGCCCCTCCATCAAAAAAAAGAAACGTATATTCTCAGGGCTTAAATGTGAGAGAAAGAAAACATACAGAAACATAAATTGTGCCCTCTGTAGGCGCACATCTGCTGCAATCACAGGGAACCCAAAACTTCACTTCCAGTGTCCAACCATAAACTTCACTCCCCTCCTAGCCGCTCTGCGAGACCCTTCACGTCTTGAACCTCCCAAGGCCGAATCTAGCAAACGTACATGTTATTCCTACAGTGAAACATCAGAAAACACAATCAGTATTCGAGTTACTGGTAAACTAAGGTCCGGGACCTGAACTCTCCGAGTATGTTGTTGTCTCTGTCGTTGGCGAAGAAGAAGAAGTAGACGTTGTCTGGGTTCGGGGTGAGCGGCTATCAAAAGAAAGGTAATTCCATCGAGAGAGAGAAAGAAAGGTAATAACTAATAAAGTGAGGGGGAGGTGGGGAAGCAAAGGAACTAGCTAGGGTTTTGGTGTTGGTTGGGGGACAGAAAGGACACATACTTTATGAATTTTTAGAAAGCCTTCAATGAGTCTCGTCATTTCACAGCTACGGAGATAGAAAAAGGAATAGAAAAGAGATAAAGTTAAAATTTCTATCAAGCTCTAAAATAATACGGTGGAGGCTGACGGCCCGACATTCATTGGTTTCGATAGAGTCGAAACCGACTTTGATGTTAATCCGACTTTTTCGGGTTGGGCGTAATCGGATCGCACGGGTTGATCGGTCCTTTGGGTTTTTTGCACAGGCCTAGATTGGAAGGTGGGACTCTTGAAAAGATGGCTAAAAAAATTATTCGATTTAGACCTATTTGGAAATTTTACTTGAATATTTCAACAAAATCGATGTTAGTGTATTTTTTAGTAGTTCAAAAATGGAGTTGGGATAAAGAAGAGATAACTGTGGAGAGAAGAGAAGATTGTGTAAAAATGAAAGATGTGATTGCAAATTTGCAATGTATCTAATTCGTGCACAAGAGAAGTATTTATACACAATACTTGAGCTTAAATTCTCTGTTAACAAACTAACCACCATTAACTAATTTGTAATTAAGAGCTAATAATAGTTACAATTATAATATATTATATTATAAAATTGGTTTAATATGTCGATTCAGATCGATACAAGTTGACTCCAACCTATTCAAATTGCTTTGGAATTTCTTTAATGTGTTTTAGATTTTAGTATTTTTTTTTTCTCGGTGAAAAGTAGAAGAGAAGCAAGTATTTTGTAATAAAGTTATGACCATGTACAAATAATATCGACTATAACCTTATAACTTAAAAGGGTATTTATCTTTTTCGTTTATGAGGATATTAAACCAAAGAAATGCATAAAGAACCATGATTGCGTAAAGAACCATGGTTGCACCGTTGCCCGCGGGTCTACAAGAGAACGACGACCGCAACTTACTGTGGGTCTATGCAAATAAGAAGAGGAGGAGAAGAGAAAAGAAAGAGGAAGATGAATAAGAAGAGGAAGAAAAAGGTGTGCCGCCAATGTGTTGTTGTGGCCTTGGGGTCTGTGAGGAGAAGAGGAGGAGGAGGAGATGAACTGGGTGATGTGAGTAAAGGAGAGGAGAAAGGATTTGTGTTGGGCAACTTCTAGAATTTATTTAGGCCCATGCGCCACTTTGGGTGGTGAGTGTGGCACACACACGCACCTTTTTGCATTGCCACTTCTTGTATCTTATATATTGACGATCTGGAAAACTAGCAGTACAGCGTGTGTCACTTGACGATGACTAAAAAGCAGTAAATTGACAACTTTCCGTCCCAAAAGAAAAAAAAAAACACAAAAAATTTACATTCATATGTCTTAGAAGCCATGAGAGAGAGAGAGAGGAGCAACTCTTCGCACTCAAATCTATACTTTCTTTAGATTCGTAGGTCTAGGTTAGAGAGAGAAGAGTTCCTCTATATAATTTTTTTTTCTAAGGCCTCGCTTGGATAGTGAAAGTGTTTCATCTTATCTCATTTTATATCATCTCATCATTATAAAATTTTCAAATTTTCACACAAAATATAATAAATAATTTAACTTTTTCAAATCTCAAAATAATAATAATATTAAAAAATAATATTCTAATAATATTTTATTCAACTTTCAACTCTAAACTCTAATCTCAACTCATCTCAAAATCTAAACAGCACTTAAATCTATCAAAAAGATAGTAACACCTATTTTTTTTCCTTAAAGGCACTAATACCAAGATTGTTGTTGCTCAAAGATACGACGGCCATTGCATCATTCACAAAGGGAGTATTGGAGGGCCTATTTTAGTTGAGGGCTCATTCTGAGTTAAAGCCTAATATGGAGGGAGCCCAGTATAAAGGTTCCTAGTTAACCGAAGGAAATTAGAGAGTCCAAGGCCTAGCAAAGTCACACACACCACACGCCACCTTTCACGGGAAGATAGAGATTTCATACAAATACGTGATCAATTCGGTTACAGGTTAATAATCTACGTCGATAAACTCTGCACCAGATAGGCATCACGTCGGAGTGTATATATACCAGGTAACCCCTGATAGTAGGGCATCAATTTCTCTTTCAAATTCTGAATTATTTTTTACACTTACTGATTTAAGTATCGGAGCTTTTCAAGGCATATCAAGCCAAAAACTTCTTGTCATCACACAGGTGAACGGTTGCAGACTGGAAGTGAGACACGTCCTTGACAATGGCGTCGTCTGTGAGATCTATTTCTCTTTATGTGGTTCTCACATACCAACTGTAGCTCGTTCCTTAGCAAGCTGAGCGATGGATACATTCGTGGAAGCACAACTAGCAGTAGCTGAAGAAAAATTGAAGCAGGCGTTAGAGGCCATGGAGATCCTGAAGAAGGATAACGACGATTTGCGACAAAAGCATGCTGAATCTAGCAGTACCACCATACCCGCTCACAGTGAGTAAGGTGAGGGGAAGGTACCATGCAATATGGAGTCGAACCTAGGACGAACAAAGAAGCAAAAAATGCATGACGAATTGAAAGAACTGGTAGGAAAGTATGAGGAGATAGCGAAGAGGATGGGAGGATCTTCCTCAGTGGAATGCTTGCTAAACCAAACAGATCTACCATATAGTGAACAAATCATAGTCATGCCCCTCTTGCCAAAGTTCAAATCACCCCAAGTAGACATATATGATGGGCCTAAAGATCCAGTAGACCATCTGGAGAATTTCAAGGCCCACGTCACGCTTCACGAGTTTCCAAGCGAGATTACATGCCAGGTTTTCCCCTTGACCCTAAGGGGAACAACAAGAGGATGGTTTGGGACCCTCAAGCCAAAGTCAATAGACAATTTCAAAGAATTGGTTAAACAGTTCCTAACCCAGTATATGCCTAGCAGGAGGCGCCGGTGCCTAGCCACCTACTTGCTAACGGTCAAGCAGAAAGAAGATGATGACTTGAAGACCTACCTTACCCATTTCAACAAAGAACGTTTGACAACAGATGAGAAGGATGAAAAGATCACCCTCGCCGCCCTCTTAGGCAGGATATGGCCACGGAGTTCCTTTATGATAGAACTAGCCAGAAAGACTCCTTCCACTCTCAGGGAGTTCATGGATAGAGCAGATGATTTCGTTAACGCTGAAGATACTCTACAAACCTTGGTGGATCCTCGCAAGAAGGACGATAAGGTCAAATGGAGGAGCGAGCAGGTTGACAGAAGAACCGGTGTGAGTTGGTAGGAGAAAAGGCAAGAAAAGTGGCCAGATTACAATTCTAGGCTGATACATAATAATTTGAATGTACGGGAGGACGAGAAAGACAGGAAAGAACAGTATCATCACAAGACAGGCAATCGCTACTACAAATACCACCAGACTGGGTTCCACTGGACCGAAGACTGCATGATTATGAAAAAGAGAGTAGCTGAGCTAGCAGGAACAGGAGAATTGGAACGAATGATTGCATAACGCTCAAATCCCATAAGGCGTCAGGAAACTAGACGAGAAAACAGGAGGAGTAACAGTCCTGAGCAATGGCGCCGAGCAAGTGGCTGCCAAAATGATGGGAACAGGTCTCCTGCAGGAGGCGACAGGAACAAGGCACCTATAGGAGAAATTCAGACAATAGCAGGCGGCTTTGGAGAAGGCAGCGCATCTACATCTAGCCGTAAAGCGTATGTACGAAAGACGAGATATGAAGAGGTATATGTAGCAGATAGAGCTCCCAAGTAGCAAAAGCTTGGTGGTGATAAGATGGTAATATATTTCGGGGAGGTAGATTGAGAAAGAGTATTGTAACCGCACGATGATGCTTTGGTGATCACCCTTATGATAACCAACTATATAACCAGGCGGGTACTAATCGACAACGGAAGTTTGGCCAATATACTATTTTTGGAGGCGTTCGTTAAAAAGGGTATCGACGTTGGTAAACTAAGGCCCTCCCCGACACCATTGAAGGGTTTCTCTGGAGACACAATCTAGCCCATTAGGGCTATCACCCTCTAGTGACCACCAGGTCTGGAACACGAACAACGACCACTATGATTGATCTCCTGGTAGTGAAAGCTCCCTCTTCTTACAACGCCATACTGGGGAGACCGGCACTTAACCATCTCAGGGCAGTGACATTCACATACCACCTCAAGATGAAGTTCCCAACCGATAACAGGGTGGGGGAGTCGCAAGGTGAGCAAGTTTTGGCACGAGAGTCCTATGTGCAAGAATTAAGAAAGGGCTAAAACAAAGTTTGTATTATAACAGAACAGAACGAGGCACCGACACCCCTTCTTCCTCCATCTTTGGCGGTGACTTTAGAGAAGGATGTGGAAGTCAAGGACGAATAGAATCAGCAACAAGCCGAAGTCAACGAACCATTGGAGCTCGTGACATTACATTCAGACCGCCCTGGAACTACTACATGCATTGGGACCCAAGTTCTGTCGGCGGACAGAGAAGCCTTGAAGCAACTGTTGATCGAACATTAGGATGTTTTTGCATGGAGTCATGAGGAAATGTCTGGCATAGATAATGAAATCATTGAACACCACTTGGGTGTGAACTCTGCTCACAAGGCAATACGTCAGAAAAGAAGGTCATTCAGCGCAAAGAAGTACGCTGCCATTAATGAGGAGGTAGAGAGTTTGCTCGCAGCTGGTTTCATCAAAGAAGCTCATTATCTAGAATGGTTGTCCAATGTAGTCATGGTCAAGAAAAAATCAAGCCTCGATGGGATGGGTCATACCTGGTGGTAGCTAACAACAGACCTAGGTCGTACCGACTAAAAGACAACTAGGGCAAGGAACTGCCACATCCATGGAACGCAAAGTACTTAAGGAAATTTTATCAGTAGCATTTACAGTATTTCCATTTCTGTTAAATTCGATTCTTCCATATCAACGTTATTACATTTATATCCATAATTGCGGGAGCATTTGCATTACCCTGTCATTACTCACAATTTGTCGTACTTTCTTTTGTTGGTAAATTCTTAGTAAAAGATAAGCACAACAGGGTGGGCACCAGAAGAAAGCCTTAGCAAGCTGGTAGTGCCACGTAAAAAGGGCGTGAAGGTCATCAGACGCCACCCCTAAACACCAAAAGTAATCCTTAGCAGCTTGTGGTGTCATGTAAAAAGGGCGCAAAGGTCATCAGACCACGCCACCCCTAAACACCAAAAGCAAGCCTTAGCAACTTATGGTACCATGTAAAAGGGCGCGGAAATCATCAGATCACGCCACCCCAAAACACTAAAAGCAAGCCTTAGTAGCTTGTGATGCCATATAAAAAGGGCGCGGAGGTTATCAGACCATGCCACCCCTAAACACCAAAAGCAAGCATTAGTAGCTTATGATGCCATATAAAAAGAACGCAGAGGTCATCAGACCATGCCACCCCTAAACACCAAAAGCAAGCCTTAGCAGCTTGTGGTGCTATAAAAAAAAGACGCAGAGGTCATCAGACCACGCTACCCCTAAACACCAAAGCAACCCTTAGCAGCTTGTGGTGTTATGAAAAAGGACGTAGAGGTCATCAGACCACGCCATCCCTAAACACCAAAAGCAAGTCTTAGCAGCTTGTGGTGCCATGTAAAAAGGGCGAGGAGGTCATTAGACCATGCCACCCCTAAACACCAAAAGCAACCCTTAGCAACTTGTGGTGCCATGAAAAAGGGTGCGGAGGTCATCAGACCACGCCACCCCTCTCAAGAACTCTAGCAGTTTACAAGACCAAGGACAAAAGAGCAAACAACCCAAATGAAGTAGAAAGCCCGGAGCAAAAAACATATAGCAAGGAAATTAACAGACATACACCATTACAGGTTTTAGAACAAACCAAAGTCCATTATTTACAATATATATATATATATATATATATATTTATACAGCAAGAGCAAAATACAAAAGTTCTAAGAGAAAAATAAGGGACCAGAAAGCTAAGGAGCATCATCAGGTGGCGGCAGTGGGAGTACGCCTATAAAAGCATCAAGCATCTCATCCCGACCAAATGTGTTAGCCCGACGGCAGTTATTTTCTTCAGGAAGGAATAAGCCCTGGTCTAAAGCCACAAGGTCTGTAGCAGGATTGATCACAAGGCAGGACCTAACCCTTAGGATGCCAACGCTATAGCCATAAGCAAAGGCACGATCCCTGCTAGCAGGGACGCAAACCAACTGACCACGCATGCATTCAATCTCAACTTGGGCACTAGCAAGCTCGTCTTTTTTCTGGGCCATCTGCTGGTCCCTAGCAACAACAACCAAATTTGCCCTCCTAAGGTCCTTGTCCGAGTCCCTACGATCTTCCTTATACTTCTGATGACATTCTTGGAGCTCTGCCAAAGCCCCCTGCGCCTTAGAAAGATTAGGGGCAGTAAGGCAGGTTTTCTCCAGGGAGGCCGCTAGTTGCTGTGATAACTCATGTCCTTGCTTTTGTGAGCAAGTCAACTCTTCACTGGTCGAGTCTAAATCCTTGCTACTAGCTAGAAGCTCAGAGTTAAGGCAACTCAACTCGACTTCAAAGCCTTTCTGAGCCTTAGAAAGTTGGGACCTCATCGAGTCCCTTTCAAACTGGAGGAGTTTCAAGACAAAGTCATACCTAACTTTTGCCTCTTGCGCAAGGCGCAAAGTTTCATGGAGCTGAAGGACTTCCTTCTCGCAAATCTCCAAATCGCCTTGTAGCAAATGAGAGTAACCCTCCGACTGCTTTTGCAGTACTTCCAGCTCTGCTTTCTTCTCCACTAGAGAGGCCAACTCAGCCCTGTCAGCTTGCCACTTCTCGGAAGCATGCTTGGCGATATAGCACAACTTTCACCGCTCATTGACCTCTTCCTCTAGGAGGGCACTATCTGCCACAATCCACACCGCCAGATCATTAATGCCCTACAAAAGAAAGTGAAACAACCCAAGTAAGAAACTGCGTGGAAGCATAATAAGAAGAAAAACAAGTCGCATGGTACTTGAGAAAACCAGTCATTCAAATGGTTAGCCATCTGAGCAATGGCTTCAGCTTGGGCATCGACAGAAGTAGAGGAGGCACCACCACTGGCATCACCACCAACCCTAGGCGAGGAAGCCTCGACAAGCCTTAGGGTTGAATCCACCACCCTCTCTGGTAGACCCTCGAGGCGTATAAGTGGAAGGGGGAACTTGGTGTAGGCCAAGCCGGCCTCAGCTAGGCGAATATCTTCTTGCAAAAAATTACTTCATTCCTCTTCAAGGAGGGAGTCGGTGTCCCCCCCCCCTCCAAAGGATGAGGTACAAAGGGGAGGAAAAAAAGGCCTTCGCTGCTACCAACCAACGAAGGGGTACTTCCCCCATAGATAGTGACTGGAGGGGTGTTCGGGCGGGTTGTGTTGCCCCCACCTCGATTGGTCCTCACGGCGAGAGGGCGTATGCCCAACAGGGCCGCCCTGATCAGCAGGCCTGATGCCTAAGTTTTCATGAACCCTTGAGCCCATGACGACATCCAAATTAAGGGTGGCCACAACCTCAGCATCCAGCTCACCCTCCCTCACCCGACTAGAAATTCAGATATAGAAGTAGCTGCCAATGGGCGTGCCGGCAAGGGGCTTAACCTGGAAAGTGGCAGCTAAATAAAAGAGGGTCATGCTGGCCAAACTTTTAGCATCTCACAGGCCAGAAGAACGTGGCCTCATAGAGGAGCTGCAAGGTGATGGAAGTGCGGTAGTGACTGGCGGGGTGGGCGGTTGGGCCTGACTGCCCCCCCAGGGTACAACAGTTTCCTCCAACTGTGGCACAGGGAGTGCAACGATGGCTGGCTGCATAGGTGTCTAAATCTGGGTGCCTTTGAAGGGCACCAAAGCTTCCAGAGGTAAAGACACGGGAAGCAAGGCTGCAACTGGCGATGTGGGCATCTAGGCACAAGCACCCTCAAAGGATGCCAAAGTTTCTTTTGTGGAGGCGGTGGAGGAGAAGAATCTTCAGAGCAAGTCCTTTTTCTCTCACTTTTATCGTCATTCTTCCTCTGACTTCTTACTTCCCTCTTCTCCTCACCTTCTTTCTTCTCAGACCTTTTTTTTTTCTTCTCATTCTTTCATTGCTCGGAGTGGCTATCCTCCTTATTTTTCTTGGAGGGTTTTCGTAAAGGAGCAGGAATTGTATCTGAAATCATGAATGAACGCCCCTGAACATGGGGGCGATTGGGGGACATCAGAAATTGGTCAATGTAATTAAGCGTCACCAAAAAATCAGTTCAAAGATCTTCAGGGTGGGCCGTAGCCCAAGAACAAACAATCTCAATTCAGGACAGTTCCTGACGCGACAAAGATGGCATGGTTGCCCACAAACTCTTATCGTCAGGAAGAGGGCGCCAAATCGCCTTAATAGGAAAATCTTGGAAAAGAGTTTTTAGGGCGGGAAAATCCCAACCCTTGCCAGAGATAAAGAAAAACTTGGTCGTCCAAGCTTTGGCATTAGAATACCGAGTTTCAAATCAGGCCAAAGCCTGCCCTTTCTCTTTCTTGCAAAAACTAGCAACATTGCTTTGGTGGCTAACCTCACGTTGTAGAAAGCCAAAAACTCCCGGGCGGTCAGGTCGGGGTAAAGATCCCCAAGAGGCTCCAAGACCATGCGGAAGACAATGCAGGCACAAAGATGAGCCCTCAATGCAAAAGGATAGAGTTGAGCGGGAGCTATATTGAGCAAATCCAATATATCATAAGGGGGCAAATAAGGGAAGTCTCAACCCATGAGTCATCAGAGACGTGGTCAAAGTAACCTTGCCTGCAAAACCCTCATCATCACAGCACCCCGATGGGGGAACTTCCATTACCGCCTCCATAGGAATGCGATATTCCTCCCGAATCACGGGAAGATGCTTCTCTCGGAAGGATGAACGCCACCCATGCTCGTCGAAGGTTGTGCCTTCCGGGACGTCAAAAGGTTATACAAAGCTATCAACGTGTTCAGCTATATAACTGGAAAGGAAAAGAAGCAAGAAGACGAAGAATACAGAATGGGCAAGAAACAAGAACTAGAAAGGAAGCATGGGCAAGAAAGGCACAAGGAAGAAAATGAGTAGAGAGGAGAATGAAGAAGATAGAGAATGGGTATTTAGAGAAGGACGAATAGGGAATGCAAGTAGCTGTAGACATCATGGCCTGACACTGAAGCTAAAGAGTAACCATCACACTAAAGCCCCTTCCTTTTCGCCACGTCAGCGGGAAATCATAGGGGCTTCTCGATTTTTGGAAAAGTAAAACAACGCAGGAAGAGGAATATGAAAGACCAGCGAGAACTCAACAGTCTATAGATGGGATGGGCTTGTCCCAATAGTCATTTGCTTTCCTATACACCATACGCCCTACGCATACCTAAGCCTGTGGTAAGCCATTAAAAGATTTAGGGTTGGAAACAAAAAGGGGGCCCATAACTAGGTTCACGACATTTATGAGACAGTAAGATTTATCAACATGAATTCTCTACGCCAGAGGGTAAAGAGAATTAGCGGAGTAACTTGAGGGCCTATTTTAATTGAGGGCCCATTCTAAGTTAAAAGCCCAATATGGAAGGGGCCCAGTATAAAGGCTCTTAGTTAATCGAAAGAAATTAGAGAGTCCAAGGCCCAGCAAAGTCATACACACCACGCGCCACCTTTCACGGGAAGATAGAAATTTCATGCAGATACGTGATCAATTCGGTTATGGGGTAATAATCTACGCCGATAAACTCTGCACCAGATAGACATCACGTCGGAATCTATATATACCAAATAACCCCTGATAGTAGGGGATCGATCTCTCTTTCAAATTCTGAATTATTTGTTACACTTACTGACTTAAGCATTGGAGTTTTTTCAAGCGTATCACGTTAAAATTTCTTGTCATCACGCAAGTGAACAGTTACAGACTGGAAGTGAGACACGTCCTTGACAAGTGTAACAAAGAAACAAACTCCTCGTGTGCTTTACTTATCCAACAAAACGGTAGGTGCGGTTCAATATAAATTGAGAGCTAAGGTAAAATTTAAATTAGTTATTTTTAATTATAATATAATTAAATATATTTAATATTTTTTAAAATTTTCAATAAAATGGAATTTTATTTAAAATCCTTAAATAAAAATTCTTGAATTTATATTTAATACAACAATTTAAAATGAGAACTTATTATAAATTTTGTGTTTCAATTTAGTAAGATTTAAAAAAAAATTATTTAGAAGTATAAATATTTCATTGCATTCAATATTAATTTTAGTTTCACGGACCTTGTACAGTGAACAATATAAAAATTATTTAAATTTTTATTTAATAAAATGATTATGATATTTTCTCTTAAAAAATCAAAATAAAAAATATATCACTTTTTGTTTTTGGAGTCTTACGCCTTAGGCAATGGCGTAAACCTAACCAACGAGGAACTTGTTTTTTATGGACAGAAGGAATTCCACGTAGAACTCTTAGGAACCATTACAAAAAAAGAGAGAGAGAGAGAAATTCACGGGAAACCAAAACACTCTGCCTGACACTTGGCAGTACTCCAATTAAAATGTGTACTTTTTTTTTTGGAACGCCTGAGTTATGAATTCCCTGCAGGACTTGAATGAGAGAACGTGGACGTACATAATGCATGCGACTGTTGCGATAAGATGACTTTTTGATAAAAATTAAAAATAAAATAAAATATTATTAAAATAAAATATTTTAATATTATAATTATAGCGAGACAAATGATATAGGAAAATTTAAAAAAAAAAAAATTCCTTAATTTCATATCAAACTTGAGAGTTTCAAATGAACGAGATTCAAATGGACAAGAAATAAAAATATAAAGTGCGTCCTATAGTGTTTATTACTATAAATTTCTCATATAATATTCCGTTTAGTGTTTATTACTATAAATTGCGTTTAATAAGCACTAAACCATATAACATTATATGGTTATACTACAATATATAACCATATAAGAAATGTCTTCATAAAAATGTTATAATTTTATATTTCAATATAATGTTTATATATTAATTATAAAATTTTCATTAGATTTAATATTTGTTTTTTAATTTGAAATTGTTAATTATTCTCATTCAAAAAATATATATGAGTATAACAAAATTCGAATAATAATTCAACTTGACTTGACTCATTCAGACTTGTTAAAGAATATAAATAAAAATTGATAAATAATTTGACTCGACTTGGCTTTGTGTTTGATGACTTTGATCAACTTGAACTCGGCTTAGGTTGACGAGCTTTCATCTCAAGCTCAAGCCTGAACTCGAGTTATTTGAGTCCAAACATAACCGTTAATTGGTTGAAGTCGTTGGAAAGTTCAACTTTGACGACCATATAATCCAAGTGACCGAAAATAATGCTTGTTAATCAATTGGACCAACCAAACTTTGAGTTCTTCAAGTCTTCTGATGGACTTAGTACTTACAACCCTAATCCCACAAGTGGGTAATAAAAGCCACATGGGTTGTTCTAATGCATGTGCAGGAAAATTATATTGTATATTTAATTTATAAGTCCCCTTTTTTAATTTATTATAATATATATAATCTCCAATTTGAAACAGAAGTCATTTTTGTTTTATATACTTTGCTAAGACAGTAAAGCCTCATCATCTATTTTTATTAAAATTATTTTAATTTTACATAATAATCCTCCATTTGAAATATAAATTGATAATTTTTTATTTACATTTTGGATCCATGCAGGTCTGAGACATGGCACGTCGGTCATGCATGTTGTTGCCGTTAGTTTCAGAGCACCAAGCCACGAAATTTCTGAAGACATTGGGCTCTTTTACAGAGAGGCTTGAATGGGATGTCGCCTGTCAATAGAGAATAATTTTATATGATATATTAAATCTATTTTTTTATAAAAATAATTTTATTATTTAATGGATTATATTAAATTATATTAATTTATAAATTATTTTTGTAAATTTTGTTGTTGCTAAAATATTTTTTATTTATATTAATTAATAGTAGTAATTAGGATTTTTTTTTTCATTTTGGTTTTCATGGACAGTAGTGAGGATTAATATTAAAAAAGAAAAATACTAAATAATTTCTTGATTTTGTATCCTCAATTTGATGTTCGTGTATTTTAATTTTTTTAATAGTTAAAAAAATTATTATTAATGAATGTATGTATTGTTTAAATATTTAAATATCTTTAAAAATTGTTTAAAAAAAATTAAAAATACACTAGAGTTTAGGTCCGGCCAACGGTAGATGCTAGCATTGTCCTTAAAGTTAAAACCATAGATCCTATGAGTCTATGACTGATTCTAATCTTATAGGGGCCATGGCCATTAAAGCATGAATGACTTTTCGAATTTGCATATGCCCACTAGGCTATCATACTTGCATGGGAAAGAGCACATCAAACGTATCAAGATTTATGGATTTTACTACACAATCTCTTACTATTCATCCACACTTCATATTCTATATTTTTTAATATTTTTTTAATATTTTTTTTTGAATTTATTTTTTTTAAACTATTTCAAATTTTTTATTTACTATTCATATAAAAATTATTTAATAAAAAAAATTAATTTTTTTTTTTAAAAAGATGAAGTATAGAGTATTAAGAAATTGAGAAGATTTATTAAAGATTTATTTCCCTATGCCTCGTTAATTCAATCGTACGAGGTTGGTAAGATAAAAAGTTAAAAATTAAATAAAATTTTATTAAAATATTAAATTTAATGATTTAAATTTATGTAACCAAGCATCTTTATTCGCTCAATCCTCTAGGTTCTTAGCTGTCTGATAAACTTTCACTTTGCTTTCTTTTTATTGCAATTTTCCAAGTTTTCACACTTTCTCGGTACTTTCTTTTTAATATTAATTCGCATTAAATTATTATTTAAGATTAGCTACTAAAAATTTATTGAATTCTTTATCAAATTTAGACCATTTAGATTTAGAAATGAGTTGATATGAGTTAAGCTGATTTTAGATGAGTCGAATAAAATATTGTTAGAATATTAATTTTTAATATTATTATTATTTTAGAATTTAAAAAAGTTGAATTGTTTATTATATTTTATATAGAAATTTAAAAAATTGTAATGATAAGATGAGATGAGTTTCTAATTCAAACTTAGACTTAATTTGATTTGAGGGAGTGTTTGTGACTTCCTAAGTCCACCTTGCCTAGTTTTTAATATGAATAGTACACCACATACTATTTATATAACATAATTTAATTTAAAAGATTCAAAATTCAAAATTTATGTTTTAAATCAAATTATGCCGGTAAAGATGTGTTTCACTGCTACGCACTCTTGATCTCCTGCAATCAAAGAGTAAGGTGGCTTGAGATGTTTGATGAGACACTTCCGATGCCTAACTCAGTAATAATAAGAATCTTTTTAGAGCCAAATATACTCGAGAGCTTCATTAACGTACCTGGATTCCTTAAATAGAGCTCTTGACTTTTTAGAATCACCTAAACTAATTGCTTCGTTCACTATTTAAAATTTGAACTCTAAAACATTCAGGTTATTTACTCACTTTGAATGAGTGAATATCCTAATTGTTTTAGGATAAGCAGGCGAGCGTTCTTGTCCCTAACAAGTTGGTATGAGCCCTATCAAGTCTAATTGAATGGGGTGACTCGTCGGGCCACCTTAACCGAAGCCCTGAAAAATGCTTATAGTGATATTAAAGCCCTTCCAATATGTGATATAAAGAAATTTTTAAATAAAAGTATTCATATTATTATGATCATTACGTTCCGGTAAAAAGTCGCATCCAATTGCCACAGTACTTAACGGGAGTGTAAAAATAAATAGAAAACGAACCCGGTTCTATGGAAGGTTGGGTTGGGTTGGGTTGGGTTGGGTTGGTTTTTATTTGTATGTTGGGTATTTTTTGTTAATTCAGTTCGATTCCGGTTTTAAGTTTTTTTTTTTTTAATTTTATTTTAACCAAACTGAATTTATATATTATATATTAGTTTATATAGTATATGTTATACATATTCTAAAGATACTAATTATAGCATGAAATTCTAACCTTATTATTTATGTTTAACTTGATATAAACTTATCCTTATGCACAAATATTAATATTAAGTTACTAACATACTATTATTTATGCTTACATATTAACTTACATATATAAATATAGTGTAACATCATGTATGCGTAGTAACTTAGTATTACATAGTATTTATCGGCTCCCAAATTGATCGATACTGTTTTTTCTTTTTCTTTTTTTCTTTTACTTAATGGTTAAATAAGTGAATTTTAGTGAATATGTTAATTTTTTAAAAATATTTAAATATGTTTTTAAAATATTTGAAAATAAAAAGTGCAATTACATTTATGGGTAAAATGCGGGCACTATCTTGGTCTCTCTAGCATTGTCCTTTTAAGTATTGTTTATGATGAACTACTGATTGTTCCGGTTTTGACAATTACTAGTTCAATTGCTTAAAATCAAATTTAATCGATCCGATTACACCCTGCATGGATTGATTATAGAGATTGCATGTTCGATTAATAAATATTAATTGATCTTGCGCTGCAGTACGCGATGAGCGGAATCAGATCAGATCAGAGGGTGGATCGATCTGGCCGAGTACTGGTGGACCTGATGATCCCCAAGTTGCAAGATAGGTTCAGAGATCGCGTGTATGCAGGCTTTGACTCAAGACTTTCTGGTCGTTCAAGACTGCTACATACATGAAACTTAGCGGTCAATTGGTTCATCCTGTACGTGCATCAAGGTCCCCACAGCTGGCTCGCTTTTCTTCTCCTCAGCTACCAAACCCTTCAAGCTCCTTGACTCGTATAAAAGCCACACACGCCCTCCCTCGACTGCCCAGACAAAAAGACAAACAGAAAAGTAGCTTGCATCAACATCCAAGTTATATTTCAATGGCGTGCAGCATTAGGGGAAAACCCGTGAAAGTGGTGCATATCGATACCCAGTACGTAGAAACGGACCCCTTAAACTTCAAGTCTGTTGTTCAGAGCCTTACTGGTAAGGATTCTTGCGTTGCATGGATAGGGGAGAGCTCCTTCGGCGCCAACAAGAGAAAAAGAGCCGTCACTGTGAATAATGGTGCTAGCTTCGAGATCAGGCCATCATGCCGCCGTGATAATGGTAGTACTATTGGCGGCGGAAATCGCCATGTTTCGGTGTTATCGAAGGGCATGTCGTTTAAAGACTTGGATGTGATGATCTTGGAAGCTCCTCCAATGGAGGAATTAATGCAATGGCTCACGTGGACCGAGTAGAATTTTACACAATTTTGCTGCAGATATATTTTTATCTATAGCGCTGTATATATATATATATATTTATGTATAACAGTTCTGCTCGATCGGTATATTTTGTTTAATCTTCTCATTTGTGGGAACAATGTTTAGGTTTGGATATATTCAGATCATAGAAATAAATTTCGTTGTGCCATTTATGGACAATATCGGCTACGGAAGTACTCTCAAATTATTGGTTTTTATTGTTGTCGTTGCTGGAGTTGTAGTTAGACTATGTGGCTGTCCATGCGCCAACGCATGATGAGTGTGGACAAAAAACAGTGGCGTATGAACAACTACGTCACTCGATTTATTCATTTCGGAAAATAATTTGAGTAGTCGTGGATATGCAAATTCCGGACTTTTTTTTGACAAATATGAGATCATTTATATATATGAAAAAAAAATTAGTTAACGTTAGGTTATTTTTTTAAAGAAAATGTTTGAGATTTATACATCTTAAAATTATACGTAACATTACTCAATGACTCTCTTTCCCCCTCTCCAAAAAAGCTTCATTCATAATAAAGAAAATCTAATTAGCCTATAACATTAGTATAGTTAAATATTACAGACGATAGGTGAATCTTTATCGCCATGAAAGTTTAACGTACAACCAAGAGGGAATTGAAATAAGGGGCCAGTATGCTTCCATAGAGGCTATTGGAAGCTGTTCATTGTGCAATAAAATGCACGCATCGATTAAAGTTTCAATGAATTTTCCTGATTTGTCAGCTTTTAAAAGATTGCAATGCATTCCTGATATCATGGATTACAGGTTGAACAATCCAGTCTAGAGGGTTATCCAGTTCATTCATTGCTAGCATTGTTCCCAATAAATCACCTGTAATCATAATCTTCTCCTTGATTTGGGTTCAGATTTTGGATGAATCTGGTGTGGACAAATATTGGAAAGTCATCCTCTGATTTGTATATGACTGCTGTTGTGCTGCCTGAGTTTCTTACTACCACATCAAATGTTAAAATCTGTTTATTGCCTCAAGTATCAAAGTGTTCTTTGTAAATTTTTAGAGTTTTAGAAACAAAATTATCAAAGTTGGGTGTGAGGACCTCATGAACAATCTTATTTCTAAGGAACCAAATACTGTCTATAGTAATAGTGGTAAATATTTGAAAGTGATGCATCATCTCTGCTTGGAATATTGAGGCTCCTTGAATGACTGATTATATATTCCATCCATTGGTTAATATTGTTATTAGCAAAATAAGAGATGTTCAGAGGCCAAGGGGAGTGCCTCCATAGAATTCTTGTATGTGAAAGTGCAGGTTAGGAAAAGATGATCCAGAGTTTCTTCCTTAGTACTACAAATTGGGCACTGGATTTCCTCATTGTTTAGAGGAAGAAATCTTTTTAAAAGAGTTCTTGTGGGAATGATATTATTGAGGATTTTCCAACCAATAAATTTCAGTCTATCTAGGATGTTGATTTTCCAGAGTTTTCTCCAATTACTAGACTGATCAGGAGTGTTGTGATTATGATTAATTGAGATAGCAGCATAAGTCGATTTGTTAGTGAATTTTCTAGCAATGTGATGAGTCTAAATGAGTTTATCATCCAAGTTATGATAATTTGTCTGAGCAAGAGGTATTTTCATGATTTCATTCATTGAGTCTTGATGGAAAAGTGCTTGTAACAAGATTATATTTCATCTTCTAGGTTCTTCCATGGTTAATTCAAAAACTTTTAGTGAAAGGTCCTTCTAGATGGAGGCAGTTTTTGGAGTGGGTTGGAAAGAAGGAAGAGTGGGTATCCAAGGATTTGACCATACCCTTGTGCCAACCCCATTGTTGATCTGATAACATACACTATTTTTGAGGAACTCCTTTTATTTTAAAATATCTTTCCATATCCATGAATCAGTGGGCTTTGGGCTGGTTGCAAAGAATGAGGTGTTTCTAAAGTATTTTTCAGTAAGCACTTTTTTCCAAATAGTAGTGTTACCAATGATCATCTGCTAGCCAATTTTACAAAGTAAAGTTTTGTTAAAATCAGAGGTTAATCTTAGGCCAGGGCCACCAATAGATTTGAGTTTGCAAATAGATTTCTAAGATTTAGGAGTGAAATTGTAAATTTTTTCATAAGGGAACCCCCACCACACACACACATACATATGCATGGTGGGTACCTTTCTCTCGTAAATAAAAGGGATAAATGTATAAAATCTTCTCTCATTACCATCCAATTGCAATTGAATAACTTTCTTCTAAGGTTTTTACACCGCATACCATCCACATGACATAATTTGATTTGGAAGGTAGATTTTAAAATTTGAATATTACAAATCAAATTATATCATGTAGATGATGTGTGGTATAGTTTAGGTCTTAGAATATCATTGCAATTATATATTGTTAAGACATAAAGTTATTCTACTAAGCAACCTTACACCACACATATTCTGAATAGATCTTTTATATTTTTTTCTTGAGCAGCTGTGTGCTGTAGGGCTACTGAATATAATTTTTCTAAGATATAACTTAAAGAATAAGATTTATATATTTTTATTAGTTTAAACTTTTAAATTAAATGGCGATTTAACGTATACTACCAAATTATTCAATTTTGACAATCACTCCAACAAATTGCGATGAACCCCCTATAAGAATATTTTGCAATAAATACCTTTGATAAAAAGAACCAAAAAAGATGAGAAAATTAAGAAAAAAGTAACAAAATAAGAAATAAAAATTGAAAATACGTTTTTAAAAATTAAAAAATCTAAGGAAAGAATGATTTCAAAAAAGTTAAGAATTTGAGAAACTTAAAAAATGTGAAAATATTTACAAAAAAATACATTTAAAATTTTAAAAACAAGTATTTTACTTCAAAATATAGTTTTTTGGAAAAATTATTTATCTAGAAATTAATTCTTAAATGAGATTAACTTTTGGCCAAAACCATCCCCAATTCGGTTGCCTAAAATAGAGAATAAATTTAACTTTGTAACACTAGGTTCTTAAATTCACTCATTCATATAGCTATCCAAACAAATTTATATGGGATTTTATTAACCCTCAATAGAACCATTTTATTAACCATCAATAATTTCATATGGATACAAGTACTATACGTAATACAATCTACAAGCAATATAAATTTTAGAGAAAATGAGAGGAGAAAGATGAGGGAGTAACTTAATTATAAAAAATAAGATGGAGAGAGGGGTAAGGAGGGAAAAGAAAACTATGAGGACCTCGCTTCCTCAAAGGAAGGAACTCCACGCAAGTGAGTAAACACAACCAAGAAGAAGACAAAAGGGAGATATCTAAGCAAGAAGCGAGTAGAGTGCCAAGCAAGCGAATGAGAAATGTGAACTAAGCAAGCCAGAATATTGGATGAGCAAAGGCATAGGATGAGAAGTGCAAGTGAGCAAGTCAAGCGTCACCTCGATGAGCAATGAACAAGGCGACCAAAGAGATATGCATTCTACATAGGGCGAGAAAGGGACGTACAAACAATTTATCAGGCGACCTATAGGTAGACAATGACACAGGCAAGGAGGGAAAAGAAAAGTGTGAGGACCTCGCTTATTTGAAGGAAGGAACTTCCCATAACTGGGAGGAAGACAATAGAGCAATACCTAAGTGAGAAGCAAGCAAAGTGCCACACAAGCGAATTAGAAATGCAAACCAAGCAAGCCAGAATATTGGGCGAGCAAGACATCATGACGAGCAAAGGCACAGGATGAGAAGCTAAGTGAGCAAGTCATGCATCACCTTGGGTGAGCAACAGACAAGGCAACTAAAGAGATATGCATCCTACATCAAAAGAGTAAGGGGCGTATAGGCGATTCGTCAAGCAAGCTATGGGTAGACAACGATGCGAGCGAGCAAAGTGTGGCCGAAAGCATTCTAGGTTGACTAACAAACAGCACAATACAGGAACTAGAATACCTAGGGATAGCACAAGAGTACTCAAATGGTAGTAGGTGACTTATTGAGACATGTACCCCAATGATGATGTCTCAGCCAAAGCACTAATGGGAAAAGAGGAATACAAATTCATAGACCATGCATCTAACCACGCATTTGAGCTTAATGCCATGTGGGTGATTTTCATTAGCGACAAACTAAGCTTTGATTTCTGAGAAAGTGTTAGGAACAAGCAAGACTTGTTCCATTAATCTAGTGGATTCTGCCATCCTTTAATCCAGCGTATGCATGAACAATCGAGATTCATGATTCTCCCTCAACCAATCAGAGACAAGAGCTGTCAGGCTTGTGATGGACAAGATTGCAAGTATAAGAGATATTTTGCCGTCAGTCTTCATCTCAAGACTGAAATCTTCAAGTATTCAGACTCTCTCTCTCTCTCTATCTCTATCTTTCTCTCTCTTGTTCGAAACTTCACAAAAGAGGTAACTGAGCTTGAAGTTTTCCTCGACAAGGAGGTTAACATCATCAACACAATGTTTAGTGATAGATCACTGCTCAAGTAGGTTCATTCCTACGATGATGCTAGTAATTTGGCATAAATATCTATAGGTATGTTTAGAGTGTTCATCTTATAATTATCAATCTCTTTCCTTCATGATCTTCTCAAGTGCATGTTTTCTTATTATAAATTACTGATTACTTTGATGATATGCTTTCAAGTACTTAATGTATCAGTTTCAAGAGGATTTCTAGGTGTTTGGATGGATCATGAACCTCAAGTTAGGATGAGGTATTATTTTTGTGGAGCTTCTCTGGTTACTTGGGAGTGCCTAATAATTGAGTAATGTCCATTGAGTTGTCGTCGGGTGACAATGGAGATCTAGCGATATGGTAATGCTTTCTAGTCGATGTATTTGCATCTCTACTGGTAGAGGCTGGTGGACACTTGGCCACAAACTCTTTGCGCGTGAAATTGGGTGTTGTTTGTTACAAATTCATAAATGTGATTGTTACCAATGATGTCGAGAAGGGAGCCACGATGTGTGTGTGACCAGTTATGGGGAGCCATAGTGATATACGTTAATAAACAAATATGGTTGGTGAAGAGATTTCACATGTTGACTTGGATTTGGAGTCCAGCAAATGATATGATATATTTCAAGATGATTTAGGTACTGGGTGCTTCGGTGATGTTTACTATATATGATTTGGGACTTGGGTGCTTATTAATATTTACAATGATTCATGATTACTTTGTTTTGCCCAGAGGTTGGTTCCTCGTTATACCTATGATAAATATGGTTTTTCTCTTTTGTTTAGTTGAAAATGTTGCATTCATATTTATCGCCATTTCTTACATTAATAATATTGTTTTAGGTTTTAATTTACTGAGATTTTTGTAGTCCCACCATGGCTTCTCCTCGGAATCGAATTGTAGGCATTTATGCAAATGTAACTTTGGAGGATTACTTCAAGGAAGAAGGATTGGTGTAACCCGAGGATTAGCAATGGGACCTATTCCCATTAAGTTTATAATTTCTTGTAAAATTTAGGTTTTTATTCATTTTGGGTGACGAACAATTTGTGGTTTAATATTTTTGTAAAGAGGTGATGAACAAATCTTGGTAGGTAATATTTAAATGATGATGTGGTCATGACTTATGGATAATGTTATTGATGGGCGAGTAATGTATCATAAAATTCTAGTGTTATTGCTATTAGGTCTCGACTAATACCTTACTCTTTTTTGCCACTACTTTTAGACACGTGTGTTCTTAGCATATGAGCACACAACACACAAGACTTCTATGTGTGTAAGGGGATGTAACTTATGTGGTATGCATTCCAGGCACCACGGTTCCTTGCCAAACCACAACTGGGGGCCAAGGTTGCCACAAAAACTCTCTCTTGCCTTAACCTCTCCAATTCGATATGTCAAAAGGGAGGGAGAGGTTGTGTGAAGCCCTCCCTCCCCTTCTCATTCCCTTACTTTCTCACCCTTCTTCTTCATTTTATGATTTCCCATTTCAGCCTCCATTCTCATACCCACTCTTTCACATGTTTCTCACCATTTTGGGTCATGGATGTTTAGATCTACCTACCACCTTCAACTCTTCATTGGTCTTCACCTCCACCATCATTCAAACACATTTACTGAGTCTCATGATGCGCCCCCATAGGCGACAACTCTTCATCCTATTTCACACCATGACCTTATTCCCCCTTTAGATTTACCTATTTGTTGTTTTTATGCTTTGGCTTACTACTATTTCTTTTATGGTTTGTGTTTTTTTAGAAATTTTGGAGCTTAAATATGCATGATCTTTCAACCACCACCAACACCCTAGGTGCCGCCCGAAGAGGCTTATGACATTATGCTCCATATTCCCATTTGATCAAATCCACTCTTTTACTAGCGAAAAATGATAGTTGCAGTCGTGAGTATACAAGCGCCGCACAATTATTTTGAAAAAAGTGAATATATACAGAACCCACTTGAAAAAAAATTAAGTTTTTAATCGTGGACCCTATTCTTTTTCAAAGCGACTGCAAGCCCTTACGCACCGCACGACTGCATGTAGCATTACTCTTTACGAGCATGTGTCCTTCATGGTCTTCACGTATTGCTGAGCTCTTCCTTAGCTCTGCTGCCTTTTGTGTGTCATTTTTAGGAGCTCATTGCTCTTCCCCCATTAATGTGGGATTTGTATTCTACAACATTTACTTCAACCAAAATCTTGCGGAGCACACTCAAACATGCTAAGAATACCCTAGTGGTGTCAATTACTTGGCTTCATGGGGTTGCCTATTTGTAACCATTTCTGCTTTGTTTTTAGATTAACTTACCCATCCCCATCCCCCTCCCTCCCGGTCCTACAAAAAAAATAGAGAAAGGGCTAATTATACAACACAATCCACATCTTCCTATATATAATGAAATACAGAAGAGAGAGGGTGAAAGAGAGATGAGAGGGGGAATAGAAAAAATTTTGGAATTAAAAATTCATTTTGACCATGAATAATTCACCAAATTTAGGTTTCGTTTGGAACCTTAGGTCCTTAACTGCCTTCAGAGCAGTTCATACGTACATTGCCTTCTTTATCCAAACACACAATTTATCCGAGTGTGAGTTTAGTTCAAATTTCACTTCAACGTCGGCTTCATAATTGACAAACTTTAATGACTCTCGATTTTTACCTGGCAGACCACCTGCATGCTTTCTATTCGTTTATGTTGCCTTTTTTTTTCTATTGGTTTCTATTGCCTGGCAGACCACCTGCATGCTACAAGTTCGTTCGTATAAAAAAAAAATTGTCTTTTTGCACCGGCAGTAGAAGGAATGAGCGTCAACAGTAGATTTTAATGATAAATTTATTTATTTTTATAAATTTATATATATATATATATATATATATATATATCTAAACTCATCTTAACATTTAAATACACTTAAACTTATCTCAAGTAGATCTTACAAAACTCACTCAACCATCTCAACTCACTATTATTCATAAAAAATTAAATTAAATTTAACTCAATTTAATATTTAAACGCAACTTTAAGAAAGAGTTGAGAGTTACTGGAGCTCATATGAAGAATTTTGACTAGTTGAGTACAAACCATTTCAATCATAATTAGCTAAAATTTAAAGATAACCTAGATAAATTTTATAGCTTGAGGCTATTTATTATATTATCTGAAAATTCACATCGCCATGGGCCATAACCAATAACCATCCACCCTGCTTTTCACTTTTTCCCAATTGGCTTGTCTTATCATGACATGCATCGACCAGCTGTGTTGCAAGCTGCATGACGTAAGGAATTCTTTTGCCCCTTTCTAACCAATAACCGAATTCACGTACTGTGTAATGGTTTTCTGCATTACAAAAAAAATGAATTTTTACGATTAATTTCTTACAACCAATAGACTGAATTAGTTGTAAATATAGATTATTTACAATTAATTCAGTCTGTTAGTTGTAATAAATTAATCACAAAAATTCATTTTTCTTATAGTGCCGACACAGCTTTACTCTTAAAAAAATGAGTCGTGTGATTGTATAAAATTTTCTAGCCCACTCGAGGCCTAGAAAATAGTTTCTAGCTTTGAGAAAACAGCCATATAACTATCTATTTGCGCTCAATCTCGACGATCGATCTTTTAGCCAAATTAAACCTTCATGCCATGCATGTAGGTGCACTAGTACCGCATGCACATACTTTCGACCCTTTATCTTTCCATGCACAATGCTTCCTTTTACACCAAAATGTCTATGAAAAAGCATGTTTGTTCTTTACAAGATCACTTCTTTTATGGATCTCTCTTATTCTGATCATCATATATATAAGTCCATTTTATTGGATGTGGAGAAAGGCAAAAATAGTATTGACCAGCGGTGGAATGACGATGTATATTCTTTTCATTCATTATTTTGTGACCCTGCTCACACAGAGAGAGAAGGGGTATGAGTTGGGGTTTTAATCAAAGGATCACCTTTTGTAAGGTAAGGATAGCTTTGCTTTTTTAATTATCTCTTTTACCAGTGAGAGATCACATGCATGGCCGGGGTGATGCCACTCATTCATGAATGGCTAGCAATAACTTGTTTCAGTTGCAGATTAATAAAGGCCATGCTAGCTGGTCCGCTTTTTAACAGTACCGGCCTCGATCTACACCGTTTCAGAGCTCTAAATTAGAACAGGTTATAGAAATAATATCTATATATAAAGAAGCTGGAAAAATCGAACTTTTTTAATTCCCCTTCAAATTATCACTCATTTTATATATAATATTACCAGCAATTGCAACTTAACTATCTTTACAAAAAATCCTAAAGTACTTATATATGCACAAATCTTTCTGTTACATCGTTTTCCTTCCTTTCTTTTTCTGTCTTTTTTCGCTACGTGCTTTATATCTTGCTAGCAGAACATCTGTTAACTACAGTTTATAATGCTTGTGCTTTCGGTGTTTAATTAGTTGTGGCTGAAGTCAGCGTCGACGCCACTGAAGATTACGAGCAATATGCATCATGAGGTTGATGATCTGTTCATGAATATTGATAATTTTCCAAGCTGCCTCACAACTGATATCGTCATGAGGCTGACTAGCCAGTGGTATTACTGCATACCATCTCTTTCTCATAAGACATTTGCGAATTCAAAAAAGAAAATGAACTTTTTTTTTTTCTCATTTCCAATCTCTTGAAAAAAGTAGTAACTGTTAATTTTCATAAAGAGCCAGATAGAGATGAAAGAAATTTTCTTTTGAACAAAGAGCTAAAAGAAATATTCATGGTACTTTATCTTCTCTTAATTATGTCTTTTCATTTCCGTAGTTCAAAAGAAATAATGATTTTGTTTTCTAAATTTAATACATTAATATATATTTGTCTCTGCACATATATATATATATATTTTCCAAGTATTGGGGCGGCAGAAAGAACCAATTATCACAGAAACTTAAAGGAAAAGCAGGAAGGATACTTAACAGGTAATTACAGCTTGCTTACATGACGACCATGCTAGCTAGCTAGAGCAAGAGTATTCTTTTCTTTTTTCTAAACAAGTATATTATATATATATATATTTTATATATTTATATGAAATAGTTATGAAATAGCATTGAAAGGTCTAAACAATCATTCCAAATCAACTAATACGACACGGTAAAAAAATGAGGGATCTCAAGTCAATGACTTGGCCCCATCCCATTTCCTACAAGGGTGAGCCGATTGAGATGGTAATTTTGACGTAGTCCAAAATTCAAATTGAGATACTACGATCAAAATCTACAGTAGATTATTTTGTGCTGTATTTTACTGGTTTGAATTGGCTGAAGTAGACTTTAATTTTGTTTTTTCTGTACGATCTTTGACTCGGAGAAGCGGGAACGTAGGAGATTAATAACAAGCTACAGATGGTTCAGATTGCCGGCAAATCATGACCGCCAGTGGCTGTGTAGGTGCATGGAGGACGCGTGAGCCATACGTGCCGTTCATTTAACGATTTTCTCCTACTGGCTGAAGGATCGATGGCTAGAGAGTCTTGTATTGTAGCATGTGACAGTAGTAGGTGGCTGAAAATTAGCAGTAAATTGACCCATCTACGTGCTATAGTTGGAAAACAAGAAAAATAATTGAAAGAATTGCTTAGGACTGTAAATGAACTAGTCTACTCGATAGTCCGTTCGGTACTCGCTCGGTTAAACTCGAATCGAACTTGACTCGTGAAAAAAAAAACTCATTCATGAAAGTAGATATTCGCTCGATTAGTAAATTACACATACCCGACAAAACTCGACTCGACTCGGTTAAGGCTCGTTTGTTTATGCTCGAATCGACTCGTTAGCTCGACTCGATTAAAACTCATTCATATATTAATAAATATATACATACATCTATGTATATATACATATATATATATGTATTAGCTAATAATATAAGCATACTACTTTTATAATTAAATATATAATATGTAATCTAATTATTTATGTCTATATAGTGAATATACTTTATAGGTATATTTTATAATTTGTATAATAATTAATCGATAAAATTTAATAATGTTATATACTAGTATGTGAAAACCATATATGAAATAGATATATGCTATCATATTAAGTGTATGTATTAATAATATATGTAGGCTAGTATATTGTTATTTTGGATAAATATCAACTATTTAGATATTTTAATTATTTATAAATTTTTTAAGATTTTATAATTCAATAAAGGTATATTTATTAGTTGTATAAATTCAATATTAGGTCTTTTATTTATTATTTATTTATTTTATTAATTATTAAATCTTATTAAAAAAAAAAATTTCAAGCTTGAGCTCGAGCTCGAGTATTTTGAGTCGAGCCGAGCTCAGTAAGCCAAAGCTCTGCTCGGCTCGACTCGGCTCGATTACAGCCTTAAAACTGCTGGACAATTTCGAGAAGGGCGGCCAGAACGGAGATGGGTGGATTTTTATGAGTTGGGTGGAGAAGTTTAAGAGAGGTTTCGGGAGAAGATCATGGGTACGTGCATCGCAAGTGTATCGATGTTACCTTTTTATTTTTGAACATTTTCCCATTGAATTAAAAGGAAACAGTGAGAGAGGAGAAAGTACAATTCTATGCCATAAATGTTTTCCGACTGACCGTCAGCTCAATTTCCTATTAAATAATAAAAGCAAGGTATTAATATTATAGAATAATTATTAAGTTCCAAATCCAGCTAATTATCATTTAATTAATTACCAATTAGTGGGATTCCGGCCCTTTGCTTTAGGATGAAGCAAGTGGTCGGGGCATTATGGTCAGACAATAATTGGAAGTTGGAGTATTGGGTTGGAATTAGATGACAACCCCAAATGAAAAGTAGACGTTTTCAAGATGAAGAAGTTTGGAAACCTTTTCAAGTCATTTAAAACCTCTTAAGAGGTAAGCGCCAAAGGCCCAAAGCTAGCCACATCGACAAGCTAGGCAAGCTGAAGCCTAAAACCGTACGTTAAACCCTCCAAAACAGAGTACTCCAAACAAGAAAAGAAAGGAATTCATAGCAGCATATATACCTATCTCTCTAGATCCCCGAGGCTTCTCTTTCTCAGCTTAATATTCTTCGATCTCTCTCTGATCTACACACGCTCACATAATGGCAAATTTTAGTAGTAGAATGGCTGTGAGCCATTTTTTTATCATTCTGATATACTTCTCAGGTACCATAGGTCTTTGCATTTTTTTTTTTGAGTTTTTTCTGTTGTATATGTATTTCCTAGTACTGAATTGGCCATTGTTGTTCTCATTGCTTTTGTTTATACAGGCTTTGGATTTCTTCGAGGGATCACAGCACTTGGAATCAACTATGGTCAAGTGGGAGATAATTTGTTATCACCCCAGAAAGTCCTCCATCTTTTAAGCTCCCTTAAGCTAACAAAAGCAAGAATCTACGACACCAATCCTCAAATATTGACGGCATTCGCCAACTCCAACATAGAACTCATTGTCACAGTCGAAAACGAAATGCTAGTTCAGTTGATCAACCCACAACAAGCCCTTCAGTGGGTAAGCACCCATATCAAGCCTTACTTTCCTGCTACAAGAATCACCGGAATAGCAGTCGGAAACGAGATATTCACCGGCGACGACACAACTCTAAGGGCGTATCTTGTTCCAGCCATGGTCAGCATTCATGGTGCTCTAGTTCAATTAGGTCTAGACTCACACATTCAAGTCTCGACACCCAGTTCTCTTGCTGTTCTTGCCGAGTCATATCCACCTTCGGCCGGAAGTTTCAAAAGCGAAGTCTACGCCACCATGTCTCAAGTACTAAAGTTCTTGGAAAGCACCAAATCACCCCTTTGGATCAATGCCTATCCTTATTTTGCATATAAGGATGACCCAGAAAGGATTTCTCTGGACTACGTTCTTTTCAATCCTAATTCAGGAATGGTCGATCCTTCAACCAAGCTGCACTATGACAACATGCTCTATGCTCAGGTAGATGCAGTCATTTTTGCTATGGCTAAGATGGGTTATGGCGGAATAGAGGTTAGAGTCTCTGAAACTGGTTGGCCGTCGAAAGGGGACCTCAACGAAGTTGGTGCCTCGATAGAGAATGCTGCTGTTTACAACAGGAACTTGCTGAGAAGGCAACTGCAGAATGAAGGGACACCTTTGAGGCCTAACATCAGCGTTGAAGTTTATCTTTTTGCTTTGTTCAATGAGGATTTGAAGCCAGGACCAACTTCAGAAAGGAATTATGGTCTGTATCAACCAGATGGAACCATGTGTTACAATTTAGGACTCTCTACCTTATCAAGCACTTCCTCAACTTCAACAACTTCCATTTCTCTTACTTCCTCTGCCACAAAGGTAAAGCCATGATGTAATATTTCTTCTCAGTCAAATATATTTTATTTTATTGGCTTAAAAAAGAATATATTATGAGTACCATCCCAGAAATTGTGTATATATATAGAGCAATAGGAAAAGAACTGTATATCATCAATGTAATGATCATCATATATGAGCACTTGTATTAACTTATAACATCGATTAATAGTGATCTAATTCTTTTCTTTTTTGATCCCCTCTTTAAATGGAATTTACTGTGAAACAGGCTGCAAAAATGGAAAATCAAAGCTTGGTGTACTCGATGATTGTGTATTTGCTGACCTTCCAAGTTTTCATGAGAAGACAAATTTAAGCAAATGGATCAAGTTGATGATGTAAATACGTACCCCTTTTTATTTTTTGGTAAGAAAAAAATTAGGGTTTTCGCTTATCTATCTAGGGTCTTTTTGCATTGCCTGATCTGGTACTTGCAAAATAGAATCTCAGCTATAAACACCAGCTTAAGTGTCATTAATAATATTAAAGGTAATCAACCTGTTTCGAGCAACTTTCCAAAATTGAAATGTATATCGAAAATAGGTCTCAAATCAAAGAAACCTTTATAATCAATACCAACCTCACAATCAGTTGTCACATCCTTTAGGACTAACAAGAAGTGATCATGATCTTATCATGTGTGGTGGATATGGGAGGTGCGTGGGATAAACCGGCCATCCTATCTCAATTTATTGTCATATATAGTGGAATATCGATCATGTATGTATATGATCTTAGACTTTATTCTTCAACTTTTGTCATTTTATTACGATATTTGTGCATGTACAAAGACAACAGCAAATTGAGAAAAATCTTTATCATAGTGGTTATAAGCAGCTGGGATTCAGTACCTCTCGATCTTCTTTGTCATCATGTACATTGTGTGTGAATGTTTCTTAAGTTTTGCTTAATTTTCCGATCTTCTCTCTCTTTCGAGAAAATCAAATATATAGCATATTATATAAATGTATATATGAATGGGAAAGGTGAAGCTTTCTTGGTTGTTTTTATTATCCGCAAGCGGACAATGCAGCCAGGGGGCCGGGGTGGCACAGCTTTATTCCCCTGGCCGAAATAACCGTCAGCATGCATTAGTCATTGCGAACCTTTTTGTAAAGGAGCTTTAATTATTAGCTTTTCTTTTCTGTACATTTGACATATGCATGTGTGTCTATATATATATATACATACATATATAATATAAAAGATGATCAGTCGACACTGTACGTACGGAAGCTCGGCCTTAGAACTGGACCGATCATGAGAATTGGTCTACATGTTTGATATCAGGCAACGTGGCGATGCACATGCTGCATGCCCAAGAATATTTATACGGGAGTACCCCACTCAAGAAATTAATTAAAGACTCAACTTTGAGGGAAATCACGGTGGAATTATCGATCGTTTAATCCCTAATTGATCTGAACCATCTAGTACTGGAAATTAAACAACGTACGCCAAATGCTTGTGACTAAGCATGACTAGATATAAAATAAAGTGTCATTCCCACTTGTATGAGTCGGGCAACGAAGAGAGACCAGCATGCATGACTTTTGGTAGTTTCATCATCATGAACTTGACATATATATATATATATATGAATGTATGTCTCTTTGTTTGTGCTAGATAGAGTCATGAGTTATGTTAGCTAGGTTTCACTTTTGTGTATGTACCTAGACATGAAATTCATTTGTCGAAACATGTCTTTGGGTTGTAAAGAAGTTTAGTATCAAGGGTTAAGTTAGTGATGAATTGGGCACAAGAAAATTACAAAAAATAAAGTTTGTTTATGCAGTCCAAAAATCAATTAGTCGGATTCAAACTATCATATATAAATATATATTTATATTGATCTAAATTAACATTGGATGAAGATAATTTTGGCTGTGTTGGAAATCTGATTCAAAATGCTACAACTGGATCTGTTTGAATAGTGAGATGAGATAAGATGATTTTAGATGAAAGTTGAATAAAATATTCTTAGAATATTATTTTTTAATATTATTATTATTTTGAGATTTGAAAATTTTAATTGTTTATATATTTTATGTGAGAATTAGAAAAAATTGTAATGATGAGATCAAATAAGATGAAACCGTTTCTGTATCCAAACGAGATCTTAGTGTTTCATGAAGATTTTTTGTTATCACTTATGTTAGGAAAGTTTTTATTGTATTTATAGATTTGTAAAGAAACCATTACTTGGAGTTTCAACTTTCAAGAGAGGAAGTCCTACAGATGAACTGCACAGATTATGGAACCATTGCGGCAGCAGACAAGTTTTTAAAAGGAAAAATTATACTCATCATGATCTCTACACAACATGTCACACATGATTATTTTATTTTTAGGGTAATGCTAGGGATCCCGCTCCAAAGACTCGCTCCAATTTTTTTTTTTTTAGTTTATTTTTACTTAATGATTAAGAAAATGTTCTTTAATGATATTGTGATTTTTTTTTTCATTTTTTTTAAAGACTTAAAAATGTTAAAAAAATGATGTGAAAAAAAACAAAAAAGATTTATAACTTTTTTTTCACATCATTTTTTAACACTTTTAAATCTTTTTTTTTTTAAAAAAAAATTCACAATATTATTAAACAACACTTTTTTTAATCGCTAAGTTAAAAAAATATATATATATATATTGGAGAGGGACCTTGGAGCGGGATCCCTATCATTTTCCTTATTTTTATTTGTTTCCTTACTAAATGAGTAGAAATCATTTTACTCATCATCCTTACACCACACACCATACACACATGATTTTTTCTTTTTTCTTGCTAAACTAAAGGGATTCTATATGCAGAATCGCAGATTGATATAAAAACAAAAATACAAATACAAATTAAACCTCTGCATATAGGATTTAACTCGGATCGAAGTCATATATATAATTTTCAAGTTAGCTTCATATATAGGGACAAAATTGTAAAGATAATATTAATTAGGAAAATTGAAATCTAATAAAATCAATCGCTTTTACTAGAATAAGTGCTAGATCACATTTGAAGCATATTGATCATGAAAACCGACTTTCGAACGTGACAACTCTTTATATGGCTTGCGTTCAAATGATGCTTTGAATGTCAAATCTACGAGATCGAGGTCAATTATAAGGGTGCTTGAAATTTTAGAAATATTTAAAAAAAATAAAAAACTATAAACAGAAATTCAAAGGGTTATTAATTTTTTTTTCCTATTTTCTTAAAAAATGACTTCAATTTAAGTTTCGTTCATGCATGCTTTGAAGTTTGAAGGACTAGAAAGCTAGCAGATCTTCAGATTAATTAATATTGCGTACTTTTGCCTGAATTTAGAAAGTGGAAAAGATTAATGCTTTGGCCCTTTGCGATGTAATCATGACATGATATATATATATATATATATATATATATATATATATATATATATATATATATATATACGGCTTTTTAATGTCTTATTTCCTAAGTAATTATATAGTGATTTTAGTCATGTAATAAATCCTTTTATTATAAATACCGAGTGAATATCCCTGCATGCACCATCGAATTGAAGCGTTGAAGTTCACGTAAATGGGGTGGAAAGGAGAGGGTGGGGGCTGTTTCTATATATCTTTGATACCCTGTATATATATTTAGAGGCAGATCACATGTTAACCAACATCATAAAGTAGTAGTTGTGGGTTCTCTGCCGCACGTTTTCGTCCATTAGTTTTCAACGTCATCCTAATATAATTGGTCTGTTCCATCCTCTAATGTTACGTGATTTACTAGATCTTGTCATACACGAAGTCATTGATCAGCTTACTCCATACACCCAAATATGTGGTCAAAAAGAGACAGAAAAGGACAATATAAAATTTTCTAGGATCTAAATATTGCTTATAAGGAAAAGAATAAAGGTTCTCTTTGCGATTTGTTTTTGGCCGGTGAGGCCTTTGAATATATCTTTTGAATCGATCTGTTATGGCGTGGCTTCTTAATCGCTTTATTCTACAAGTTCTATTGGCATCTATCGATATTTCTTTGTCAGAAGATCAAATATTATTTGTTTTTCCCGTTCTGTCATGTATGAGTCTTCATGAGAGGGATGTGGCTGAGTGATGTTAGTCTTGTCCATCCATCAATCATTATTGTTTATTTTTTCTTGCAGACGAGTTGCTTTGTGGGTAAATATGGACCTGGGGTTGGATATCGGGACGAAATCTATTATTCTTGACTGAGCGTCTAGTAGACTTATGAGTGAGGAAAAATCCCCTTACACATGGTATTAGAATAAATATTAATGAGTTAACAGACTTTAAAAGAGTATTGAGAAAAACTTAGAGATAGGACTAATAATTTTTATATCATGAGCCTTATAAGATGTTGGCTTGGCAACGAACACCTCATCAAGTTAATAAGTTAATAATTGCCCTTTTTTTTTTGATAAGTTTAATAATTGCCCTGAAAGCTAAGGGGGAAAAAGTGAACTAAATAATGCTTTTACATCACTATATATAATGCGATTAATTAATAAAAATGATTTCCTAGGTGTGCGATTTGACAGAGAGAATATTATGGCAGTAGGAGTGTAACCGGTCTGATCCGGTTACATTAGTTATATATTAGTATGCCAAGTACTATATTAGTTATATATTAATATTAGTTATAGTGATTTAGTATTACTATATTAATATAACTACTAATATCCTATGTACTTATCAAAATTTAGTAATAATATTTAAGTTATTTTCTTTCTTTTTATATATTATATATAAAACTTATATATAAAAAATATTTTGTAATATTATTTTTGTATAAAACTTATATATATAATTTTATTTTTTTATTTTTTTCTTCAACCGATCCAGTCCCAAAAACCATAGAACCGGAACCGGACCGGATTCAACCGGTTTGTGCAAGTAAAGAACTGATTCTGGATCGAAAAATCAAAAAATCGGCTCAACTGGTCCGGTTCGGACCGATTTTTCGGTCCAAACTTACACCCCTATATGGCAGTCTTTTTTGGGAACGTGATTGTCATCATCCTTGTTGAATTATTATCAGATTAATTGATAGGTAGGCAATGGCAGCTTAGCATTATTGAAAGTGGGCACGCTGAATTATTCATAATGACAAGAAATTATTTTCTTCAAAATGACTTGGATGTATGTATTGTCAATTTATTATTATTATTATTATTATTATTATTATTATTTTGGTAAATAAAATATTTATAGATAAACTATCGAATACAAGATACAACATTGGTGGGGTGAGAGTCTCTTACAGTCTTTCTAAACCCAACACACATTACAACACAAAAGTAAAAGAACAGAGGGGGTGATCGGAGCCAAAATATTGACTCTCACCCAATTCTCACAAACAGAGACCACTTGGTGACAGCTTTTAAATAGTCTGATGAACAGACTATAAAACTGTAGCAAGAAGCCGCAGTACAAAAGGGTGTGCTGCAACGTGTTGGTCTGAACTGGCTGGAAGGAACTGTCACATCCACTTTCACTCGATCTTTAGTTAGGAAAAGCGGAAACATAGTGTAGCAACTGAAAACAGTGACGAATTGCCAGTGAGGGGCAATACTGCAGTGGTGGGGTGTGCAGGCCATGCGCCACAACTAGAGTGAAAAGAATAGTTAGATTTGGAAGATCCAAACTTGTAGAACCTGAAGTTGCCATGCGTGGTGGTAGAGTGATCTCCGAGGCGCGGCGACTCATGAGGATCACGCACAGCATAAGCCGAGTGAGACGAACGCTCTGCACAGGTAGGCAGATTTCTTCTGCCAGTTTGACAGTCGGCATCTGGAGAAGTTGAGGAAGGGGCGTGTGTCCATCTTAGGTCGCCGGAAATCAGCAGATCAGCAAATATAAACGGTGCTACTGGAAAACTAAAAAAAAGTAGAAAAAACATGGATAAAAGGAAATAAAGGCCGTGGCCAGCGAGGAGGGGAGGTGGGTGGAGCTGAAACATCAACCCCCCTCCTCCCGGTGAGCGAAAAGAATTTCTAGGATGGACGATGGGCACACTGGAGAGAAAACGGCACTATGGAAATCACTCTAAATTTAAAGATAAACCAACCAGATGTATGTATTGTTATGTTTGTATATAGCATATTTTTTTTTTCTTTTTTTCTTTTCCACCAGAGCAACATGAGAGCTAAGGGTGCTTTTCTATATAACTAATCATCCTCAAGTAATGCTATATATTGTATTTCCGTCCCACTTTCATCCTTTATATATTAATATATATCGCATCTTTTATTACTTTTAGATGACTTTTTAATTTGTTTTTAAAAAATAAATAAAAAATTGATGAGCAATATCACCTCATCATTGACTTACTCATACTCCGACTTATTAAAAACATTATTTCTTCTCTGTTATATCACCGATGTGAACGACGGATACAAGTGTGGACACAAAATAGAATGAAAAAAAAAGGACAAAGAAATACTAATTTGTCAAAGGTTGCATCAAAAGGATAGGATAGGATAAGATAGGATACACTTGAATACCCCAGCTTTCAGCAATTAAATGAATGGTGATGATAACCAAATGGCTTTTCTTCATGCTATAGAGATAGAATACAATTATTTGGTTTTAAATGCAAAGGCAAAGCCGCAAAGGCATGCATGTGGAAATCGCAATTTTGAGAATTGTGATTTTAATATAAGGTTATGATGATGGGCTGATTAGCTTCCCACTATATCAAGGTAGGAATCATGATGACTGGGTTTTCTTTCTAAAGGTTACCTTTGGTTAGCATAATTTGAGGGAGATGCTTCTATCTGTCTATCTATTTATATATATATATATATATAAAAATAAATAAAAGGAGGTGGGGGGTTTTGAATTCAGATTTTTCAATTAAAAAATCGGATCATATGTCATTATGTTATCAGGCTCTTGGCTCATTACTTTTTACGTAACCATATGAATGCAGAAAAATTATCAAACAATACATGAAGTGTTTTGGAAATTATAATTTCTGGGATATATTTTTTCTTTTCCTCTGTTATATATGTACTAGTGATACTAGTAATTAGTAGTCCTTAGTATATATGTGGGTGCACAGTAATGGATGAAAAATATTAAACCCAACTACTGATATATATATTTATAACTCTTTTTTACAATTATTTTTATAATTCTATTTTAAATAGAGGGGCGGATATATAAAACTAATTAAAGTTCAAATAAAAACTTCAGTATATATATTCTAAGAAGTGGCACTATCACATTATTTAGTTATAAAATGATGTAAAATAGTTGTATGAATATTAATATTCATTCATACAATTTTAACATGAACCTTTCGAGTCGAGCCAACATCAAATCATGATTCAATTAATAAGTTAGGTCAAAACGTCACGCGCGCATAATTCCTTGGATTGAAGTGATTTGCCTATATGGGAAGGATGTGTTGAATTGAAAGCGAAATAAATGGGATTCGTATTGGCTGGGATAGAGAAGTTCTTGGAATTTATAATTAATCACAATGAATCACAATGAGCTCCAAATAAAAACCATGAATACTACTCCCGTTTCGATGGTAAGAGTTGAAATTAGATGAGATGAAATTAGATGACTTCAGTATCCAAACGGGCCAAAGTGTAAGCATATATATATTTATTTATTTATTTAAATGACTAGCTCTCTCCTTCCCTTGAGTGGAGACGATTCATGATTGCATTGAGTTAATTTGCTTTTATGAAAAGATAGTGAATGAGAAGTACTTGGTGAATAGAATCACACATTACCTGGGAGTAAGGACTTCTTGAAGTTTATAAATAATTTCAAAGAGCTATATAATTAAATTGTGTAATTTGTATTTTTGGAGTATCTACCCAAATATGACTAATGCTTTCAATAAAAATTGTTATAACTTTAGATCTAACATCCAAGTTTGAGTTCTTCCCCAGCACTTCTTAGATCTAAGTAAGAGATTACACATGTGGTTTCATAGAATCTGTTAGATTTATTTTATAATAAAAATAATTTTATAATCTGACGTACTACATCAAACTATATCAGTTTGTAAATTTATTTTTATGTAATCACTTTGTGGCTAAAGTATTTTCTTTAGTGAAAATTATGATTTATCTGACTTCTATATATAACCGCCAATAGTCATTGTCCACGTTATTGAGCTTACATTATACTCGAGTCTACCGTACTTTCTGTTTTTGGGTCCGTAGTCTATATATATCCCAAATTTCAAATTCTTCTCTCAGCCTTTCATAGCATCTCGCTCGGCAATGGCGCTTTCCTCTGCATTCCGCGAACGGCTTGAGCACATGGAACACAGCAGAAACCAACGTATCTCTCTGCTTCAGGTCCCCAATGCAGACCCTCATCTTTCTCTCCTCTGTTTCGGTTCCTAGAATCGCGGGAAACAAAATAAATCTAACGACTTTGTAGAATCTCGCCATCTTTCTTTCATGTTCCTTCAATTTCGTATATATTCCCCGAAACCTAGAACAGAGAGCAAAGCCTCGTAATGTCTCTCTAGAAATCCCTAATTCTGGCAATTTCTGTTTACTGTGACGAAAATGCTTGCAGGCCGAGAAAGAATGGCAAGCGAACAAGTCTCAGGTCTTGGAGTGGAAGCACGCAAACATCAGGGCCATTGAACAAAGGTGCTTGGTGTTTGATCAAAAGATAGCCGCAGATAACTTTAAGATCTCGGCACTTAAGTCCGAGATCGAGAGTCTCGATGCCAAATACTGTACCGACTCGCAACAATTGAGGTAAAAAAACTCGCTGACGTCTTCGTGTGGTCTAGCTCTTTGTGAACTGAATGTAATATTTTTCTAGATATATTGTTGGATTGTTTAGGATTTTGAGGAGGGAGGTAGAGGAGCTTGGGGAGTTGGAGAAGGAGAGGGATAAGTTTTACGAATTGAAGATTTGTGAGATGAAGGAATTCAGTGGAAGTGTGAAGAAGTTCGTCGTGGAATGTCGAATGTGTATTGAGGAATTGAGGAATTGCAAAAAAGAGGTAATAATTAGGGTAGCTCTGTCTGATCGTCTTGAATATTCCTCCCTGGACGAATTGTGGAATACAGCGATTGTGAATTCATGCGAGTATAAATACAATTTAAGTGAAGAAAGTGTCAGTATCGGTTAGAAAAATTTCTAGGGTTTTTTTTTTCTCGGTTGAGAAGTATGCTCATTGTTGTTTGTCTCTACTATTTGTGATCACTCAACACCTCATATATATACGATTATTGCTTTCATGGCTCCTTCAAAGCTTGCAATTACCTGTCAAGGCGAGAAAGCAACACCGCCTTCTCAGTCTCTCTAGAAAGTTCTTCTTCACTGCCTCTTATCATATCTCTCTCTCCAGAAAACTCTGTACTCTGGCGAGAAATACTCCAGCCTCCTAAAAGCCGACTTGAACAAGTGGCTTTCTTAGCTTTGTTCCACCAATTACTTTGCCTATAAATAGCTATATGATCTCTTCCTTTGTGTATCATGCTTCCATAACCGAAGTGTTTCATGTCCTTCAATATTTTCTATAAATTTGCTTCTCAAAAAAAAAAAAAAAAAAGCATGGATTTCACGTCTTGGATCTCGATAATTTCACTTTGGGCACCATAAGAAGTGATGACGTTGAACCAAACTACCACCATGTCCATGGAGTTTTCAGATAGTCCTGAAGACTGGCACAATAGTACTGAAGGTCTTGAATAAATGTATCTTAACATGATTCTTACCATGATAATATTAAGAGATAAATCTCTATTGTACAAGTTATCAATGGATTATTAGAGGAAACTAAAACCACACCTTGCAGCAGCAGTCAACTATCACCAATCTCCAAGGAAACAATAAATACTTTAGCAATTCAGAGATAGCCGCAGCTGAAATGAGGAAGTCTGAGCTCATGGCTGTGAAAGAGAGTTTGGATAAAAGCATGGCTTCTAGTTACCGATTGAGAGCACAGTTGCAAAAGCAGCTCCAGAATATGTAGTTGTCCTGACTGCACCAAATCAAGAGAGAAGGAAAGCGTCTCAGTTGCTGGGAACAATGGAGTCAAATAGCTAGTTTTCTCCTCCGAAATGATGCGTGAGTATCGGAATTAAACTACTTTTCTTTCAATTACTCCTTTGGTATGTGCAGTCTTCCGGTCTCGCTTATACTGAACAATTATTAGGTTACACTGGATCAAAGGGCCGGGGATTCCTTGAAACATTTGACTTGGACATTTGTTGCTATCATTGATGGTGTCTTGAATTTTCAACGCCCTCAGGCGGAAATTTGCCCTGTTCTGAGAATTTATGACTAATTTGTATCATCTCCCATGATAAGTGATTGAATCTCATCACACTGAGATGATATTTTAGTACGAGTAATACGTACTATTTAGTAGTCTTGTAGATCATTTGCAACACACGAAAGATTTGCAATAATATTGAACTTTTGAAGATGTGCTGTTTGGATAGTGAGTTAAGTTGAGTTGAAATGAGATGAAAATTGAAAGTTGAATAAAATATTATTAGAATATTATTTTTTAATATTATTATTGTTTTGAGATTTGAAAAAATTGAATTGTTTATTATATTTTATATGAAAAATTAAGAAAATTGTAATGATGAGATAAGATGGAATGAAACATTTTTTTGTATCCAAAAGCCTTACTTTATAAACTGAAATAATTTTATTTTTTACACCTTTTTTTTTTGGTCGCTATAAATCAGTAAATGATAAAAAATAATTTATACGTATCTAGATTATTCAAATTACATTGATATATTTTTTTAAATATTAGGAATTGTTATTATTATCATTGTTACCGAAGACAGGCCCAAGACTACATTTGATAAATATGTGAGCATAAAGTATAAGAAAGGGTAGGATATATAGATAAATTTAGAAATTCTATCTATTAATATATAAATGAACAAAAATTTCAAGAGGTAGAATCTAAATGATGATCTATCAATGTGTATATATTAACATGACATCTTTTTTTTTTTTTTGAAACACAAACATTCTTCATTGCATCAAACATTATTATGGCCTTCAGCCATTACAAGAGACCTGATTCGTGGGTTTACATACACTAAATCAAGAACTTCATAACCCAGTGAGACAGCTTCCTTAGCCAGTTGATGTGCTACCTTGTTTGTCTCTCTCTTTACATGCTAAATTTTCCATTTTATATTTACCAAGGCAGCTTTAGCATCCTCCACCAAGCAGCTAAGTATCCCATTTTGCTTTTTGTTTCGTCTCATAGCAGTGACTACTTGGATTGAGTCTCCTTCTAAGACCACATTCTGCAAGTCCAAACTTTTACATAACATTGCTGCAACAACTAGGCCCTTTGCTTCTGCAGTGGCTGATTAAGAACAAAAAGAGAGTGGCTGCATAAGAGAAGCTACAACATCACCATCACTGTCTCGAATAACCACTCTAATGCCAACTTTATACTCTGTCTCTCTAATCGAAACATCCCAATTCAGTTTGAGCCAAGTTGGTGGTGGAGCTTCCCATGTTGTGCTGGCCTCGTGATGCATTAATTTATGTGGTCCACCCTGCCCTCCTTGCTCTTGTGTAAAGTCCTACTGAGCTTGCTGAGCTTTGTTGAGTAAAACAATTGGTGATAAGAAACAGCCTTAAAAAATCCATTTATTTCTCCTATTCCACAAGGCCCTTGCTATTTCTGCAAAAGAACACATATCTTTTTGGCCTATTCTCTAAAGCATAGAAAGAAAAATGGATCCAAAACCCTCCTCTGTAATTGTAGTTTTTTGTATTTTCCTGTTTCCTAAAAGCCATATATCTTGTGCTGATGGGCATGACCAAAGTATATGAGCTGGGATTTCACTATCAATTGGACAAATGGGACATAATGGATATGATGTGATCTTCCTCTTATACAAATTAAGTTTTGTAGGCAAAACATCCATTATAGCACGCCACATGAAAACTTTAACAGAATTTCTTGTTTGTAACTTCCATATCTATTTCCATACCTCACATTGATTCCCTTTTGATGATGCTTCCCCCATCTTCCTGCTTTGTTGTTGATTATACATGTGATATGCACTTCGAACAGAGAATTCACCATTTGATGTACCTTTCCACACCAATTTTTCTTCACTAGCAATCTGTGAAATAGTTAGATTCAGAATCTCCTTTACCTCTTCCTCATTGAAAGCATCTTTTATAAGTTGTATGTTCCACCATCCACTGTTTTGATCAATTAATTCTACAACCCTTGCATTTTCTGTTAAAATTCTCATTGATGATTGAATGTTACATAGGCCAGGTCTGGGGATCCATTTATCCTTCCACACTTTAATTTTTTTCCCATCTGCAACTCTCCATAGACACCCTTCCTTGATTAAATCAATTGTTGAGAATAAACTTCTCCAAGCAAAAGAAGGCCTTGTTCTTAGTTTAGACTGTAGAATAGAAAAATTAGGAAAATAGTTTTCCTTCAAAATTTTTGCTGCCAGTGATGAAGGATTCATGATAATTCTCCATACTTGTTTAGCTAAAAGTGCTAGATTGAAACTTGCCAAATTCCTAAATCCCATACCTCCTTCTGTTTTGCTCATACTAAGGCTGCCCATTTCTTCCAGTGAATTTTTGAAGCTTTGTCTTAAGATCCCCACCAAAACTTTGCCATCAAGGCATTCAGTTTATTGCACAAAACCTTAGGTAAAGAAAACACATTCATACTATATGTTGGAATGGCTTGAATGATAGCCTTTATAAGAATCTCCTTGCCAGCCTGGGAAAGAAATTTATTCTTACAATTCACAATTCTGTTGCTGACCCTTTCATCTATGCTTTGGAATTCTCTAACTTTCGACCTTCCAATTAGTGATGGCAAACCCAAATATTTCTCCAATTTAGAAAAAACTCTCAACCTAGCTATCTCCATGATATAGTTCCTTGTTGGTTGCAAAGTGTTTGTACTGAAAAACAGTGAAGTTTTCTCTCTATTGAGTTGCTGCCCAGATGCCTTCTCATAACCATATAGAATATGATTTAACTCAGCCCATTCTTGCATAGATGCCCTGCAAAATACAAGACTATCATCTGCGAAAAAAACATGATTCATCCTAATCTTCCCTCTGGCCATTGGAACCCCTGAAATGAGATATTTTTGTTCTGCTTGTTGCAGTTTAGCAAGAAGGGCTTCAGAACATATAATGATCAAAAAAGGAGATAATAGACATCCTTGTCTTAATCCTCTTGAAGGTTTAAACACCTCATGAGGCACCCCATTAAGTAAAACTGAGAATGAAGATGAAGTTATGCACCTTTGAATCAACTTAGTCCACTTCTTGTCAAACCCTATCTTGAGCATTGCTTTTTTAAGAAAGATCCACTCAACTCTATCATAAGCCTTGCTCATATCTAATTTCATTGACATATAACCTTTTTTTTCCTTTTATCTTTGTTTTCATTGTGTGAAGAATCTCATATGCAGCCAAAATATTGTTTGAAATTAATCTTCCAGGAACAAATGTAGACTGGTTTTGTGAAATGATGGCAAATAGAATTTCCTTCAATCGATTGGCCAAGACTTTTGTGGTAATTTTGTAAAGCACATTACAGAGACTTAGAAGTTGTACTCAGTGATATTCTTAGGGTTATTGTGCTTTCGAATCAACACTAGGTATGTATGATTAATAGTTGACATGTCTTGCTCAGAGTTTAAAAAGGAAAGGACAGCCTCACATACCTTATCTCCCACTACTGGTCAGCATCTTTGATAAAAGCAAGCCCCATATCCATATGGACCAGAAGCCTTGTAGGGATCCATTTGGAAAAGTGCCTCTTTGTTTTCCTCTCTACAGAAAGGAACCATTAATTTGTCATTCATCTGTTGGCTGACTTTCCTTCTAGTAACACTGAGAAAAGCCTCAATGTTAGTAGGCTTAGAGGTTGTAAACAACCTTCTATAGAACTGAGTAAAAGTTTTCCCCATCTGGTTTGTGTCTAATATGCTTGCACCATTCTCATCCATGATTTGCATAATTGTGTTTCTCTTCTTCTTCTTTTACTAGCACATAGATGATAATACTTTGTGTTTCGATCCCCTTGTTATAGCCAAGTCACCTTAGCTCTTTGCTTCCATTTTAAATGGTCCCTTTCAAGCAGATCATCTCTTTCTCTTTGAATTTGTCTTATTTGTTGTACTGAATCTGTTGTAAGTGTTTGCTGCATTTGTTGCAATATTTTGATTTTCTGAATTAAGCTGCATTTTGCCACATATTCTTGCTTATAGCTCCATCTCCTTAACTCAATCATACAAGTCTCCAATTTGTCCTTAATATTTTACAAACCACCCGAATCTCCTATCACTTGCTGCCATGTAGTTTTTATCACATCTTCACAGTTTGAAAAATTAGACTGTCTTCATATCTTCTCACATTATTGGTTCTGTTTGTGTTATTAAAAAGCTAGCCTACTGAAATTAAAATGGGACAGTGATTAGATGTGGAAGTAGCTTGCACTTGCACCTCACCTCCACCAAAAGTTGCACACCATTCAGAATTTGCAATTGCTCTGTCAAGCTTCTCTTTAGTAAAAGATTGATCTGCTCTATTGTTTGCCCATGTGTACTTGCCTTTTATTGAGTCGAAATCAGTTAGCTTGCATTCATGCAACACATCCCTAAATATTTGTATTTGTTTTTCTTCTCTTCTAGCCCCTCCATACTTCTCACTATGATATAGGATCTCATTGAAATCTCCTATATATAACCACCTTTTTGGATGTTGAAGTTTTAGGTGATTTAGAATACTCCATCCCTTATGTCTATTTTCTGTTTGAGGATGACCATAGAAACATGTTATCATCCAGAAGAAATCTTTTTGATCAACCTAGGAGTTAATATGCTTTTGTGAGTAAGTCTGGATTTTGAGATTGGCATCCTCCTTCCAAAACAAAGCTAGTCCTCCACTCATACCTACTCCTTCAATTGAAAATAAACCATTGTAGCCCAACCTATTTTTACTAGCCTGTAGCTTATAGCTTTGCATCTTGGTTTCCATAAGAAACAAGATACTAGGCTAATGGGTCTTAACCAAGAGGGTAAGATCCCTAACTGCCCGAGGGTTGCCAAGCTCTCGACAGTTCTAGCTTAGAAGTCTCATTTCTCTTGGGGGGCTGATTAATAGCCTCCGCCGATATATTCTTTGTTGATGTCATAGCTAGTAACCTGTCCCCTTGCCCTCCTCTTTCATTTATTAACAACTTTCTTAGAAACCTGTGGTGATGTACATTGATTATAAAGATCAGTTGTGTCCTCCACAGAATTTGGAATCAATTCTGAACAGGAATCTATAATAGGTGTATTCGCAGTGTGGTTATCCATGTCCAAAGCTACCAGAGGTAAAACTTGTTGTACATGTGTTTCAGTTTTACTCTCCTTCGTGTTTTCATTTGTTGAGAGCTGTAGCAAAGGCTTACCCCCTTCCTCGCCTATAGCACCAGTTTGTAAAAGACTCTTTTCCCCTTTTTCCTTGCCTTCAGACCTGAACATATCAATACTTTCAAATTGTCTACCTAAAACACTACCATAGCTTGATCTGATTCCTGAATTAATTGGACTTATTCCTGAGTTAGTAGCTCTAAGCCATGTTCCATATTGATTTGGAGAAGACAGCTTAGTAGAATCTCCTCTATTGTCTTGACCAGCACAGCCACTAGAAGCATGTTTTATAACTCCACACGTAAAGCAAAACTTTGGGAGCTTTTCATATTTAAATTGTACAAAACCTCTGTGGCCTAATAGTTCCATCACCTTCCCTCTTACCAAAGGCTTCGTCAAATCCACTTCAATCAAGACTCTTAGGTTATGTTTGGGAGCAAAGATGAAAAATCTCATCTCTATCTCATCATTATATCTTTTTCAAATCTCCATACAAAATATAATAAACAATTCAACTTTTTCAAATTCTAATTTAACTTTTTCAAATTTCAAAACAATAATAATATTAAAAAATAATATTTTAAACTTTCATCTTAATACTATTCACAAAATTTTTAAAAATTCTCATCTTATCTCATCTATCAAGCATAACCTTAACCATCTTCCCCAACAATTTTCATTGATGTCAGCATCCACCTTTAAAACATTACCAATCGAAGCTCCAATTCTACTCCCCACTTTCTTGTTCATGCAACCCAAAGGTAAGTTATGAATTTGAACCCCGGTGTGTGTAAAAATCATTTCATTCGGTGGAGTATAACCCTCAAATTTTTTAAAACATATCAAATTCATGTCAAATATCCAAGGCTGGCCCTCCCATATTCTCTTTAATTCTAATTTAGATTGGAATTCAAATATGTAAAGATTCTCACCCATTTCTATTATCTTGGTGCCTGAACAGAATTTCCAAATCTTAAGCATAGTATTTTTGAAAGCCTCTCTATTAATCTTCTTATCAGCAATTACTTTTCCAACTAGACAAAGCTTACCTTTATTCAAAGTTTCCTTGATATCCTTTCCCGTGATAACAATTTTATCTTTTTCATCCTCTGTAAATGAAAGTTTGTTCCATAATTCAGCTATTTCTTCAGACATCTTGTTCCAAGACACAGTTTAACTAATCTTGTATGAAGCTCAGTATCAGAATTGAAGTTTTCTTCGCACAGAAATTGCCCTTGGCAAAAAAACCTTCCACCAAAGTGAAAGATGAATTTCCTCCTCACTAGAGCACTCTAGAATCGAGAGGCAACCGTGTATATTAACATGACATCTTGGGACACGATGAAAGTGACATATATTAGGATTTTCAAATTACTAAGTAATTGTTCAGCTCCACCGATTAAATTAATGGGCTGCCAATTTCTTTTTTTAAAAAAAAAATTGTCAATTTTTTGGAGTTGCACCTTAGTATAAATACTGGACTCTGTCCGATCCAATTAGGTTTAAGTTGCATTTGCTTAATGAGATATTTTGAAGTATTATGTGAATAATAATAAAAAAAATATTTGATAAAAATAATAAATAAATAATTATAATAAAATGATAAATAATAGAAACAAGTACACCCAAGTCAGGCCCTTCTCGTTAAAATTTGTACATGTGTCGATTTCTTATAGTCTAAGCAAACCCTCCACTAGTCCAGAACCTTCTCCGTTTCAAAAGGCCCTACAAAAAGGAGGGCCTCCGCAGAGAGCGGTGGAAAGTGAGCTTTGAGAAGACCGAAGTCTTGAAAGTGTGATAAAAGAAATGGCGGACGAACTGGCTTTAGACTTGGAAGAGCTTCGTCACCTCCAAAGCATCGCCAAGAGGCCTCGCATCGTCTCTTTCATCTCCTCGGAGATACTCAACCTCCAGAAGGTCCACCTCCTTTCTTCTTTCTTCTTTCTTATTGAACCTAGTGTTTCTGCCATTTTGATGAGATTACTGTTTAGGAACGCCCTATACTTTTGTCAGTGGAAGTGGTAAAGATTAGCAATCTTCTAAGGAAGTGATTTTTTTTTTTCAAATATTTATTGGTCGAATTTACTGAACATGAAGGAAATCAGTGAGAGTCACTGATGCGCTTTGATCAGATAGATAGCGCGTTCAGTCCGTTTCGTTGTAATATGCGAGCAGCCTATGCTTGTACATGCCGTTTTCATATCCTTCCCTGCGGCGTTTTTATTCAGATGCTCGTACATTTTCATTTAAATACGAAAAAATATATTCATCATTCCAATTCTCATTGATGGGAGGATGATGAGTTAAATATATGTTTTTTTTATAAGTATTTTCATTTAAAGATATGCTAATTGAGCCAAATCCATATTAGAAAAATAAAAAAATAAAAAACCAAAGAAACTTTACCATTATGAAATTGAAAGGCACCAAATGGGTTCTGCAAGGTTCCGATTATCTGCTCGATGTTGTACTGTTGACTGAATAGGCCCACTACGGTATCCTAAGAAAATGAGATCATATATCTCTGGATAGATATTTATTTTGTTTTGGTGAACGCTGACCTGCTCTTGATTCTCCCATTGCAGTTGTCAAAAGAGGCCGTATCCGCGCCTCTCTCGCAAATTCCAACTCCTATTTCGACTGCACCTAAGGTGTCCTTGGACCCGGCTTTGAAATATGTTACACTCGGATCATTCAGCTGGGATCAGGACAATGACAAAGTCAAGGTAATAACTGATTTTTTATTTCTGAAAAGGGGTTTTAATAAAGCTACTAAATATTAGGTTCTCTGTAACCTCAAAGCAAAATAGACACCAAAGCGTTGAAAGGCATCAAAACAAGTATAATATGTAAATTGTCTTCTTCTTTTTTTCTGAGTTTTCATTTTCAATTTCTCGGTTTAAAGGACATTGATTGCTCTAACGTTGATTCTGCCGCTCTGCAGATATATGTATCCCTTGAGGGAGCTGAGCGTGAAAAAATCGAAACTGAGTTTAAGCCAACGTCCATTGATGTCAAATTTCATGATGTCCAAGGGAAGAACTACCGATGTGCCATAGCTAAATTGAACAAGGAGATTACTCCGGATAAGACTAAGGTGGTAGTTAAGCCTACAAGGGTGATTATCACATTGTTCAAAGCATCAAAAGGGAACTGGTTAGATTTGCAGTTTAAAGAGGACAAGGTAAATTAAATTGTTTGCTGTGAGGGGTACTTCAGCTGGATTATATATATATATTTTTCCTTTGGAACACAGTCAACTAATTGCACTTTTATCTAACAGTTGAAACCAAATCTGGATAAAGATCGGGACCCCATGGCTGGAATCATGGATTTAATGAAAGTGAGTTTCTCCTTGCTTTGTTTGTAGCAACGGATGTGCATGATCACCCACTTCATCCTTAAAATGCATAAGATTAGCATTACAAATTGTATTTTAGTTCATGTTTACAGTATCTGGGGTTAGCTGTGTCTCGAAACATCTGTGCATATATTATATGCACCAAATGTTTCTGTTGTAAGAGTTCTTATTATTTTCTTTTCTTGTACCTTTGATTTGAAAATTGCAGAATATGTACGAGGAAGGGGACGATGAAATGAAACGAACAATTGCAAAAGCATGGACTGATGCGAGGTCTGGCAAAACAGCCGACCCTTTAAAGGGATATCCTTGAGACTAGACTATGGACTATGGAGGGAAGTTTTGATAGTCATGAGTGGATGGTGTTTTGAGTAACTTGGATGTTGGCAACTTTGCGTGTACATGGTTTCGCAATGGTTTGGTGGTCCACTCGTGATGATTATGTAGGGGGCTATGACCTCGTCTTTAGTGTGCAGTAACATCGTGTTTTGGATTGTTTTCTCTTTGCTACGAAGTTCTATTGCATCATCTTTTGCTCTCTTTAATTTTGTTTGTACAGCTTTCTAATCTTTCTTCTCTCTTGTAAGTATGTTCCTATTACCCGCGGTATTGGCCTTCGACTTGGTGGTATGCTCCCATCAATCCTCTTACAAAAATTCTACTCAACTTCCTATTATTCACATCACACTCTACATTTCATTTTTTTTTAATTTTTTTTTTAATTTTTTTTATCAAATATATTTTTATATGAATAGTGAATAAAAAATTATAAATAGTTTAAGAAAAATAAATTCAAAAAAAAATTTAAAAAAATATTAAAAAGTGTGGAGTGTGGGGAGGATGAATAGCAAAACCCATCTTCTTAAATGCAAATAATTTCTAGTGACCATTAAAGATGCACTTGCAGAAAATTGTCTAAGAAATTAGTTAAGACTTTGTTCTTGGATACACTCAATAATTAAAAAAAAAAAGTTTGTTCCTTTTTACATCGTCTTTACCTCTTCACATGGAATGGGCCTTGGTTCAAATTATTAGGAACAATTTTTAAAATGACCGAAGTCTTTTTCAAAACAATTTTCAGACCCATCATGGTTGTATTTTATTTTATCCTTATAAAAATATTTTATAATGAAAAAAAAATTAATATAGGTAGATGTAATAAGTTAAATCTCTTATTGCAAAAAGAAAACATTTTAATCTGATGCAATTTGTACAATTCACCATTTGTAATGCGATGAATGAATAGAAGGAAAATCTCCCAAGAACTTAATCATACTCACATTGGTTTAGGTTTTGCTTGGATGATTTTATATCATTTCATCATTATAATTTTTTCAAAATTTTACATAAAATATAATAAATAATTTAATTTTTTTAAATTACAAAATAATAATATTATTAAAAAATAATATTTTATTTAACATTTAATTTTCATATAAAATTATCTCATCTAATCTCTCGATACTGATCATCAATTTAGACCAATGTCTCTCTAATGTGTTACAAAATTCTTGGCAATAGACTTAAGATTGTACTCAACAGATTCATATCTCCTTATTAATCTACTTTCATCTCTGGTAAAGTAATAAGAGAATACTATAGACTATAGTTGCCCAAGAAATATTCCATTTTATAATAAATACTCGAAGAAAGAAAGGATTCATGACAATTAAAATTGACGTGAAAAAGGCATTCGATTATATGGAATGAAACTTTCTGCTGAAGGTTTCGAGCTGTCTTGATTTTCACCTACTTGAATTAATTAGGTTAAAGAATGCATCTCAACAATTTCTTTCTCTGTGATGATCAATGAAGAACCCTGTGGCTACTTTCATCCTTATAGGGAACTAAGACAAAGTGACCCCCTTTCCCCTTTCTTGTTTATAATTGGTAGTGAAGTGCTCTCTAGACTAATCACTAGGGAGGAGCATCTTGGAAACAACCAAGGCATTAAAATTAGTCGAGATGGACCTTTACCTCACCCACCTCCTCTTTGCTAATGATCTAATTCTCTTTCGGTCAGCTTCTGTTATGAATGCAAATTCTTATCTCAAATGCCTTAACAATTAGGTTATGTTTGGTGACAAAGATGAGAAATCTTATCTCATCTCATCTCTATCTCATCTCATCATTACATCTTTTTCAAATCCTCATACAAAATATAATAAACAATTCAACTTTTTCAAATTTTAATTTAACTTTTTCAAATCTCAAAACAATAATAATATTAAAAAATAATATTTTAAACTTTCATCTTAACACTATTCACAAAATTTTTAGAAATTCTCATCTTATCTCATCTACCAAGCATAACTAGAAGGTCTGGTTAAAAAATTAACAAGGATAAATCATCTATCCAGTTTAGTAAAAATTATTTCCTTCAATAATCAGAGTTGTCAAAGCAGTAATGAACTTCAAAGTTTCCTCCTTTAGGATTAAATACCTAGGCCTCCAGTTGAATTTTGACAGGTCCAAAAGTTGCTATTTTGAAGAAGGGATAAAATTCAAAGGAAATTGGCAGGACAGAAAGCTAAGCTTTTATCCCAAGCTAGTAGAACTACTTTGATCAGATCAATAGCTAGCTCTATTCCTGCCTACATGATGTCTAGTATTTTGATTCCAAAAACCATTGCGAGGAAAATTGATAACTCCTTTATGAAATTCTGGTCGGGGCTTGATCCAAAAAAATCTCACAACTTCACTCCTTAGTCTTGGAACTCAATCTACAAGCCTAAGTCAATGAGAGGTCTAGGTCTAAGACTCATTTCTCATGTCAACAAAGCTCTTCTGCTTGAAAAGTGCTTTTCATGGCTGGATATTCCTTATAAACAAAGCGATTCCAGGTTTTGGAAAGGGCTGTCAAAACAAAGACATTTTCTAGCCTCTAGCTTCTGTATGCATAATAATGGAACAAGAACAAACGTCTAGAAATATCCTTGGATTCCCACATTGTCCCCTCCCTTTCCAATCCCATCATCTTTGCTCAATATCACTGACCCCCAGGTAAGAGCCTCTGAATTAATTTTAGAAGAACCTAGCACATGGAATACTCTACTCCTCCAAACTCTGTTTTCTCAGGACATTGTCAAGGAGATTGAAAAAATTCCTCTTGTCCAATACCAATTTCACAATCTAGGGACAGTCTGAAATGGTTGTATCATTCTAATGGCAAATTCTCAGTAAAATCGTATATGCTGCTCTGATAGGCCAACCCAATAGCCATGGCAATCTTCATTCTTCTTCACTATGGAAGAAACTGTGGTCTTTGCATATACAAGATCGACTTAAACTCTTCCAATAGGAAGTGGTAAACAACATTCTTCCTACTCGATCCTTGTTAAAACTTTGCATACCTTTTGATTAAGACTAGGTGCTCTGTCCCATTTGCCAAACAGCAGAGGAAACAACATTTGTTTCTGAATTGTCCCTATTCAAGGATCCTATGAAGGCAATCACCTAGCCCTTGGATATCTCACTACCATAGTGGGGCAAGATATCACTAGTTGGATTCTAGCAATCCTAAACCCTATCACCAATCTACACATTTCTGCACGGGACTCTAAAAAATTCCAACTGTTTGTTGTTATAGCAATTGATAGTCTCTGGTTTTATAGAAACCAAATCATTCATGAATCCCAAAATGTACCTATTGGCCTTTTTGTACCTAAAGTCATCAAAACTTATAAGGAACACAACAAAGCTTGGGAATGGAAAATACTAAGTAGTGGCATGGTACCCCCCTCCGTTGGAACATTACTCAATCTAATTTGATGTAGCTGTGAGGTCAACAAGAAGCACGTCAGCAACAATATGTAGGAATCATAATGGAACAATTGTGTCCATAGTAACAGAGTTTATGAGCAACTGCAATCCAAACCAGGGTGAGACATTAGCAGCCTTCATAGGAGTAAAGGAAGCATCTTCAAAGAACCTCAAGAAGATAATCATAGAAGGAGATTCCCAGGTGGTGATAACAATCTTGACATAACCACAACACAATTCAGAATGGATCACAGAAGGAACAATAAGAGATACAAAAATATTATTACAAAGATCTGAAAGCTGGGAAGCAGTAAAGATACATCTGTTCCAAAATCGATGCGCGCATTCTAGTGTGCAATGGACATCTTCAATTTGTATGGTAGCATAACCTGATCAAAATTCCACCATGTCTTTTGGATTTTCACAGTGGCAAAGACCCACCTTCATGGTTTCTTATTAGCTAGTATGTAGTAGCTAGCTAATATGTATTTACAATTTCAGTCTATCTGTACTAGGGACAGGACATTTTATCAATGAAGTTTACCTTTTGGAAGGGAAAAAAGAAGAAGAGGAAAATCCCACAAAGAACGTCACTCTAAGATAGTCAACGTCCCATTATCAACGTAATATGCGAACGTTTAACATCAAACGGACATGATACTTAAAACAAATGTTAGTAAAACTTATTTTATTTTGGAAAATAATCTTAGCAACAGTGACAAAAGAACACTGCATGGCAAAGAGGGTCCCATAAATAACTCTGACCTCAAACACCTACCATTTAATTGTTGAATGAGCTTCTAGCTGTGTCTGAAAGGATTAATAAAAGAGAGAGAAAGAAAAAGCCTCATAAAACAGCTTCATTGAAACAAAAGAAGCCAAGGATGGAAAAGAAGAACAACAGGAGGGAAAGAAAGCAGGGGTATATTCTTCAAATACACTCAAATTTTTTATTCGTTTTTTAGTCAAACATGTTCACAATATGAAATATACGTATGGCCTAAGGGAATGCAAAGAATTGAGGTATGTGAATATTCAATGTGCTTGAAACGGCTGAGTTCTACTCCGGCAACTATAAACAACACACTGCTTGAAAATTGAGGTTGTTAATGAAATGATAACATCTGATAAAAGAAATAAACTTGGACATACACATTTCACGGTTGAAGGAGCAAGGTTATGGGGCCTTCATCGGAGAATTTGACTACCATAATCGGCATTAAACTTTTCGTAACGATGAGCATGCAGATGAGCAGATGGTCTGGTGTTCCTTAAAGCTGTCTCTACGTCTTCATGTCTGATTGGTCCCACTTTAGGCAACTCTGCAAGTCATAAATTGATCCTTCAGTTCCAAATGACATTTATAGAATAGGTAAAAGATCCAGATGTTCAAGAAAAGAGAATTAAAGAACAAATGAAATTAAACATGTCTTGTGTGAAGATGTTTTATCCAGGTTTATAAAAAGAGAGAGAGGTTATACCATGTAAAGTCACAATACTAATGAATAGGGAATCTTAAAACCTTAGATGTAATGACTTTGAATTTCTAAATATTTGTGTCCAATAACTTAAAAAAAAAAAAAGAGCAATGCTACGTACAGTACAGTCCCCAATGGGGACTGCATGTGTAAGCCTAGTCAATTTTATCTTTAAATTTTTTTAAAATTACAATATTATCCTTATCAAAATGGTAATTTTTTCTATTTAATGAAGGGTTTGCACATGCAGTCCCCATTTGGGGACTGCAAATAGAATTTCTCAAAAAATAATACCCATTACAGCAAAATGAAAAATAATTGTGTAAGACAACGTTGATGGTACTTGAACTCGGATGTCTAACTTTCTTTGCTTACAACGTAATTAATAATGAACAATTTCATAAGCTTATCCTTTGCTGTTTAGGTTGCTCTCTTGGAAGTGTCAAACAGTTCAATAACATTGGGTTCACATCTTTCAAGACTCCTAAAAATGTAGAAAGGATATTGAAGCAATCCCTTTATTTTGTTGCCTTCAGTTCATGGAAATCCAGATGCCTAACATCAGTTTGGGTGGAATAAGATAAAAATCATACAAGATTCCCTAGAATGAAGAGCAGGTGGAAAATTCACATTCCCATGAATCTAGTTAAGCTCGTATGAACAGCACATCATCAGGTGCTAGCACCATTGCACATCTAGGCATTTAAATTCCCGAACATCAAATTCCAGGAATCAGGATGTTGGGTAAGAATTTAGATCTCCCAAATCAAATGCCACATGAAAAGATGTTTGGATGATTCGACACAATCTATCCTAGTTCTGAAGTTTGGAAAACCCAAAAAATAAGCCTAGAAAGCTATTGATTGCACTTGAAAACTTCTATTGATGCACAAGCGGGAGGTCCCACCCAAATATACCACCAGAAAAGCTCAAGAAACAAGAAAGACAGAAAGACAATAAAAGACGTTCATGATAGAGATTTATAACTGTTATGTAAAGACTAGATTGATGGGGGAAAAAGAGTTAGATTTTGTTGAACACAAGTATCAGCTAGTAAGAGACGCTCTCTCATTCTGCTTGGTTAAATTTGATAGATTCTGGCATACTTTCAGTCTGGTTTGGTCCCACATAAAATTTAAAGCATTCACGTCATAACTCAGCACTGATCCCATTTATGAGGGACTCTGGGAGCGGTGTAGATCGGATATTGGTTCTATCCTTCAAAATTTTTGCATGAATTAGTGACTCAAGCCATGAACCTGTGGATTTGAAGCCTGACAGCCCAAGACTTCTAGTATTACATAAATAATGATCCCTTATCAAAGATTAAGAGCATCGGGGAACAAAAGCAACTCAGACATAAAATTCAGAAGGAAAAATTAAAACAAAAGCACATGGGAAAATATTATCTGGCAAGAGAAGATGACTGACTATTAGCATGTGGAAGTGGACTTTTAGCCACAGTAAGATGCTCTCTTTATTATTATTATTTTGATTAGTAAAATAAACACAATAATATGTTTCTTGAGTGTAGGAAATCGTCAATGAGGTGATAAGGCAGAGAGCATTCCTTAGCCAGTTTATTCTAGAATGCACCTGAAGAGTAGTATATAATGTATAATGTGCCCACATGATGCTCTACACATTCTTTTGCAAGTTTACAAATAAAACCATAAGAAATTTCTGTACTCATCTTGTGTTCCTTGTATCAGACATTTTTATAACTGTAAAAAGTGCAAAAAGTTTGGAAGTCACATACCATCCTCAGGCACCAATTCCTGTCTCTCTTCAAGGAGTGCCATTAAACGTCTAAGGGGCTGCATTGCAGCCTCTTTGCACAGTAACCGAATATCTGAACCTGAATAACCTTCTGTCCTTTCAACCAACAAATCATAAGGAAGCTTCTCCTCATCAGGCTGTGATGGCAGGAGTTCGTCAAACATGGCTCTTCTTGCTTCTGGCTCTGGAAGAGGCACTAGGATCTTATTTATCATGGTCAAAGGATAACCACTTAACTAATAACAGAGAAACCCTGAACTATAGTTGCTAGATCTAGTTATTTTTCATCTAACGTAAAACAATCATGACATCATACTTAACCTCTTTTTATGTGGGAGGAGGTGGCAATTGATCCAAGTACCATTGCCAAACACAATGAGAAGAGGAGTCAAGAGGAGAGAGATGATGTAGAACAACCTCGAGGCCTTTTAAAACTTATTTCTTTAATTATTATAAAAAATCATAAGTGAAGCATAATCATAACCACTGCCAAAAGCAGAATGACTGAATATCTTGGTTTTTCAATGTCAAATTGTATAGATTTTTCTTTTCTGCTTGATGGTAAGAAGACCTTCAACTGACCAGCAGTCAACTAGCTCCCACTTCAAATTTGAACCAATAACCCGATTTTGTTACTTATAGAATAGGTTATGCAATAATAGCCACATAAATTTAGGACCTCCAAGAGTATGATAATATGGAAACAATTAAGACTCTTACATAATAAATATAGTTCACCATTATAGCCAAAATTACACAAATAGCCACTAGAACGCTATAACAACTTAACCTATTCCTTTTTTCCAATTGCATAAAATTGGAGTGGATTTTCAAAAGGATACTCGCTTCTCAAGACGCCGGAGCATCGCTGCATCTAGTTCCCAGGGAAGATTTGTCGCCGCCAAAACAAAAACAAGTTCATCTGTCCGGGTTAAACCATCCATCTGCAATCTAATCCGGGTGATCAGTTTTTGCGAAAGCAGAAAAAGATGAAACATTATATTCCACAAGCAAATAAAGCCTCGTTTGGATATTGAGATGAAATAAGATAGGATGAAAAATCTGTTAATATTAGTGAAATAGTTTGTGAATAGTAGTAAAATGGTTTGACTTATGATATTTTATGGGGTATTGGGAAAGGAGAGAGACAAAGTTGAATAAAAATATTATAAAGTTAAAATATTGTTAAAATATAATTTTTTATATTATTTTTGTTTTGAGATTTGAAAAAGTTAAATTGTTTTTTGTATTTTGTTTGAAAGTTTGGGAAAACTGTAATGATTAGGTAATGATTAGATGAAAAAGTTGAAGATGTGAAATTGAAAAGTGTTTATGTTTGAGTGATGTTTGGATGTTGAGATAAGATGAGATTTATTTGAGGTACTGAGTTATCACAAACTGGAGCCAAAAATCAAAATTATGATGGAGATTGACACAAGGACACAGCTGCCAATTCAGGATGCGACAACCTCAAAATAAACGGAAGAAAGTTGAGTTGCTGCTGCTTGGCATGCTAGTAATTTGACACAATAATAAACCGTCCTTGTTACATATTGTTCAACAACTATAATTTTTTGATAAGTAATTGTTCAACAGCTATAATTGTAATTACTTGGACAAAGATGGCTGATAACTAAAACTTTCGTCCTAAAATAATGCTCAAAAGATATGCATCAAACAAGAAGATTCATCGTCCAACATCCTTTTGAAAGATCAAGAAATTCTTTTATGTTTATGAGCCACATATGTTTGCATCTAAATGCCCAGTGACACATAAAGCAGATCATTTTAATGCATCACCTGTATGAGCAGTTCAGTCTTCAATCGCCTACTTGCCTCATGCTCACTACGTCCTTCACCACGATGACTAATAATAGCATCTATTTCATCAAGAAATATAGTTGATGGTGCATGGTGCCTTGCAAGATCAAATAACACCTTAACTAACTTCTCTGAGTCACCTGCAATGTCATACAACCATTTTGCAATTCATTTGCTGAATCACGCTGATAAAAAGAAAAAATGTACATCAGGAAGGGAAATTAGTGGATTGCTAAAATTAATAAGAACATCAGCAGTGGTATAAATACACAATGTGAAGGGCCCCATATCTTAATGATGAGGTTCCACCACTTTCTTACAAAATATAGCGGGCAAATATAGAACCACCCACCTTTTGAACTAAGAAAACCTTACGTAAAATTTGATATGGGAGAGGTGCACCGCCAGATGGTGAGCCACAAGAGGGGGGGGATATCTCCCCATCCTTGGCGTGCAACACAATGTTGCGAGCCGTAGGGGGGAGATATCTCCACCATGAGGGAGGGGATATCCACCTCGCTGGCAGCCAGCCTCACAGGCTGCGGCTGGGAGTAATTATTAGGTGTTTAGGAGGCATGGACACATGATACTCCCATGCTATCATAGGATGACATGTCAATTAAAATTAGTGCTTATATAAGCAATTTTAATTACATGACGTACAATGATAGGATGGGAGTACCACCACATCCGTGTTCCGGGAGTACCTACTAATTTTCTTGCAGCTGGAGGGGACCCCTTTTGGCTCATATCGGCTGCAGCTAGAGAGGGAGATCTCCCTCGACAGCAATGTTACCATGATGGGAGGTGGATCCCCCCCCCGGGGGCGGGTGCCCCTAGTGAGGGAGATCCCTTCCACCACAAATCTGCAGATTTCCCCTCCAGCCATGTTGCCATGATGGAGGGGTGGGATCCCCCACTGCTCCTATTGAGGGAGATCCCTTCCACCATGAATGGCTGCCAGAGATCTCCCTGCTGTGTGTGGCAGAGCATTCCCATGCATGGTGGGTTAGACCACCCACAGCAACCACAGGTGGTGGAGATCCTCAACCCTCTAAAAAAACTCTCCTTTTCAAGAGCCCCACCTAAAAATAACTTAAAACAAAAATGAAATACTCCCAAATAAATCACCCCAAAACACATTTCACAGTGCCAACGTACCCAAAACACCAAAATTTTTCTTGAAAACAGTTACCAAATGGACCCACATGTTCCCATTATAGTTCACATTCTTTAGTTGAAACTAACTAGCTCAAGCATTTTACAACTGACTTAATCTTATCATTGTTAAACATAGTTTGCTGCTCCTTTTTCTAAGTCACATATTTTATGGAATACTTTGTCCAAATAGTTCTTCCATATGATAATCTTGTTTGTATGCTTTCAAAACCAATGCACAGAAAGAAACATGGAATTAACCACAGCAAAAACCAAGAAAAAAAGTGCTAGACACTGGCATACCACGCCATTTGCTGACAACAGAAGATGCTGAAATATTGAAAAATGTGGTGTTGCACTCTGTTGCAACAGCCTTTGCAAGCATTGTCTGCAGGAACACAATATGGTGATTCATTAAAGTTCTAGAATATTAATCATTAAAATAGCGAGACCAAATATGTCATATTTGGCAAACCATTTCAAGTAAAAAAAAAAAGAAGCAAAACTATCACCCCTAAATTCCAAGGATGTTTATATTGGCAAGCCGATTTACAGATCATTGCACTTGATTTAATCAGCTTAATATCTCACAAGAAATGATGACAAGGACATAGAATATTTGGTTCAACTTTTGGTTTTTTGCACTGTGACTTAAAATTTACAGATTTTTTATAGAGAGCTCATCTTGCTGTAGAGTACCTTCTCTGCTGAGTAATGATTTATATGGAAGCAAGAAAGTTCAAAGGGAACCATGAGGAAGAGAAGGGGGAAGCAAGGGGTAGGGACAAAATGAAAGCTGGACTTAACGCAAGAATTGAAGGGAAAAAGGAGAGAATATATGCCCCCCCCCCCCCCCCCCCCCAACTCTCTTACAAGACAGAAGGAAAAAAAGGGTGAGAAGTACCACCTCAGTGAAACATCAGTATGAAGAGACAAGTACAAAAGAAGTCCAAATAGCATCATTCTCTAGGGTAAGGGAATAAAAAAATAAAAACAGCACACTTAATTAAATAAAATTTCAAATAAAATAAAGTAAATAAAAGAAAATTTACAAACCTTTCCTGTCCCTGGAGGGCCAAAAAGGAGAATACCTTTCCATGGTGATAGAAGACCAGTAAAGTACCTCAAAAATTGAAAAGCCTGTTTTAACTTGGGGAACATAATTAACTTCTTATGATGTTATGATCTACAAGATGTTCACAAACAAGACATACTTGGGATATTTTATTGGCATAACAACTGCCTCCTTAAGTAAATGTTTGGCATTCTCTAACCCCTTGATGCTTTCCCAGCTAACATCTGGACTCCCACGGATAATATCTCTGCACAAGAAGTAATAAATATAGTATGTGTGATTTAAAATTACAACATCTAACTAAAACATCTTTGGCCAGCCAGATGGTGTGCGGATGGAATAATAGTAACAGGTATTGCCTCGTAATTTTCTGTTTGCAATTACCTACTTAAACTTTCTGCCAGGGTACGCATTTCTGCAGACTCAAATGGAGGGAGAAGAGACTTCTGCCTGAAAAGGTGAATGTAAAATGTTAATAGGTTATATAAGAATTCAAAAAATAATTATTCCATCATATTCAATTTTCAGATTCAGAAAATCCTGTGTTAACTGAACATATATCAAAAGAGTAAGTTTTACAAAGTAATGCTCCAATTAACCTAGGCTGCAGTCTTAGGCCTTGTTTGGATGTTGAGATGAGATGAAAAATTTGTGAATAGTAGTGAATGGTTTGTGAAATAATTTAAGTTAAGATATTTTATGGGGTTTCGGGAAAGAAGAGAGAAAAATTTAAATAAAAATATTCTTAAGTTAATATATTGTTAGAATATAATTTCTTCATATTATTTTTGTTTTAGGATTTGAAAAAGTTGAATTTTTTTTGTGTTTTGTTTGAAAGTTTGGGAAAGTTGTAATGATTAGGCAATGATTAGATGAAAAAATTGAAATTGAAAAGTGTTTGTGTTTGTGTTTGAGTGATGTTTGGATGTCAACATCCAAACAGGGCCTTAGACCATCTACAGGATATTTGCAGAGGATTTCTTTCACTTGTTTAGTACCATCAAGAGAATAAATTGTTAATATCATCAAGAAAATTAAGAATGAATCGAGTTGATAATTCAGCACCCTCAAACCACTTTTGACCAACTTCCAGTGTTTTTTTTTTTATAGGCAATGATTGATGCCAACCAATGTATTACTCACAAAACATAAATATGTGAAACCTGGGTGATATAAATACAGTAGGAAAAAAGGGCTCACTACTTTTTCAAGTTCTTATAGAGTAAGATCCCAAATGCAATCCAAGGAACTCCCCTACCATGGCTGCCTGGTGGAAAAAAGGGGGGAAACTCCATAATATGTAGTGGTTTTCATAGCCAGTTATTAATGAAGTTATTTGAAGTTAAATTGTACACAAGTACGAAGATCATAGTTGCTCAATACTGGCAGAAGCACACAATGTCACAAATGCTTACAAGATCACTTATGCCAATGAAGAGACGCTCAAGAAGAAAAACTCCTGAGATAGGGAAGGTTGACTCAACATTGTTGATAACTGCCTTTAGCACACTCTTAAAGCAAACCAACGGAAACATTAAACAAAAAAAAAAAACAAAACTACATGAAATAAAGAAGCAAGCAATCATACGGTCTCTCATCAGTTTGATTAGACAAAATTCCATTTGTATGTGTCGAGCTCAGTGCCTGAAAACAAATAACTGAGTTAATTAAGTCCTGAAAAATCCATACTATTATAAATTCCCCATAGGATGTATCAAATGCACCACCTGGCCCCGGAACTGTTCAAATATGGCCATGTCAGATGTATTATTCACATGAGCGTTTCCATTTGACATCACAGCCGAAGAACTCACATTACTGGAAGGCTTATCAGCTGTTGGGCCATTCGCTGACTCCAGCAACCTCTTTCTACCGAACTTGGCATCATAAAACATTTGAAAATCCTATAGATACACATAATAGGTCTGATAAATGCACAATGCAAAGGTCTAAGTAAAATCCTATCCCTTAAAATTTTGTTGTCATAATTCGCTAGATTAATCTGGAATTATAAGACAGTGATGAGCGTAATCCAAATATACCTACTCAAACATTTCTAAAACGGATAGGAAATATACTATAAATTCTGAATTTGATCAATGCAGATAAAAAAGCAAGATAGATTGATTTTACTTTTGGATGCTGAGAGATTTTGAGGAAAAAGAAGGAAACAAATTTTCTCCAAAAACTAACTGCTCCTTTCGGTTATTTTGATTCGTTTAAAAGAAAATGAAAAGGAAGTGAAATAGTGAGACACGAATAAGCCGAGAGTTGTGCTAAACAAGTGAAGCTCCTAGTTCCGTGAAGTAGCGAAGAATATCAAATCCGTGATTCAGAATATCCAATTTTGTTTTCGGTTTTTCCGTAGTTATCTCCGCAAGCTGAGAGATAGAGAGAGAGAGAGAGAGAGAGAGAGAGAGAGAGAGAGAGAGATAGAGAGTACCGCAAATGACCATCGAGTGAGTGAAGGTTCGTCGGCCATGGAGTTAGATTTGAATCTGCGAGAGAACAAAACAGAAAGCTTTCTGAAATTCTCTCTGCTCTGTTCATGGCCTGTTGCTAGCAGCAGGCTAGCAGCTAGCTCATAAACAAGTAGAAAGCAGGGGAAGGAAGAAACAGGGTTACAGGGGGACGAGCCCTGCACGTGATAGAAAAGGGAATAACAAAAACAATTCCAAAAAGAGAGAGAGGAGAAGAAGAAAAACGCGGTCAAGATAAGTTGGAACAATAAATCTTCTCAACCTCTTAACACTCTATATTTTATATTTTTTTTTAATTTTTTTAATTTTTTTCTTTTATTAAATATTTATTATATGAATAATGAATAGAAAATTTAAAATAATTTTAAAAAAATAAACTCAAAATTTTTTTTAAAAATTATTAAAAAATAATAAAAATTTAAAAAATGGTGGAGTGTGGAGTGTTGGGAGGTTGTATAGCAAAACCTGTCGGACTAAGGACTTGTCGTTTCAATTTTATATGGATAAAGCTACCATGCCGCTTGAAGATGACCGCTTTACTTGACCGCCTGACGTGGCCCATGCCACATCGTCATATGAAGACAAAAAAATGAAGAAAATCACGATTCGTGTGTTCAACTCAGTTCTGCGGGTGTAACCGAGCCCAAGCCCCCATCTTGCAGCAACCTGCTCCCTTATCTCACGGCACCGACCACCATTATCAACCCCATCTTTGGTGAGTTTTTCATCCTCAGTATTTTCAGGGACAGTAGGAATAAAGTCTTTTTTGGGTGCACTGAATAGTGATAGGTTTTCAATGAAAATAGCAAACCATAACAATTATCAAGAAATGGCAGGTTCGTGCTTCAAAACTAGCAGGTCATAACAATCTCTTCAAACACCATCCCCCTCCCTTGCAAAGTTGTTCACTTTTAAGATACAATCAAAGAAACCAAACAAGCAAGAGTACAAAGTAACTAGAGAGATTTAAACCCAAAAATAAAAATAAACAAAGAAAAAGTTCTAGTATGGTAGCAGCATCACCAAGATCACTATAAGCCCAAAATAAAAGCAAAAACAGAGCATTATCAGACCAAAATTCAAGCAAACACAGAGCACTATCCACCCAAAATCCCAAAAAAAACATACCATCATCCACCCAATACACATCAAGTTAGTAACAGCAAATGGATAAGAAACTTAATAACTGTAAACATAAGCCCAAAATTCAAGCAAAAATATTTTGTATTGACAATTTGTATGACTAAAAGTATGTCACTAGCAGCAACAAATATGAAGTTGGTGAAGAACCAATACACAGAGACAACTACCTAGAAACTATCGGTGAGTCCAGCCAAGCGACAAGGTCACAGCTACCTAGTAGAGATGAGGAATTTTTTTTTTTTCAAAAGCACCTATAATTTTTACCTTTTGCTTTCGGCGTTTAGTGACTCATGAGGGTGGGACGAAGTGATATGGAGGCTTCGAATTGCCTCGAATGCGGTGAGGATGAAATACTGTGTAGAGTCGAAAATGGTGGTTTGAAAATACTGGGATGAAAAAATCGCCGAAAATGGGATCGATAATGTTGGTCGGTGTCGTTAGGTAGGAGAGGAGGTGGCTAAGAGATGGAGGCTTGGGTTCAGATATACCTACAGAACTGAGTTGAACACACGAATCGTGTTTTTCTTTATTTTTTTGTCTTCATGTGACGATGTGGCATGGGCCACGTCAGGCGGTCAAGTAAAGCGGTAATCTTCAAGCGGCATAGTAGCTTTACCCATTTTATATAGATTTTTTCTAGAAAAACGATACGTAGTTATAGGGTTTGTAAAGATTGCGTAATTTTTTTCTAAAAAATAAATTAATACGAGATTTAAATAAAAAAAAATTTAATAATAAAGTTTATTATTTTTTAAAATAATTATATATTTATGATTGTATGTATAATTATTTTTAAAAATTTTTTTTTATTTCTTGGTTTTTTTTTCTCATTATCTTTTCTTCTAATCCAAAATATCGAATTTGCAATATAACATTATATTTAAAATAATATTAAATGTAGTCTTACAATATGTAAATTTCTCGCACTATTGAAAAAAATAAGATCTACTATTTAAAAATTTATTTTTTCATATGACTCTCATATTTATCTATTTTTTTAAAAAAATTGTGCGCTGAACTTGCATAGTCTAATATTGTAAATATTATTTTTGTTATATTTATATGTGGGAAAATGATGAAGGCACATTAGTTTTATAATTTCTTTACAATTCTATTTTATAAAAACACCTTCTTTAAAATAATAAAATAAAAAAGTTGTAAAAAAGTGGTAAAAAAAATGTCTCTCTATAGATACTCTTATATGTATAGATCATAAAAGGCTTTAATTAATGTCAATTATCACAATAAATTTAGATCTAATAGAAATTACGAATGTCTAACACACATTAGTTTGATAAAAAAAAAAAAAAAAGATTTGATATTTATCATTACCTTGGGTGTGGGATTTTTGGACAATGGGGACATTCACCTAATTGATGGAGATAGATTCAAGATTTAGGAATATGGAGTGATGAGGGTTCTTTAAAGTCATATCAAGATTCTTTAGAGGTCAATTATAAATTGTAAATCTAAAATATAAAAATTACACGTCTTATAATAGAGTAATGTTAAATGTAGGTCTAGAGCCTACAAGTTTTATACAATTGTTATAAGTTCTGTAAATATATATATATATATATATATATATATATATATATATATATATAAGATTCACTATAAAAGAATAAATTCTCTAAAATAAGTCTCTCTTTTCAAGAGACTTATACCAACTTGCACGATTTAAATCTGCTCAAATCATTTTTTTCATATAATATTACTCGAGGTTTAATAGCAATATCCTGACAAGTCTTCTTATAAAAAAAAAACATATCCTGACAAGTCTTATGACAACTTGACTTCGAAATTATTTTTGTGAAGCCCGAGCTAAAAAGCCTTAAATCAAGGCCCAAAGAAATCTAAAAAGCCCTGCCCAATTTTTTTTTTTATTATTTAAAAAATAGATATTTTCCTAAGAGCATTGACTTCATTAAAATATCTCTAAAATTTAACTAAAAGTACGTATTTTTTATAAATTCAAAATTATTGAAGTCATAATCCCACATTAGATTAGTTAAAATAATAATATAAGGTTATTTTTTTAATAATAATATTTATATTTTTTTTTCATATTTTACAACTACACTAACCATATATTAATTAATAATTTAATTTTTACTTAAATTATTATTTTCCTACTAATTTTTTTTCTCAACCTAATTTACAAAACCAACTTATTCTTAAAGATTTATATGTGAACCTATTATATATGACTAAGTATAATATAGAAGCAGATCTTAATATATCGAAATAGTTTTGAGCAATTGGGTCTGATATTTTAGAATAAAATCTCACTTTTGAATATAAACAGTACATTTTTAAATATGAAGAAATACTTAAAATACTGTAACTCATAGTTGAAGCCACCAATATTTTACTACTTCAATGTAGATGATTCTATCTCTATTTTTTCAAATTTTAAAGATAATTTGGCATTTGACTAAGCCAATGCTCTTATAAATATCAAAATTACTGTATAGTCAAAGTTTGTCTAAAACTATCAAAACGGGTGCATTGGAGTAGCCATACCATTTGGTTTTTGGCTTTTAGAAATAGTGACTCAACAAATTTGTAGTGATATAGTGTTTAGGCATTCCTTTTTTTAATATTATTTTCTCTTTATGCACACCAACTGTAAAAGAAAAAAAAGCAACAAGTCAATGTGGGATAGATGGACAAGAAATAGAAAAAAAAAAGTTATGTTATTATTATAGGTAGATAAATGGACAAAGCAATGTGATTAACTTTTAAGAGGAATAGATAAAAGGAAAAAAGCGATATATTAGGTAAACAAAAATGTTGGATCTCAATAGGGTTTCGATAACTCTTTTTTTTTTTTTTCAAAAATTAAAGAAGTGTTTTTTTAACGATATTGTAATTTTTTTAGAAAATATAAAAAATATATTTTTATTCTTATCGAGACGAGTCTCAGGCTACCTATGCTCTTATGTACGGAGAATTCAATGTTAATGAGCTAACACTATTGTAATTAGTCTTAGTTTCTCCTACTCATTCAGGTGTCCTATAACAATCTATGTACTAGCCTTATCATCATTTTATTATCTTCCGAAGTGTTATTACATGATTATCTAGGGGTGGGCAGCGGGGCCCCACACCCTGCTACCCTGCCCCCGTTCGCCCTGCCCCCACATCTAGGGTCCCTAGCGGGGGCGAGTGGCAGGGAGGGCCCAACTCCGCCCCACATTTCTTCCGCCCCGCCCCCGCTTACATTTATATATATATTATATATTATATATATGTACATAAGTATATACTTATATATATAAACATAATTTAAATTATAGTCATAAAATTTAAATTTATAATTTGAGTTTAAAAATATATTTTTAATTATTTTTAGACTTAGAAATAATTTTTAAATTAAGTAAAATGTAGTTTTTTTTAAGTAGATAGAGGCGGAAGGAATTGGGAATTCGTCCCGCACGGGGTGAAAACCCCACCTCCTACCCCATGCGGGCATGGCGCAGGGTGCGGGGAAGGGGTGGCCCAGCCCCATAGGGGGCAGGTAGCACCAATCATATTATCTTTTATTTATCTACAAATAATTTAATACCGCTTTAAGAAATGAAGAAAGGATGTTTGTAAAACCAATATTTAGAAATCTTCTTTGTCCTGTTCTTTTTGGCCATGCAGTAACAAAGTATCATATATAGGCAAATATTTTAGTCAAGATTATATAAAAATAAACGAGTAATGTTAGATACAGTCATAAATTATACAAATATCGTACACTTATTTTAAAAAAGAATACAATTATAAAGATACTTTACGCATTTTATAACTATAAATATAATTTATCTTATATGTGATATACTCATGATCAAGTTATATCAAACACCTTTGACAGTGGTGGAACCACGTTGAGGCTAGGGGCAGCCTCCCAAAAAAAAAAAGTCATCATCATTATTTAAATTCAAATAAAATTTGATAAAAAATAATATTGATCTCTCAAAAATTTAAAAACTTCTTAAAATCTTTTAAAAATATGAAAATTTTCTTCTAATTCCATTTAAAATTCTTAAGTCTTCTTAAAAGTACGAAAAAAAAATTTCTATATTTTCTTAAAGTTCATAATTTTTTTATCAGTAAGCAATATTTTATTGATCAAAAGAATAACTTTTGTATCTAAAATATAAAAAATGAGTATATATACATAAAAGAAAATACCAAAAATATACCATCTAAAATTTAAAAACTTGAAAATATGAGTTAAAAAATATACAATCAAAAAAATATTTCTTATAAATTGAATGAATATGAAATTAAGTTATGTATATAATTTATTTTTTTATAATTATAAATAACAAAATGTATAATATACACATACACATAGGCATGTATGCAAGCATCGTCGTCATTGCATTGATCAATATGGCCCCACCTCGTTGAATTTCTGGTTTCGTCGCTGACCTTTGGCCTTGTGCAGTTATGTTACGCAGTAATTTTATATACAGATTGTCCAAACGACGCGTACTTCTTTAAAAAAAAAAAAAAATTATTATTAAAAAATTAATTTTTTATATAAATTTTATATTTATTTATTTTTTTTAAAAAAAATGTACAATACTTACACATTTTATGACTACAAATACTATTATTACTCTATGCTAGAAACTAACGTAGGTGTCCTTTAGCCCAAGAAATTATGCGCGCCCCTTCACAAAAGGATACGCTAATTAGGTTCAAGTCACGAATCATTTTGACAAATGTAAAGGTCATATTTATGGCTATGTACTTAGTTCCGGATAATAAATCGGATGGTGATAGATGCACGTATTTTTACAAAGAAAATTTCCCCATTTTTCAAACTTTTCTATTATTAAGATAAACAAGGTCACAAATGTGGCTCGAAATATAAGTGCGAAGGGATGCTATATGTGAATATATTCTTCAATGGAGTTATTGTATGCATTGCTTTTTGAGTGTTATGCCATGCCTATAATATTCTTCAAAGGACTTATATCGTCTGTGGCTTTTTTTGGTACTACTTTACGCTGTCACAATATGACTTTGTGGCTGTCAAAACTCAAATCCACTGTGCTTGCGGCATGATTAAGATAGAATTGAGCCTAGCGCCTGCTCAATCACCAGTTCTTCCTTTGTTTGTTTTCGCCAAAAGGCAGCACTACTCTTTTTCTAATGGAAAATGACTGTATCACCGTTAATTTTTACCGTTCTTTTTTACTGTTTAAATTTTTTATTTAATTATTTAATTATTTTATTTAATGATTAAGAAAATATTTTTTTTATAATATTATAATTTTTTTAAAAAATATTTAACAGTGTTAAAAAATACATATAAAAAAATATAATAAAAAAATAACGTCTAACGGTATCAATCGGCTAGAGTTGGAAGTGGTGGACGCAACACCGTCTTTTTTAAAATGATGATGAAATGCGGCGTCAGAAAAGTTATTGGAAAGATTGACTTTAGTGTGAAACTTAATAAAGATAAATACATAAAAATGTTTTATAAAAATAAATTTATAAATTAAAGAAATTTGATATAGTACGATATATAGTATAATTATTTTTATATTATAATCAAATTTAATATATTATATTAAATCACGTCAGTTTATAAGATATTTGTGTCGGTAACATTGAATAAAAATACTTTCAAGAGATAGATAGAGACTCATGGCCGGGATTGGATACTATATTTACAGTCAAATATAAACATGTAGATGAGAGTGATTGCGCTCTATCCCTATCATCAGAATCTTCTCTCTGCATCCCTTTCATTTTTGTGGGGGAAGTGGGGACTGATCCAAAAAGCCACGAGCTCCAAATTAATTGGTGTATCTACTCAAATCCTTTAATTCGGAACTCAGGCAGCAAGAAAAATAGAAAAGAGAGGGAAAACGTACGAAAAATTGGAGTAGTGATGGTATAAAGCAATAAGCATGCATCCGATAAAGTTTGATGGTATATATTTAGAAGCAAATAACATATGTTTTTTTTGTGTGGTGATCTTTATTTTCACACTACTGAAAATGATGGTTCTGGAGATTACTTCCTCTCATCAATCTGATATATTACGAGTCCAATCTCGTAGATGTGGGGCCGTATGTTCAGGATAAAACCCTTTCCTCCTTTTTGGCATTATCTGACAAAATAAAATTACCTGCAGAAATATTTGTTCTACCTGCCTAATTAATTGTCTGTGCAATTATACAGCAGAATTCTATTTTTAGGAGAAGTGACACTGTAATACGAATAAATATAGTAATTGATGTATGAGATTTTATATTATTTGAAAATGATTTTTTTTTATAATATTTTAATGAGATTGATCTAATTATACGTATTATTGATTAATTCTTTTAGAATATAGGTCAAGTAGTTTGGACTTTCTATTAAGACGTTACAAATAATATTAAAGTATATCTCAACCAGAAATATGAGACTTGAAGTGTGGCACTTACGATAGATTGACCCGACGAGGATGTCAGGAATTTAAGAGGACAAGGTTATGATATTCCATATGATAATAATAAGGATAGGTGGTATATGTGATCTCATATTGGTTAAGAATGAGAAGTTTTTGCTCTTTATAATATTTCAATAAAATTGTAATTATATTATTGACTAATTTTTTTAGAGTATAATTTAAATAGTTTAGACTTTCTATTGGTCGTTACAAATACAACTACAAAGAGGTTATAGAAATAAATTCATAAACCGAAGTAATTTTGTATAATATATATTAGATCTATATTATATTAAAAATAATTTTACAATATGATATATTATACCAAACTAACAAATTTGTGAGTTAATTTTCTGTGATCTTTATATGACTTGAACATTTTTCTTTCACAAAGCTCTACTCCTTTCCTTTTTTATGTTCTTTTGACGTCGGTGCTAGCTAGTAGTGTAAATTATGAAAAACAAATATTGCAGACTCGACGTATATATATTTAATTTCTTTTATGTCCACTCGATGTTGTATTTCAAGAAAAGAAACTTATGGTTGTTGTGAGTTGCTGACATAAAAGCCACACAAACTTCGTAGTAACTGCTGATGAAGTAATTACCCGGCTCCAGCTGGTATGGATAAGGATAACCACGACTGGTAATTAACAAATATCAACGATTCAACAGCTTGAGGTCCGTCCTTTATAGTTAAATTCCACATTATTTTTGCTGTGTTAAAAGATGATGACCGACGACGACGATGACCGACCTTGCATTTATGGTAGAAGGAAGGTTTAGAAGTAAATTATATATATATATATATATATATATATATATATATATTCTCTTTAATTGTTTGATCGAATTTGAAGATTTGATTTTATAGAGACAAATAGAATATGTTAATCTTACAACATTTAATTGTACAAAATGATGGTTTAATTCGATCAAGTAATTTGAAATCTCTGTTTTAGATAGAGTGTGAGATGATTTATCTGTAAGGAGTTATAGAAGTTACGATCATATCGGTCACAAAATAATTTGTGTACTGATAAAATCTTAACAGTGAGTTGTTGACTTGTAATCTAAATTTTTTTGTATGTATCAAGTCAAAATTGTAATTTTGTTTTTATGAATAAATAAAGTCTATTTTTCATAAAAAAAAAAAATGGATCAAGTAAAGAAGACGAATTCAAAGTGAAGATACTGAAGAAAAAATTAACATTAAAGAACATTGTATTCGTTTACCATCTTTGGCAAGTTGAATAACTTTTCGAGCCTATTTTAGCTTTGAAAAAAAGAAACACAATCTTTTGCATAAACGAGGGAAATGGACCGCGCACATCATTGGCTGGCAGATTTCTCAAAGAGACCTAGTCTATGATCACCCAACCTTGACTTATAGGCAGACCTTTTGTATTCGCACCATGAGAACTCTTTGTACAAGCTTTCCTCACCTTCTGCCATGAGTGAGGCTAAAGGTGCTATCTTTTCATTCAAAGGTGGCCCTCCGAAGAAGATCATTGAAAGCCTTGATTTTGAATGGTGAGCCAAAACCCTATGCTTCACACTCTTGAACCTCCCATTAGTCATTACCTGCATCAATCCCATATTCAAATTAGTATATTTATAAAAAAGAAAAAGAAAAAGATGAAGAAACCCTTAAAGAAAATCAACAATTTCGTTGATGAGAGCCAGAGCATGACAGGCTTGATGAAAACCCAGAAAAATCCAGAATGATGGCATAAGAAGTCACTTAATTATAGCATGATTTCTTTGTTTTAATTTGCACATTTAAAAAAAGCTAGAAAATTTGGTTAAATATTCACCTGAAAGGAATCGCCGACATTGATGAAAAAAGAGGTCTGATCAGGTGGGACTGAAACCCAAGTTCCATCTCTCAGACAGATTTGCAGGCCTGAGGTGTTGTTTGATCTCAGGACAGAAATGATCTGAGGGTCTGTGTGCTCTCCAAACCCAATCAAGTTTCTTCCACTGAATGTTTGGAGGTCTAGGCATGGCGGATAGTGGTTTAGCCTGAAACAAGAGTCACTTGTCTCATCCCTCAAAAGCCTGCTCAACATATTCCTAGGCTCAATCTCCAGCCCATCAGCAATCAATTCCAACAATTCACCAGCCATCTTCTTCACTGCTGAAACATAATGATCCACAGCAGACCTACATCAGGAAAAAGGAAAAGAAACTGTCAAATATTATTTTACGAAAGAGAGTAGTACCAGAGGGAGAAACAGAGGTCTCTGCTTGGATAGTTTTACCGGAACATTTCTGGGTTTTCCAGGAAAGTGAAGAATGATTTCTGGGAGATGGCATCGAGATTATTGGTGTGGAGGAGAATATATTCAATCCAACCTACGTCACCGTTGGGGCCAATTCTCTTGTTGCCATAGCCAAATGGCTGGGGAGGGCCAGACCTATCCTTATCACACTGGGGCAAGTTGAAGAACTTGAGTGCTTCAGCTTCCAACTTGGTTATGAACTCCATTGGAACTCCATGATTGACCACCTTGAAGACCCCAAATTCACAGGCCTTCACTACGAGGGTCTTGGCCTCAGGGTCTGAGAGGTCCACCACTGGAATTCCGTTGAACATGCTGCTGGCAGGCTTGCATGTTTTGATAAGAGAGTAGTCCTCTAATGCTACTTGAGAAAGAACCACCATGGTTGTCTCTGTCACTGAGCTTGAATTTTAGAGAGAAAAAGAAGGAGAGAGAAATATTGTTAGTGCATGAGAGGAAAGCTGGAGAGTGCAGAGGCGTTACTAACTATAGAGAGGAGCCATCTGGCTGTGTGCGCCTGCTCGGCACTCTATATGCAATCGAGGGTCAAAATTGCTTTCAGTTTTTTCTTCCCTTTCTACAAACAGAAAACTAACACAAAAGTTTATGCAATCATAAAAGGATCAAAAATACTTTTTTAAAAAAATGGAAAAGATATCGTACGGATTTACTATCTTTTAAGAATAATTTTGTGGGATCAATACCCTACCTCTAGCATTATTAGAAGTTGTACTTCCACCTTTTTTTTAATCTCATATTTTAATTTTTCATTAATATTGCGCTCTTACTTAGTGTAGTAATTTAAATTTTAAAAAGAAATTCTACATGCTGCACTATTATCTTATTATGATAAAATTTCATTATCCATTTATTTTTTATATATAATAATAAAATAAAAGACGATTCAAGGACGATAGAAGTGTCACATTTACAAAATAAAATGAAAGTAAGAGAATGATGTAGTATATAATATGATGAAAAAATCTATTCATTATCTATTTTTTTCATCATCTCATGATGTGATATTAGATGATTGGTTCACAAATGAGATAGAATAAATAGTCACTAATAATCTAATACCACATCATGCGATGATGAGAGTTGAGATGATGAGTAACATGATGAGTAGCTTTATCATCTTGTTAAGAAATTTAGATGTATGGATGAATATCATTTAGAATTGTTGGTCTAATTTAGGATAAGTTTCTAAAATCCTACTTATAGGTTTCGAATTATATGGTTTTGATTTCATAACGTCACATTTATCATTTCTTTTAAATATAATAAAATATGGTAGGAAACTCTTAAAAAAATCTAGGTAATGTTAATCCCAATAGAGAGAGAAATGGAAGAGAATTTAATACCATCCATATTGCATTCAACATTTGATGTGTACGTGTTACTGTTGAGATCACGCCATTGCAATCAATCTTTTATGTGGAAAAACATATAAATTATTACTTGAAAGTGGAATATTGATTGTGGCATTCAAGCATGCATCATCAAAGAAAATAGAGATAAGTTGCATATCTAATAACTCCATATGAATGTATTTCTGAGATCGAATATTATTTGGAAGCCTCAGGGAATCTTTGGAGAATGAGATGAGAGGAAAAATATGTAAATAGTAGTGAAAGAATTTGTAAATAGTAGTGACAATATTTGAGAGAAAAAATTGAATAAAAATATATTGTTAGAATATAATATTTAATATTATTTTTGATTTTTTTTTTTTTATGAAAACCATATTTGTATTCATTAGTTATACTGGAAAGCAAAATTACATAACCAGATGTCCATAAACTATGGAACAAAAAATAGAAACCAACCTACACCATTTCTAACTCAACAATATGGGCTATAAAATCAGGAATATGATCACCCCAAACTGTTAAAGTATCCTGAAACTGTGCATGCTTAGCCAATCCATCAGTAGCTCTATTTGACAATCTATTAGCATGTTGCACTGAGACTTTGGGAAAAGATTTCATTAGATCCTTGATAGCATAAATCAGGTTACCCTGCATTGATATTGGTTCCTCCATCCTTTGAATAGCTTTAATACTTAGAAGAGAATCAGACTCCACAATTAATTCTGGTATACCCATTGGAATGCATAGCTGCAGACCCCTCAAAATGGCAAGTAATTCAACTTCAATAGGATCTTGTATAGCACTCTCTCTACCACTTGTTGATAGTAGCACTTTGCCTTGGTAATCTCTTAAGATCACACCAATGCCTGAAGAAATTAAATCTGCAAATACTACACCATCAATATTACTTTTGTTTTTGAATTTGAAAAAGTTGAATTATTTTTTATATTTTGTTTGGAAGTTTGAAAAAGTTATAATGATTAAATAATGATTAGATAAAAATTTAAAAATTTGAAATTCAAAAGTGTTTGTATTTGAATGATATTTGAAAAGGAAATGAGATGAAATGAGATAAAACCATCCCATCTTCCAAACAAGCCCTTCATCAATATTATATAATTTCCTAGGAATAGTCAATATTATTATTTCGAAACTTGTTATGATCTATGAATATGGGACTGCAGCTAAAATGCTCCTTTGCGACTTGTACCATAAAATAGTTGGAGATAAATATAATTAGTTCAAGCATGAAAAAGGTGAAATCTTCGTGCTATACACACATAATGATGTGTCACATTTCAAGTAATTTCTTCTATCAGTATTCACTTAAATGACACGCAGTTAAATTCTGCCACATCACCGAGTGTGATTGCAGATATTAATTAATGGGTTTTGTTACACAACCTCTTACTATTCATCCACACTCCACATTTTTTAATATTTTTTAAAAAAAATTTTTGAATTTTTTTTTAAATATTTCAAATTTTTTATTTACTATTCATATAAAAATTATTTAATAAAAAAAATTAAAAAAAAATTTTAAAAAAAGATGGAGTGTGGAGTGTTGGAAAGTTAGAAAGATTTATTGTTAATTAATAAAGATTAGAATGAAAAAGAGCAAGTATAGAGAGCACATATAGGGGCTGGACGAAACTACCCTTTACGTGCTCTGCTAGGGTTTTACTGTGTTTCTTCTTCGTTTGGCCCCTGGGTTGCTTCAGGCTGCATGGCAGCCGTGGATGGCCACGTTTCTGGCCGTCAAACCTTTGCTGAGATGGCTGCTGCGGTCCCTCAGCCTCTTCCCGATATCTCTGTAGCCCCGCGTGCTCCAAAAATTATGGATGGTGAGATCTTTTTTCAGTTCTCCAAAGAAGAAATCAGTAGATCTGCTGAACCATTCCGGTTCTCCATCGTGATCAAGTTCCTTCGACAAAGGCCTTCCCTGGACGCCATACGTGCTTTTATTTCCAGTCGCTGGGGACTGTCTTCTACTCCGGTGGTTTCCTCCATGAAAATACCGCGTAATGTTTTTATTCGAATGGCTTCCGAAGCTGATTTTGTGAAAGCTCTCTCCCGGGAATCCTGTGAAGTAAATGGAGTGGCATACCGTGCTTTTCATTGGTCTCCAGAATTCAATGAAGAGCATGAACCTTCTAATGTTCCCGTGTGGATCTTGCTCCCGGGATTACCTCCCAACTATTATCAAGAGTCTTTTCTTCGAATATTTACTGCTCCTATAGGCCGGTTCATTCGGAGGGACAACCCCACGCGTTGTGCTACCCGAACTGATGGAGCGAGACTCTGTTTGGAGATGGATGCAGCCAAGGAGCCGATTACCTATTTCTGGATTGGTGCCCCAGGTTTGCCTACTAGTCGGAAACAGGAGGTGCACTATGAAACGTTGCCCGCGTACTGTGGAAAATGCAGAGTTCAGGGTCATAATCTGAAAACCTGTCGGGTTGGCAAGGATTTCAACCGTGGTGGTAAGAAAGTTGAACCAATAAAGGGTGATACTCGTGCTGGTCAGATTCAGGGGGATGAGATGATCAAAATCGTGGGCACCCCTGAAACAGAGTCTGCGGAACAGGTTGTTATTCCGGAACAACCTTCCATCACTGCTTTATCTCCTGCACAGAGGGATGTTCTTACGGAGGCTGATATACATGATGAGGGAGGGGTGCTTGTGATAAGCGAAGTTGCTGGGAATACTTCTCGTGAGCAGACTCTTGAAACAGAGCTTGCTGACCAAACTACGGTTCAAATTTTAACCGTTTCCTCAGCCCCGGTCCAGGGGGTTAATCACTCAGATTCTGGAGAAGGAGGAACGCTAGTGCTAAGTGAGGATACAGGTAATCTTTCCAACCATCCTAAAGAGTTTTCTTTTAATGTTGACAAACCACTTATTCCGATGCTGGAGGCAGCTCTTAATACTAACCTGGAAGAAGATCATATTAGTCAAGCTGTTGAACAAAGATTACCATTCGGTAGCCTACAGGAAAATCATGAGTATAATCTGGAAGAAGTGGTTTCTGAGCCTGACACTGATATCTTTCCAGACGTGCTCCCTCAATTCAAGGATTACCATTCCGATTCTACAGGTAACTCGCATAAGAAAAAATATCAAAAGAAAAAGTTTGAGAAAGTTCGAAGCTCAAGTCGGGTTATTACCCGTCCCACTCCTTTGTCTTTATGAGCCACATTATTGTTTGGAATGCCCGTGGTATTGGTACCTCTCGTCGTAGATTGAAGAATTTAGTTTGTCAGTTTAAGCCTAAGCTGGTTGCGGTTTTGGAACCTTTTCAAGCTCTGGATAAAGCCATTCATTTACAACATTACTTAAATTTTGATTTTTTTATTTCGAATATTGTGGATGGTGGTAAAATCTGGATTTTCTGGGACAAGACTCTTGATATTCAAGTGATGCGGACTAATTTGCAATTTATTTCTCTTCGTGTTAACATGGGGTCCTATAAATTTTTGTGTACTATTATCTATGCTAAATGCAGTATGTATGAGAGGAAAATGTTATGGGAGGATCTTAGTTCCCAGGTTATGGGTCCCGAACCTTGTCTTTTTGCTGGGGATTTTAATATTATCAGGAATAATTCGGAACGGAGAGGTGGTGCACCTCGTTCTAATGTGGCGATGGAAGATTTTAATAACTGGATTCATCAAGGTGGTCTGGTTGAAATGAGGTCTAAGGGTAATAAATTTTCTTGGTGTAGTGGACAGCTGGGTCTTGCTAGATCTTGGGCGAGATTAGATCGGGTTTTAATGGATTTCTCTATGCTCGATTATTTCTCTCATGCAGTTTGCTCTTATCTTCCTCGCACCACGTCTGATCATTCCCCTATGGTTATTGAATTCAAGATGGATCCGTTCTCTTATGGCCCTTCCCCTTTTCGTTTTCAACAAATGTGGGTGGATCATCCGCATTTTTTGCTGTGTGTCCGACAAGCGTGGTCTATTCCTGTTGGTGGTCGGGGTCTTACTAAATTGGTTTTTAAATTGAAGAACACTAAGGTCGCCTTGCGTGAATGGAACAAAAAGGTTTTCGGTTTTACTAATGTGCATATTACTTCTCTTGAAAAGCATATTGAAGAGCTTGAAATTAAATTGCAGCAACACTGGGATGATGATACTGAAAGGGAGCTTTTAATTTCTTCGGCGGAACTAGAGGATTGGGTCCGTCGTGAAGATACTAGGTTGGCTCAAATGTCTAAATTAAAATGGCACATGGATGGTGATCGTAACACGAAGTTCTTCCATGCCTGCCTGGCTAATAAACGCCGTAAAAGGGTGGTGGAAATGAAATCTTTGAATGGTATGGTGTTTAATTCGCCAGAGAGTATTCATCAGGGGGCCGTGGATTTCTTTTCTAATTTTCTGCAGGGCACGCCGGCTAGTTTATTACCTGATTTATCAGCTCTTATCTCTCCTATTATTTCTGAGTCTGATAATTTGATGTTATGTGCAGTTCCCTCTATGAATGAAGTTTTCTCTGCTCTATCCTCTATTCCTTCTAATAGCTCCCCGGGACCTGATGGTTTTGGTTCGGGTTTCTTCAAAAGTTGTTGGGATATTGTGAAAGAGGATGTCTTGGAAGCCATTACTGAATTTTTTAATTCCAAGCAGCTTCCAAGATTTTTTACTGCTTCCTTTCTTGTTTTAATCCCAAAGGTTGACATACCTTCTGGATTTGATAAGTTTAGGCCTATAAGCCTTTGCTCGGTTTTCTATAAAATTTGCTCCAAAATCATTGTTAATCGGTTGACAGGTTTCCTTTCTCAAATGATATCATGGGAACAAGGTGCTTTCATTCCAGGGCGAAGCATCTTTGAGAATATTAGTCTCACCCAGGAAATGGTCCATTCTATCAACAAGAAGGCACATGGAGGTAATATCATGATTAAACTGGATATGGCTAAAGCTTATGATAGAGTGGATTGGCTCTTTCTTCTGGAGGTTCTTCGCTGTTTTGGGTTTTCCTCTGATTTTTGTGCTCTTATCAAAACATGCATCTCGACTCCTTGGTTTTCGATTATGATGAATGGCACTATTAAAGGTTTTTTTCAAAGTGGCCGGGGACTGCGACAGGGTGATCCTCTTTCTCCCTATCTCTTTATTATCCTTCAAGAAATTCTCTCAAGATTGATCAAGCAAAGTGTACAGGCTCAAAAATTTGGTCAATTCTCTCAGGCCCGAGGTACCCCCATTATTTCTCATCTTATGTATGCTGATGATGTTGTGCTTTTTTCTAATGGTAGCTCTAACGCTATAAGGGAAATATTATCTGTGCTTCATAAGTATGAGCGCTGGTCGGGTCAATGTATCAATCACTCTAAATCTGCCATTTATTGCTCAAAGCATATCTCTTCCATGCGTAAAAACTTATTATTACGGCAGACTGGATTTTCAGAAGGATCTTTCCCTTTCAAATATCTGGGCGTGCCTATTATTTTGGGTCGTCTTAAACAGGTACATCTGGAAGATATGGTGTCTAATATTCAAAAGAAAATATCGGGATGGAAGATGAGATTTCTTTCAGCGGGTGGTCGTCTTATTCTACTCCGACATGTACTCTCTAGTATGGCTCTTCATCTCTTTGCTGTTCTTCAGGTCCCGCAATCCACTATTAATGCTATTCATCGTATGATGAGTACTTTTTTCTGGGGGGAGCATAATGGAAAAGGTAAGAAAAAATGGGTGGCCTGGAATTCTATCTGTCGTCCCGTGGAGGAAGGTGGTTTGGCTCTTAGGAATCTTGATGATATGCAAAAAGCCCTTCATGCTAGATTTGCATGGAATCTCATTCAAGGTAATTCTTTGTGGGCAAATTTTTTTAAGAGTAAGTATGTGGGTTCTAAACCTTGGGTCTTAGTTGATCCAATGAAAGGTACGAGATTCTGGAAAATGATTGCTAATTCACTCCCTTTGATCTTGGATAAGTCTAAGTGGCGCCTTAAAGAGGGTTTGGTTTCTTTCTGGTATGATAACTGGCGGGACAACGGTCCGTTAGTTAATGATATGCATATTATGGGTCATCCTCATCTTCAGGTAAAGGATTGCAAATTAAATAATGAATGGGACATGGACTTTATTCTTCAATTAGTGGGACCGAATCACTTTGATGGTATCTTAGTGGATTTGGGTAAGGCTAAACCAGGTATTGATGTGCTGATTTGGACCAATAATGATAATGGTTTTTTCTCCACTAAGTCTGCTTGGGATTGTTTACGTATTAGGGGTGATACTATTGAGGAACATTCTTGGATATGGCATAAGAGTCTTCCTCTCAAAATGTCTACCCACATGTGGAAAGCTTGGTTTATGGCCCTTAGCGTCGATCACCACCTTAGACATATTGGTATTCCTATTACCTCCCGTTGTGATTGTTGTGCTAACGGTCATTATGAGGACCAAAATCATGTTCTTTTTGCAGGTGATATTGCGAAAACTGTTTGGCGTTATTTTGGGGCTAACCTTGGGATCCCAATGGGACAAAATTGGAAAGATTCGGTGAGGATTTGGTTTCGCCGTGCAAAGTTATCGTCTCAAGTTGGCATTCTTGTGGGAATCCTGCCGGTGATTATCACTTGGCGTATTTGGCGGCGACGATGTTTGGCGCGTATGGAGGGTCGCTTTGAATCTGCCTCTGACATCATTCATTCTGTTCGGCGGTGGATAAATATTATTTGTCGTGATATTCATGCTAGTTCTCACCTTTCTAGCTTTGATTTACAGGTTCTTGAGGGTTTGAACGTCCGGCCAAATTTACCCCCAACCCGGCATTGCAAAGTTGTTGCTTGGCAACGGCCTTCGGTGGGATGGGTTAAGCTGAACACAGATGGCAGTAGTTTGGGTAATCCTGGGGCCTCAGGTATAGGTGGAGTTATTAGAAATAATCACGGTCATCTAATTCATGCTTTTTCCTTGTCCATTGGTACAGGTTCTAATAATCGGGCTGAGTTGTTAGCTCTTCTCCATGGGCTCCAGGTATGTCAATCATTATCCTTAAATTATGTAGAAATTGAACTTGACTCTATGATGGTAATTGCCTGGTGGAGAAGTAAAAGATGTGGGGTGTGGTATTTGGAGGATTTTTGGGAGGAGATAATGGACATTATGAACTCTATGACGTGCTCGATTCATCATGTTTATCGGGAGGCTAATAAAGTTGCAGATTGGCTAGCCAAACATGGGGCTTCTGGTAGTGATTTGATTTGTTCGCATTTGACGGAGACTCCTCGAGCTTTGCGTGGTCTTATCCGAATGGATTACTCTGGTTTACCTTCAATTCGTTTTGTTTAAGTTTGGGTGGTCTTTGTTTGGGGTTCTTTTTGTGGTCCTTTTCTTTCTAGCTGTTTCCATTTTCTGCATTCTGGGTTTATTTTGTACTCCAGATGCTTGTTTTGTTACCACGGTTTTCCTCCGCCACAAGTGAGGGTTATTAATAAAATTGGGGAGGGGTCACTCTTGGACATGTGACCCTAACTCTTTAAAAAAAAAAAAAAAAGAATGAAAAAGAGTACTCTTATACTCTTTAAGTAAATTTCGTTTTCTTTTTTATTAATTTTTCCCACCGTACAGTAGAAAGTTTGGGATGTTTTGCACACCTTTCGTTAGTCTTGTACCAAACACTAGATGAGTATATATAGTGGGAATCTTATCATTGATCTCCCGAGCGGATGGGTAGATCCTTTTGAAAAGTAGCCAAGTACAAGTGTGGGGTTGAATAATTCCGCCCATATTTAACCCCTTTGTCCACCTACTAATTAGAAGATAACAAATAGTACATGTTTACATTATTAGAACATTAAAAAAAAAATGTGTCATTTTATTTATCAATCTTACACCACACACTACACTCAATTTTTTTTTTATTTTTTACTTTGTTTTATTCTTTTTAAAGTAAAATAATTCTTCTACTCATCATCTAATATAGTGCATACAACACAAATTTGATAAGGAGAAAAATAAAAAATAAAAAAAATCATGCCTGATGTGTGCATGGTGTAGGGATGATGCAGACTAGAATTTTTCTAAAAAAAAAAAAAAAAGCATGAATCACATGATCATCTTGATTACCCCTGTCAATGTCATCGCTCCACTATGCTCCTCTCAACACACATTGATTTCTATTATGGTGGAAATCAAGATGGATTGTTTGACTATAATTAGCCTCCTCCTAGCTATAAGGTGACCTTTGGTTGTGGTGTACACTGTACATCATTCAAGACATGCATGGAAGCACATTAACAAATAAAGGATATCATATTTCGTCTGAGAATCCACTCCCTCTTGAAGATGCTATCAAATTGACACGTGAAAAAAATAAACCGTTGAAGCGCGCGCGCGAAGACTTGATCAATATTGGCCTTAACCTAGCAAAGTGAGATACTAATTAACACGTCCATCTATGGAGACTTGGAGTCATTCCCATGCTCTACCCCACTCGATCTGGCCAATGCAATAATTAAGGGAGGTGGCCGTTATCTTCAAGCAAACATTTATTGTTGAAAACCTTGGAAGTCTAACAATTCCTTAGAAAAAGGGTCTTGATCATATAATTGATTATTATATGTTTTGTCGTAATGTTTGAGTGTTGGCTATTTATATTATGAGATCAATGATGAAATCCAAGCATTTTCAAAACAAGTTTAGCAACTCACCGTACGACTTGAGCTTCAAGAAGCTTGGATGGAGTGAAACTCAAGGCGTGTAATACAATGTAATTAGACTTTCATGTCGATGAAATCATGTTTTTTGCATAGGTAAATCTTTTTAAGTAGGACATGCATTATCATTATTGTGAAATTTGATAATGACATATTTAATATATAGTTCCATCGATCCTCTATTCTTTTTATAGTGACAGTCTTGTATATGTTCCTATAAAAAAAGAAAATGAACAAGTTCATTTTTTATGGGTCGTAAGGGGGCAAGGAAACATATAAGAACTTTTCAATGAACATTTAAACGGGTGTAATGGATCCAACTTCTTTGAAAATAGTAAGATCTTTTTTTGATACATTTGGAGGAGGGGGTTTCGAACTCCAGACCTCTATTTTGGAGGTTGGGGGTTATGTAAATCGGACTACAAGTTTTTGACAAAAAATAGTAAGATCTTTGGCAAAAGAAGAATAGATTGAACCATATCATCTTAACTTGGTTATGATTTTTACCTTCCTTCTTTTAACTCTATTAGAGATACAAAAATAATGGAAAGGATTGGATTCAGGTGTCAACCGACACGCTGATCATCATGATGAGAGGTTGTTGTTAAAGTTTATTTATCAAAATTTTATTATATATAATTTTGAAAGTGTCTCATTTCATCTTATCATTATAATTTTTCTAAATTCTTATATAAAATATAATAAATAATTTAAAATTTTCAAATCTCAATTCATTTTTTTTAAAATTTCAAAATAATAATAATATTTTAATAATATTTTTTCAACTTTTATTTTTTTATCTAAAATTATCTTATCTCATCTTATTTTAAAATCAAACCAACCCATAGTGTTCAATCGTAAAAATTTATTGAATGGCTCAGTTCTATTTGAGAAATTATTTGAGTACGAAGATAAGCCCTAACCCAACCGGTGAAGTTGGTTATCCGTGCAAGATTGTGTGGATATGCTCCAATACAGTACGAAGGTACCAAATGATATATTAATATCATGAAGAAGTACGTACTAGTGCAGTGATCAGAAGAAACTCCAGTACGTTAATTATTAATGTCAAGTACGGAGTCAAATCCGAAGAGAAGACATTAGATTAGAAATATATATTGAAGAAGAACATGGACTTCACCTTTGGTTAATATCTATAGCTCTAGGTAAATTACCTAATGACAACTTTCTTTAAATCCTTATAATATATGATCATGTTTAGCCTGGCAAGGAACATTTTGTGGAGGCAAGTTCCATGCCATATGGTCGGGGAAACTACTCAAAAATCATGATGTATATCTAAAATTCTCGACAACATCGTTGATTGGAATACTCCTCGAGAATTTATTGTCCACATGAACATGAGTAAAAAACTTTCCCGCTTCGACGTGTTTTCTTCAGTTATTTCGCATGTGAACCAATCATTAATTCCATATTCAAATTCCTATAATTTGTTGAAAATCGAGGATAAATCCAAGATAAAGGTTGTAGTTTACAAGACTAGTTGTAATGGTACTACTGATAATTCTGATGACAATTAGTGGTTGAGTTATTTCTGACCTAGTGATTATATATATATCTATATATAAATATATATATATATATATATTTATATGATATGGTTACAATAAATAAGGGGTGGAGAGGTGAGATTCTACTTGCAGACATTTTGTATGCATCTATATATGATCAGTCATTATCGGAGTAATGGTTAATTAAGCAAAACTTGCTTCTATCTATCTCCTAATCTCTTGTATCTTTCAATCTTTTAAATCTATCCCTTTCTCATTCTTTTGATTTCCTGCATTATTGTCCTGCCTACTACCTATTGATCAGAATGGCATTTCAAACAGGTCTGAATTAGCTGGTAATTTCATCGCTTTATTTTTCTGCATAAATTTGTAGTTAAGAATTGAATTACTGCATGGTATAATATGTAAGCTTTCAAAAATATGAAAAGTACTAGTACTGATCATACTGTAACGACGGGTTTTCCAGTAGAAATCTTCTACAAAATATGGCATCATATCAGTTTATATTTTGCTCAAGAGAAATGGTTTAGCTACAAAGAAATTCAACAAAAGTAACTCTACATGCAAACTGATATAGCTTGATATGATAAATTAGATCGTAAAATTACTTTTATTATAAAATAAATATAACATATCATATGAAATCATGTCATTTTATGAGTTTAATTTTGTAAAATATTTTTGTGACTGTAGCAGTTCCATACCAGAAATGTTACTGTACATCTTGTTTAAAGTTTTCACTTCACTTGGCGCTATATATAGATATATACTATATATGCATGTTGATGATAAGTTAATGGGACATCAAGATTTATATTTACCTTAAAAATTTGTTTATTAATCTTCCAATAAGATAAAATAAAATTGAAAAAAATAAAGAAAATGTTCCTTTAAAGTGTGATCAGTACATATATATCTGGCGCCCTAGCTAGCTAGCTTGCTGCAGAAATTAAACATGGAAATGATGTAGAACTAACTAAAGTAAAGAGAGTGATCAGACTGCAGTGAAGCAGTAGTAGTACTGCATGATGAGCGGTTCACATAAACCCTGTGTACATAAGATTGAGTACTGGCTCTGAAATAATAGATACATGCATCTTTGATTCCCCGAAAGTACTTTGAGGGATGGAGTTCGAAGATCTACAAAGATCAAGTTAATTAGTAATATCGAGCTTATGTAATTTTACTAAAAATGAAGTTTTTATGAAGAGATTTTTATAGCAGTAACGTTTACAAATTGATGTCATGAATAGATATAATATATTGGATCTATATTTTACAATAAAAATAGTTTTACAATTTTATGAATGAGAACAAAGTTGAATTAGTTTTGAAAGATCTGATCTTTATTAGAAAACATCTCCCTGTTTCATTCATGCAGGTTATTCTCTAACAAACGAACTAGCTTCCAGCATCGGTTACCAACTTCCCATATTGATAATGCAGTATATCTAGCTTTGGTGGTTTTCAAAGTCACTCTTAGCAGCTGCCATGCACTGCCATTTGCATGTTTAATATGCGTGTATATGCGCAAAGAAAAATGTAAAAGATTAATGAGTTGATCTCAATTGATCATCTCATTTAATCATTATAAAATTTTTAAATTTTTAAATAAAATATAATAATAAATAATTTAATTTTTTTAAATCTTAAAATAAAAATTATATTAAAAAATTATATTTTAATAATAATTTATTTGATTTTCAATTCTTATATTTTCTTATCTCAACTTAACTCATTATCTAAATCTCTTATTTATTTTGCAATAACACACTACTTTTGTAAAACATATAAGAAGTTTATATCAACATGAAACTCGATTAAGGTACCTGGTGATTGAATTTTGTTAAATACAGTCATTTTTATATATTTATTATAAATTTTATCGATTTAATTGGTTAAAATAATTATTTTATATTAAAAAAATAATATAATTAATCAGAATATAGAATAAATACCCAGAAGTGACCATACGTAAGATTTTTGAATTGATAATGCGTGCGTGCCTGCTGCAACAAAGGTACTTGTTCCCCTTTCCTGGTGGGAACCCTGAAAGTCCCACTTTCGTTACAAGGTACGCACACGTGCTACAATTTCATGCCCTATTCCCGGCTCCCTCTATTGCGGAGCTTATGACACGTGTACAGACAGGGTGTGTCATGATCATAAAGTTGTTTATATAAATTTGATGGTGACATGGCCATCCTTCATTCGTTGCTTTCCTTGTCGGTCGAATAATTGTTTCTTCTTTCTTTTTTCTTAAAGAACAATTTTCTGACAGTGTTAGGCTGGGTACAGTACTATTGGCCAGTTCATGAACTGTATTTCCAGGTTGGCCGAGAACTGAGAACTGAGAACTGAGAACTCAGAAGGGTCTCCATTCTCAAACCTCCCCCAAATCTCTGAAATATCTATTATGGGGCTTTTCGTTGATAATGAACGTCGATGATGAAGACGCATGTGGTCCTGCTAGCTGCTGTTCAGTGAAACTGTACAGTGTTCTCGTAGCTATTGTATTGTATGATTTGCAATAGTGCTACTAATTTAGCAGCCGAAAGAGAAACAAAGAAACTAAAGATACTTGTATTAATTTTGTTTTTTGTTTTCCCGATCATCAAGTACAATCCCATTCTTACTTACGTTCATAAACATTTATTTGGTGCAAGCTACTCATATTTTTCTTTGAAACGTAGGTACCAAATATGTCTGTTCACTTCAAAGAAAATTAAACTTATTTACAATGAAAATAATTATTTGTAATGAGAATAGGCTCAATTTGCATGACAGGAAGTAAGCAGTTTTCTTGCCGTGATTCTATCAAATTATAATTGAATCATACATGATGTATAATTTTGTTTAATGAAAGAACTTTTTTTTTTTGGATAAACAACTAACTTTCATTCATAAGAAAACATTACATAGCGAATTGATCAATTCAAAGTGCATGATCCACAAAAGCTGGGACATGTTCCCACTACATTTAGATATCATCTACATTTTATGCAAAACATGCCAAACTATGTGCTACCCATTGCCTTCCTTATAAACATGTTGAACATGCAAATCTGTAAAATGCATCATTAGGCCTTTTGCATCATTATCAGATTACCATTTAAGGAGAAAGACTCTTGAGTAACTTGTAATTCCTGCACCAATACTAAACAAATTGATTCTACCACCAATTTAGGTATCCCAAGTGGAAGACAAAGTTCTAAACCTTTCAATATAGTTAACAATTCGATAGTAGCAGGTTTTTCAACAATATTTTCCACTTTGGTTGTTGCCATGACTATTTTACCATCTTCATTTCGTAAAACCACACCTATTCTAGCTTTCTCCGCATGTGCAAACATTACACCATCTACATTTAGTTTTAAGAAACATGGTGGAGGTGGTTTCCATTTACAGATTTTTTTTCTCTCTCCATAGCACTAGAAGTTCTCAGATGTATAAAAGTTTTATGAAGAGATATAGCATGATTAATTGTTGCCATAGTTTCAATCACATTTTTCTCCATCATCATCTTATTAAGTCTGAACTATAAACTCCAACCAATTAGGAAAAACAACGTAAAATTTGCCTCAGACCCTCTTTCCAAAACAAACATAACTTGGTCCAGGAAAGTTACCTGCTGCTGAACTTGCTGCAATAAAGGAAAACACTGTCGCCATACCAGTCTAACATGAGAGAAAAAAAAAAGAGCATGTGCCACATCCTCCCCACTTGTCTGACAGAAGCAACATACATTAGCCACATCACTTCTTTTAATGAAAGAACTAAATGATCGGTTACAATAACATGAAAAATAAAATAATTTAAAATTTTAAGGGAAAGTACATGATAATTGCTCAGAAATTATGGGGTATTATAAAATGACAACAATTTTGTCCAAAATTCTATCTTCTCATTGTGGGCCAAAAAAAAAAAAACATTGATACAAAAACATTGATCTTTATTTTTGTTTATCCAGTCAACTTAGGGAATGTTATTTACAAAATGTTAGGTTAGGATTGAAAAATGATCAGCGTAGATATATAAAATAGGTCCTTATATATATATATATATACATCTGTAATGTTTATTTAAGATTGACTTCGTATATCTATCTCTCCGGCCATTAAAATCCTTAAGTTTAGATAATACTGACGTAAGACCATGAGTTAGAAGAATCACGTGCATGGAGACATTATTGAGCAAAGACTAACAGCAAATGGTCTATTCTTTGTTTCATTGTTATATATATATACAGTAGTCGGTCGGGAGGTGACGCCGGCAAAGCGTGACGGAAGTGGGACATATATATTAATGCTAAAATGAAGTGATTTATAGGAGGAATTTAATAAAGGGCGGCATGAGATGCCAGATGAAGATCACGATGTAAGTGCGCAGGTGATATGAGATGAGAGGATAAGATATCGAAATAAATAACCCATCCAGCAAGTCAGGTCTCGTCAATTTGACAACATCAATTGCAAAAACAATAAAAAAAAAAAAAAAAAGAACAAAATATCTGATGCGATGCCAACGTTGTCGGACACCGCTGGACCAAACTTCATGGTCTATTCGGTAGATCCCATCTCAGTTCATGAACACATATAAAAAACAATGGCTTAACTGAGTTCCGTACGTGTCAGTATGGTCTATGGATGAGGTAGCAAACTAACTAGGCATGGAATTGTGTTTTCACACACCAAGAAAATCCACTTTCTGCTGCCAAAGAAAATTGCTGCGAGCTGTTTTTGGACGACATTGAGATCAATTACTGTAGCCATATTTTTAACGTGGCAACTTCTAAATTCGCCATAAAAAAGTATCTATTGCGGCGATATAAAGTCGTCGCAATATATATACCCGTGAACAGTTCTTAATTCAACGATTATTGGCCTGTTGCAGCGACATTACTATCGTTGCAATAGTCAATAACACCTAAATAAATGGAAATTCACTATGGGTCTCTCTGCAAACAAAATTTCCTCCTTTCTCAAATAGAACTCTCTGTCTTCTCTGTCACCGAATGATTTTTCTCCTCCCGCCAACCACCTCCTCCCGCAAACCACCTCCTGCACGCCGTCACTCCATGCCTCCTCGCCTGGCCAGTAAGTCTCCTCTATCTCTATGTTCATCTTTCACCGTACGCGTTCGATCATTTCTCTCTCCCTCTCTCTCGATAACTTTCACTCAGTCCCTCTGATCTCTTCCTCTGCGATTTAGGCTGCCCCACCGTAGTGCGCCACCTCCTCCACGCGGTCCCTATTTTAGCAAGCTATCTCCAAATCCTTTCAATTTGCATGGTACTTCTCTCCCTTGATCCATGCCTATCTCTCTCTATTTTGGGTATTTGTATTTAGTTAGAGTTTTTTGTTCAATTGCAGTAAATGATGTATAATTAATGTGCATGCTTTATCTACGTTATGAATTCTTTGATCCTGAAGGATTGGTTTTGGTCATTTTTTAGATGCTGATTTAGAATTTATTTTGGATTTTTGGAGGTTTGACAAATGTTGTTTTGGGTCATCCATATCTTAGAGTTCATGTATGAAATTTTATCTAATTTTTGTTAATATGCATTTGATCAACCCAATATGGTTCAGCATTATTGTGTTGGATGCCTTTAATATTAACTAGGCTCCAAGAAATGGGTTGTGTTAATGACTTTCTTTGTTGATAAGTATTGTGTACATGACCTGAATGCATGTTGATAAACCTGTGCAATTATTTTGGCCATGATCGTTGATTGGGACCATCACATGAATTGCATGTTTTAATGGTGAAAAATATGCTACATTGTTTGGTGGTTCGAATCAAAACCCCTTAGAATTACCCCTCCCCAGTTAGTGGATGAATAATTGATTAATATTATGTTATTAACCTGATTCAAACATGCTACATTGTCCCATGCTTCCTTCTTTCGTCGTTCCATTCTAAACAAATTCAATGACAACTCTAAGATTTTTTGTTCATGCAGTTAAAAAGTTTCTTTCTTTTATATATTTTTCTTTTATTTTCTGTAAAAAACTTGCCTTTTTTTCTATTTTTTTCATGATAAAAATCCATAAACTCCTTGCATTCTAATATGTTATGGTGTGCTTCGTAAATTCTTGACATGCTTGCAATGCATAGTATATATGTTGGAGGTGCTAGATATGGTACCGATATTTTTCAATTCTTTTTACATAACAAAATAAAAATAATATATTTTGTTTTCATTTTAAAAGTAAATATGCCCTCCTTCTGACCAATAACCCCCGAGTTATCACTTACTATCTAGTATTGTGAAAGGTGTCAAAGACTATAATGATCAAAGGAATTCAGGATTAAAAATCCTGAAAAATCAGTAACCAATATCAGTCACAGAAATGCTGCCTCCTGCTAGCTCTATGGGGTTTTGAAATTATCTTACTAAAAGCTATTGTCGGCAATATTTATCCTCTAAAATATTTTACAACAATATTAATTATCGACATAATTAATTCCTTGGTTACAGTAGATTAAAACAAAATCTAGACGTGCCTAGAAATTAGTACACCCCAAAACAAAGGAGTGACATATATTTCAGCAAGCCTAGCTATATAAAGGGATATAGGAGTGCTAAGGCTATGTTTAAATGAAATCATGGGTTTAAATAATAAATATTTTAATAATTATTAATAAAGATGTGTTCACTTATCAAACATAGTCTAAAAAGATAGGTTAGGGCCAGGCCAAGGCGTTCGTACCTATTCATAGTAGCTTCTTGATCAGCAATGTAGTTTCCAGCCTTCAACATATAATTGACAACAATTGTTTCTGAGATGGGGATAATATAGCATCCCACATTCCATATGGACCCCTCCCATTGTCTCCACTTATGCAGACTGATAGATTTTAAGTATGCTCCTCATCTTCTATATGCCCCTCTTTTATTTTATTTAATTTTTTCAGTGATTTTTAAGTTAGATATATAGGTAGCTTGTTCCTTTTTTGCTACTAAAATACGCACCAATAATTCAGAGTATAATTATTGGGAATGATTGTGAACATCCTAGCTAGATAGCTATAGGTCATATATTTTCCATGTAACGATGTATCTGGCTACTTCATTAACAGTTTGATCCTTTTTAAAATGAGATTTATCATGCAGTAGGTACTATTCACTCTCACACTCCATACTATAATATGTATATAAAGTATGATAGTATTATATTTATAGTATTAGCGTATTTTTCATAGGGTATGAGGAACTTTTTCATAGGGTGTGGGGTGGTAAATAGTGGCTGATGAGAATAATTACTCAATAAAACCATTTATCATCTCATAGTTGCTCAATTACCAGCTGATACATGATATTTCTTTAGTTTAAGTAGACAACTATCCAACTTCTATATTTTCATCTTACAGTAATTTTGACATGGACAAAAGCTGGATGAGTATTACTGACCAATTTAGGTCCGCAGAATATCGGGAAGGGGTCCATCAATTCATTACAATGGCCCAAGGTCATGCAACAACAAACAATATCAGTTGTCCTTGTCGTAACTGCCATAATAGCTTTTTCCACCCTATAGACTTGGCGCAAAGACACTTATTCACCATAAGAATTGATGAAAACTACACCGAATGGATCTTTCATGGCGAGGAAGAGACTTGGGATGCTAATGAGTTTGATGATGATGACAATAAAGTACAAAATGGTGAGTACGTTGACATGGATGAAATATTAGATGACATTAGGCTTGGATCATTAACAAATGTGGTGCCAGTAGTGCAGACCCTAGGTCAAAACATTTTAATCAATTATTGGAAGATGCCAAACGTCCACTCTATCCAGGATGTGGCAAGTTCTCAAAATTATCCTTCATTGTGAAGTTGTTGCATATAAGGACGATTGGAGGGTGGAGTGTTAAATCATTTGACATGCTACTAAAGTTGTTGAAAGCTTCATTCCCGGATGTACTTTTGCCTGACTCATACCGCGAGTCACAACGGATGGAGTGGGCCCTTAGTTTTCGTTATATAAAGATTGATGTATGTCCAAATGATTGTATACTATACTGGAAGGAAAATGCTGACAGGCATGATTGTCCCGAATGTGGTATGTCAAGATGGGTAACCCCCACTTCTAAACAGAAAATAATTCCCCATAAAGTACTTCGATATTTCCCGTTAAAACTAAGGTTGAAGAGGATGTTTATGTCGAAAGATACAGCTGTAGCCATGCGGTGGCACAAAGAATATCGCGTTGAAGATGAGGATGTCATGAGGCATCCTCGTGACTTGCTCGGGTGGAAGGAATTTGATCAAGAGCATATCTCTTTTTCTCTTGATGCTCGTAACGTGCGCCTTGGTCTAGCAAGTGATGGATTCAACTCTTTCAATAATATAAGTAAACCTTATAGTGTATGGCCAGTAATACTTGTCCCTTACAACCTGCCACCATGGTTGTGTATGAAAGACCATTTCTTCATGATGTCTCTTTTAATTCCTGGACCGAAGGCGCCAGGCAATGAGATCGATGTGTATCTGCGGCCTCTTATTGATGAATAGATTGATTTGTGGGAAAATGGTATTGATACATATGATGCATTGACAAAACAAATGTTTCAATTACATGCAGCATTGTTATGGACGATTAATGACTTTCCCGCATATGAAAATATTTCTGGTTGGAGCACGAAAGGTAAATTAGCATGTCCAACTTGTAATTATGACACAAACTCGTTGTGGTTGAAATATGGTCGAAAACATTGTTACATGAGTCATCGTTTAGCATTATTATCTGTTTTAACTAAAGATATTTGTATATTTGTGGCAATATTAATTTTTTCTCTTATCTGTAGAAAAAATGGTTGTCCTGCGTGTTGAATCTCAGAATTCCTCAACAAATAATGTTGATATTTTTACAAAAATTCCGAGTCCACATTCAAGATATTTGAGGGTTTTGGGTCATTGTTCAAGCCTTCTAGCTTATCCTCATCATCCAGTAATGCCTCCAATACTTCAAAAGCATTAGAGGAAGCTAGACTTGAGATCAAAGAAATGAGGACAAAGCAACATGAGTTAGAAGCTCAACTGACACAACAAGCAAACATGGAATTGCGATTGAAACAATGAGAACAACAACAATAGGAGTTTAGGAGAGAGAGATATAACTCGAAGTGTAGATGATTATACAACAATTCAGACCTCCTAGCAATTGATTTAATAATTTTACTACTATTTTTGTATGATGAACAATATTTTCTTTATTTAGTTTGCACTTATGAGATTACTTTTTATGTTTTTTGAACAAATTCTAATATATTTTTAAAGGCATTATGTATGTGTATTTCAGGTTTTTCATTACTAGATTAAAAAAATTTCTACTATTCAAACACCCAAAAATTGTTCAAACATACAATCAATTTAACCATTAGAATGGGTGCAAAGAACATTCAAATGTATTTTGTAGTTGGCGTTCTTACATGAACTCTACGTTCAAACGTAATAAGCATTTGAATGATTTATTATAACATCAAACATTACATCAATATTCGAAGACTATATTGAATATTCAAACGTTTTTCCCTAAAAATGTGTCTAAACGTATTAGAATTCAATCGACCACTCAATATAATGCATTCGAACATAGTTGTATGGTCGAGCACTAAATTTAAAGGTTGAATGTTTGTCCGTAACAATATGTTCAAACATATTCGAATTTGATCGACCACTCAACCCATTACATTCGAACATAGAGTTACGATCAAATGTAATAAATTAATCATTGGAATGTCCATTTGGGACGAATTATTCATCCAAAAAAGTCTTTATGTTTGAATGCCATCGAACGGTTTCATCCCAAAAAGAATTTTTTAGGACAAAATTCAAATTTTCATCCCAAAATTATACTTTTTTGGGACGAGATTCAAAAAAATATTGGGACAAAATTGCTATTTTTTGTTGTCACATGTCAATCGATCAAAGACTAACACATGTGATCCCCCCCTAATTTTTTTTTTTAAGAAGAACATAATATTAATGAAAAAAACACTACAGACAACTATCAAGCCAAATTGCTTAAGAGATGAAGTCTGAAAAACCATCACACCACATCTCAATAGACTCAACAGACCAAGCATGCCAAGTGAGTCCATGAGCAGCCTCATTTCCCAACCTACTAACATGTTCAATTTGATATTCCTAAAAAACAGTCAATAACTTCTTTGTTTCTTACAATAAGATTCCCAGTATTGAAGAAGAATCCGTTGTAGCTTGTAGCTCTCTTACCATCAGTAGACAATCACTCTCAATGATCAGCTTTTTAATACCCATATGAGCACATAACTGCAGACCTCGAAAGATAGCAATCAGCTCTATCAGGAGTAACAACCTCAAGTTCAAATTTGCTAGCAACTATAACAGTTTCACCTTTAGCTCCAATCCCAGCTTTGTGTTGATCTCTAAGCATAGCTCCATCCACATTAAGCTTCAGATAATTAGCAGGAGGTGGTTTCCAACCACAGTATTTCTTAACCTCTGCAAGAGACTTCGGCCTTATATCTATATACATCCTCTGAAGAGATAGAGCATGATCAACAACCTACCTTGGCTCAAGTATCACCTATTCATGCATCTTTTTATTCCTCCTATACCAAAATCCCCATGCTATTAAGAAAAAAGTAGTCAAAGCCTCTATTTTACCAAGAGCTTTAACTCACATAGCAACCTCCAGAATTGTGTCATTTCTTTCCACTTCTTGCATAACAGGCAGAAAAATACCCCACTGATCTTTTAGGGATGGACAATTGAGCAAAAAACGAGTCAAGTGTTCACTTCCAGCATTACAGAAACAATACACCTCCTCACTAATATATTTTTTTTCTTCAGATTATTTTGTGTTGGTAAACCATCCTTACAAGCTCTCTGTGCAAAGAACTTAATTTTGTTTGGAACTTGCATATGCCAAATAGTCTTCCACAGAGCCTATTGTGTACTGGCAATCGAACATTCACTTGAGATTTTCTATGATCCCTGCCTTATCAACCTATAAACACTTCTCACATTGAATAGGCCATTCTTGTCTTGAATCGAAGTCCACCTATCTGGCTATGTACCTAGGCAGATTAGTATTTTCAAAATCTCAGAGGCAACATTTGGATTGTATAGAGCCCTTTTGCTAAATTCCACCAATGAATATTATTGTCCAATAAACTATCCTCTGTTTCCTTCACATTTATTGCAACTCTATCAGGATTGCCCAAAGCAGCATTACTGAAATCTGGAATCCAAGACTCAGTCCAAAACTTAGCAATTTTTCCATCACCAATTCTCCATCTACAACCTTTGAGCAACCAAGATTTTGCTTACCCCCCAATTTTGAGTCAAAGAAATTTTCCTTTGGAAAGTATCTAGCCTTATAGATTTTGTGAAGCAATGAATTTTCAGCATTAAGAATTCTTCATCCCTGTTTAGCAAGTAAGGCTAGATTGAAAGATCTCAAATCTTTGAAACCAAGTCCATCTTTAGCTTTAGATTCGTACATTTTTTCCCTGCCAACCCAATGTATCTTCCTCTCCTCCTTCTTCTAATCCCACCAAAATCTAACCATCATGAATTCCAAATCTGAACATAGTCACTACAACAAAAATAACATTTTGGGACGATTTTATTTTGGGACGGAATAAAAATCGTCCCAAAAAGTGAGATTTAGGGACGAATTTTAATTTTCGTCCCAAAAAAAGTTTTCCGTTCGAACGCATAATAAAATCGTTCGAACGTTATATTTAGGGACGAAAGATTGCGTCCCTAAAAATGGAAACGTTCGAACAGTGACGATTAAGCGTTCGAACGTATAACTCACCGTTCGAACGTAACTTTGGATCGTTCGAACGGTGAGCATTTTTTTTTTTAAAAAGAGAATTATATTTATATTAACTAGTAATTATAATAAATATATTGATTAAATAATATGAATAATATAAATCAATGATTAATTCAGGAAATATAAAATAAAACTATTTCATAAATAAATAGTGAATTTACAAAATATTAAATATTGTCCATTCTAAAAATAAAAGAAAAAATAAATAAAATATAGAAAATACTAAGATCCCAACTCTTTGCACAGATCCTCGACTGCATCTAAACGTTCCTCTATCTGTGTCAGTCGAGTATTAATGGTGATCTGAGTCGCAGACATGGCATCAACCCTCGTACGTAACTCAGAGATGCTACCAATAATCTCAATACGAAAATCAGACATAGCAGAACGGACCTCAGTACGCACTGCATCAATCAGCGCTGATGTCTGTCCGCTGATCGCTGCACGCACGATCTCAGCCATGTCCTCACGTGTAGCGCTATGTACTGATGCCTCGACCTGTGGTCCATGATCTCCTGGCTGTGCATCTCTCTGAGGATCAACTGGGTCTGGATGCTGCCCACGAAGACGCAGTCTCGAGTGTCCTGTACTGCGTGAGAGGGTAGTGCTGTTGATTGGTCCCATCGGCTGCCGTTTACGCTCGGCAATATCAGGCACAACACCAGTAAATAATAGATATCGGGTGATCAGGATCCCGAATGGTAGTATATTTGTAGAAATGTACCGGGACTCTGATCGAATCCTATCAAATATATATCCCACCAAATCAATAGGAATGCCACGAGTAACCCGTATCATAAATTTTGTCCGCTCAATGCCAACCTCTGTTTTGTGCTGCCGAGGGTCGATGTTGTTGGCGATTATCAAATCCAGGATCTTGAAGAACGAGGATAGATCTGCCTGCTTGATGCTCTTCGTCCCGTCATACAGGGGAGCATCTGGACCAACAACCAAATCCCTCACCTCATGATCAGCAATGAGGTCGATCTCATCTGTATAATGGAACGATGCATCCTCCTCAGCTGTCTCATCCTCAACTGAAGGATCAGACTCTCTAGGCACCATGTTCGGATATGCATCTGGCAGCCTAGGAATATGAAGATGCTCAGATAGTCGATCCCGTGAAAATACAATCGGAACTCCTCGGACAGACATGCTATATGCCCCTCCATCATCTGGGCTGCCACTACCGAGCTCTCTATAAAACTCAGAAACAATGTCGATATAAGCGATAGTCTCAAATGAGTCATCTGGACTATCTAAGATAGGTCCCCAACCACGATCTCTGAAAACTGACGGCAGAGAATGACCCTCCCAGACAAGACTCTCAAAGTCAGAAAGTTTCACATGTCGCTCAAGTGAAACAGTCCTCTCCCTAGCAGGAGTACTAGTGCTAGTCTCTGCCTGGCTACGTCGCTTACGTCCCGTCCTAGAAGAAGACATAATAATGAACCTGAAATTTACAATTAATTATTAACTCATCAATACAATATTAATAATAAAAATATTTAATAAAATGTTATTAAATGCTATATTAATTTAATTATAAAATAAGATATATTCTTGCTAAGAAATAATAGAACAACAATAGTGAATAAAAACACATATAATTTATACCGTGTGAACGTGTGAAATGCATGTTTGGCTAATACCTTAGCATGTTTGGCTAAATTAAGTGTAACTAATTTGTTTGGCAAGTACAGTTCGAACGAACAAAACCACGTTCGAACGGTATAGACCATTACCGTTCGAACGTGGAAAAATACGTTCGAACGTGACAAATATATTTTCTGTTTGGCAGAAACCGTTCGAACTCTTTAACCACGTTCAAACGGATTAACCTTTTTTGCTAGTACCGTTCGAACTACCAAAAAAGTTCGAACGGGCTAAATGTAATTCACGTTTGGCTAAAACCGTTCGAACTCTTAATAAACGTTCGAACGGATTAGCCTGTTTGGATATAACCGTTCGAACTAAATAAAAGACGTTCGAACGAGTTAAATGGAATTGCTGTTTGGCTAGTACCGTTCGAACGACCATACAAGTCGTTCGAACGGTACTGAGTCGACTCAGCCATTGAAATCCATGGAATCCTTCGATTCTTTGGATTTCTCAACAAACAAAACAAAACTAAACAAAATAAACCTTCCTAGTATAGATTTAAACAAATCTACGGTGAGTATTGATTTATCCTAATTTAAACAAATAATCCATAAAAACTTAAATTTAAACGGTAAAATAGTTAGAAAATCAACATACCGGTGAACGGGGGTTGGAGGCTTCGAGTGGGCACTATTCACGACGGCAACGACGTCGTTAAACGGCGGAGATGGCGGTTTTTAGGGACGGTTTTAAGTTTTGATTCGATTGTGCGATGGAAATGACCGACGAGGAGGAGTTAAATATACAGTATCGTTCGAACGGTTAGTTCATCCGTTCGAACTTATTGTTTATGGGTTCGAACGTTTATGTTTAAGCGTTCGAACGTTGTTCGTCATATATTTTATATATTTTTATATTTTAGAATTTATCTTATTATAGATTTATTGTAATATATATTATTATATATAACACTAGTGATTGCTGTATATATATTTATATATATATAAATATATGATGTCCATAATTAATAAATATAAATAGTACTATATATTCATGTATTACTATAAATAGTACTAACATTATAATAAAGTACTAATATAGTATTACTTTAATGTATTACTAATATGTATCATATATATTACGATATATATACTAATATGTGTCATATATATATTGAAATATATATACTATAATTAATAAATTTAATTAGTACTATATATTCATATAAGTAACTATATTAGTATGTTAGTAATCTAATTAAATGATACTAGTGATTGTTGAATATAGTAATTATTGAATATGATTGAATATGATATTACTGTGTTCGTAAACTATATTATATTCTAATATGTCTATATATATTAGAACTATTATTTTGTGTAATAGTATAATGTTGATGATTAATATTCATAAAAATTTAGCAATGGTTCGAACTGTAAATAATTAGGGTTCGAACGGTTTGATATGAATCATTCCACGTTCGAACGTTATGTCTATTACGTTCGAACGGGAAACTTTAGGAGGGAAATTTCCCGCTAATTGGTTATACGTTCGAACGGTTTGTAAGTAAAGTTCGAACGGTAAACTTTAGGAGGGAATTTTTCCCGCTTCATGGTTTCCAGTTCGAACGGTTTGTAAGTAACCGTTCGAACGGGAAACTTTATTCAAATGTTGATTACAGATCTCAGAAATTAGAATCTTCCCCTTCTCCCACTCTCATTCTCTCACAAATAAAGTTTCGTCATTCTCTCTCAATCTAGTCTCAACACATTATAGGTATGTTTTTTTTAATATTTTTACTTTCTCATACATCCTTACTTTGTTGAAAATTTGTTAAAATTCTTTAATATTGTTATTAGAATTCTTTGATATTATTATATTGTTACAGTGTTGTTACTACTATATTAGAATTCTTTGATATTGTTGTATTGTTACTATGTTGTTACTACTATATTGGAATTCTTTTGGAAAATTGTTCATCTATTTTTCGTAGTTCATCTGTTCTCCGTAGTTGAAGGAGATTGGAAATCTGGAACGAACACGTTCGAACGTTTCAGACGTTTCGTTCGAACGTATATTCCGTTCGAACGGTTATTAAACCGTGTTCGAACGGGAAACTTAGGAGGGACTTTTTCCCGCTTCAGGGTTTCCAGTTCGAACGGTTTGTAAGTAACCGTTCGAACGGGAAACTTTATTCAAATGTTGATTACAGATCTCAGAAATTAGAATCTCCTCCCCTTCTCCCACTCTCATTCTCTGCCGCGGAAAGTTGCGTCATTCTCTCTTAATCTAGTCTCAACACATTATAGGTACATTTTTTTTAATATTTTTACTTTCTCATACATCCTTACTTTGTTGAAAATTTGTTAAAATTCTTTGATATTGTTATTGGAATTCTTTGATATTATATTATGTTGTTTCTGTATTGTTACTATTATATTAGAATTTGCTTGATATTGTTGTATTGTTACTATGTTGTTACTACTATATTAGAATTATTTTGAAAAATTGTTCATAGTTCATCTGTTCTCCGTAGTTGAAGGAGATTGGAAATCTGGAAGGAACACGTTCGAACGTTTCAGACTTTCCGTTCGAACGCATATTACGTTCGAACGGTTTGATTTTACGTTCGAACGTAATAATACAGTTTTTAATACACAAACAACCCAAACCAAAACACAATACACAAACAAACCAAAATACAATCAAACTGAGAAAAATATTAACTGCAAAAGATAGACCGTCCACCCTAGTAATCTGAGAAAAATTTGAGACGCTTGGTCGGCTAAGGTCATATTTTGGTTAGATTTTGGAGTGTTCGGTGAAGAGTCAAGAGGTTAATGACTTCTTGTTGATATTCTTATAATCAAAATCACATAGAGCTCTCTTTTATTTCCTTTTTCCGATTTGAAACTTATCATTGAAATTGAAGACCCTCATTCCATGCAAGTAACTCAATCCAATCCCAACTACACTCAAACTAAAACTATTATTTCTTTTACTTTTTGTGGAGTTGCTTTGTAGTAGGGATTTTAAACCTTACGTTCGAACGAGTTATGTTTTACGTTCGAACGGCATGGTTCAAAAGTCATAATTAATACATAATTAATACACAAACCAACAGCAACAAATCATAGGAATGCATAAAAACCATAGAAACCATAGGAATGCATAGAAATGGTTCAAAAGTCATAGGAATATAATACAAACCATAGAAACCATAGGAATGCATAGAAATATATAAAGTCATAGGATTTATTTAGAAATAAATCCAACCGCAACTAACTCTTCAAATAAAGCATTAATTCTTGCATTTTCCTCAGGCTTGAGTAGTGAACTTCCAGAATTTGGTAGTGAACTTTTCGTCATCTCTACGATATCCCTTGCAGGAAACTGACTTTGGACATCATGAGTTGGATTTGTATTGACAGAAGGATATGATAGACAACTTGGTTCTGTCTCCTTCATTGAAGTTGCTAGTTGAGTTTGTAGATTTACAACCTGTAGAAAACAAAGTAGAATGTCATAAGAGACAGAGTAAACAAAGTAGAAAACAAAGTAAAATGTCATAAGAGAACCTGCTGTTGAAGAGTAAAAATAACTGAGAAAATGCCATTGATAGGATCTTCAAGTCTAGCTTGCGCTTCATATATAAGTGTGGTAGACGCTTCATAACGCTTATTGACCGGGATGCGAGTAAGAATCCTCGCTGCATTACCTGCTCCGAAAATCTTATGAACGGCACCAAATTGGATATATCCGAGTGGACCACTGAAATAAGGAAAAAAAATACATAAATCACGTGTACATTTTCTTCTAAGAAATTTGCATGCTTCACAAGGAGATTGAGAAACCCTGGGCATGATGTACAATTGGGAGTGATTGGTGCTCACCAAGCATTTGGGGTTTAATGTATATAAACGGATGCCTCAGATAGCATTTGGCGAGAATTATTGATAGGAAAACATTTGCCTCAGATAGCATTTGTCTCGAGCCCACCAAAACACACCATCAATGAAGACTTTTGATGAGACTGATTGGTGGAAAACACACCATAAAACCCGGGCATAAATTTGAGGCATAAATTTTGCCTCAAGCCCACCAAAAGAATTGATGGATAAAAGATACCATCCGTTCGAGACAAATGTTTGTTGAACGGATGGTATCGATGAAGGCAGACCTTGGTCAATGAAGACCTTTGATGAGACTGATTGGTGGAAAACACACCATAAAACCCGGGCATAAAATTGAGGCATAAATTTTGCCTCAAGCCCACCAAAAGAATTGATGGATAAAAGATACCATCCGTTCGAGACAAATGTTTGTTGAACGGATGGTATCGATGAAGGCAGACCTTGGTCAATGAAGACCTTTGATGAGACTGATTGGTGGAAAACACACCATAAAACCCGGGCATAAAATTGAGGCATAAATTTGGCCTCGAGCCCACCAAAAGAAATGATGAAGATATCCGTAAATTCTGCCTCGAGCCTACCAACATTTCTCTTCAACGGACATTTCTCTCAACTCACCACCAATTGCTCTCAACTCACATTTCTCTCAACAGTCTTAAGTCTCTCAACTCACATTTCTCTTCAATTGAAATGGCTGGCTATCGTCCTTCTAATATTTTACCTGATTTGAATCGAGCACCATATTTTTCACAAACATTAATCTTCACTCCGGACGCTATCAATGCCATGATAGCGACAGATAACTATTTCTTACACAAGAGCGATGCTGAGGTCGTGGATGGAGCGAAAGTGATGACATATCAATATGCAGCTATTGTAACTACCATGAGCCGAAGGTTACTCCTCAGGGTAAGTGAGATAGAGATGCTTAAAAAACAAGTAAGTGAATTGGAGAGTAAGCTTGCAAAAAAACGAAAAAAAAAACAAATATTAAAAAGAGAAAATAAGAGGTTAAAGATATCCATGGATTTGTATGCGAATTGTTTGGAACCAAAAGTAGCAGTGCTGGAGAGTATGCGAAAACAAATAGATGAACCATCAGTAGCAGAGCTGGAGAGTATGCGAAAACAAATAGAGATGCCATCAGTAGCAGAGCTGGAGAGTATGCGAAAACAAATCCTGATGCCATCAGTAGCAGAGCTGGAGAGTATGCGAAAACAAATAGATGGTTCAAAAGTAGCAGAGCTGGAGAAGGAATATGCAGGGAATGTCCCCAACCCTGAGGACATTGCGATCAGCCCTCCTCAACTATTGCTTGGACCACCCTGAATTTGCTTGATTTATGTTTTGATATATGTATGGACCACCCTGAATTTGCTTGATTTATGTTTTGATATATGTATGGACCACCCTGAATTTGCTTGATTTATATTTTGATATATGTATGGACCACCCTGGATTTGCTTGATTTACGTTTTGATATATGTATGAATTGTATGTTTATTTTATGTATGGACCACCCTGGATTTGCTTGATTTACGTTTTGATATATGTATGGATTGTATGTTTATTTTATGTATGGACCACCCTAGATTTCCAATATTTATTTTATTTTATGTTTTGATATATGATGCAATAGGATATTAGCCATGGATAATAGTTGGATGCGAGTTAGAGATCGGTTGGGTGAGGATTATAATGTATACGCCCAAGGAGTTAAGAAATTTTTGGAGTTTGCATCATGTACAATTGGGAGTGATGGTCGTATTAGATGTCCATGCTGAAATTGCAAGAATTTACGTTCTCATAAGATAGAGTTGGTGAAAGAGCATTTGTTTGTTAAAGGTATTGACCAAGGTTATACTGATTGGGTCTTACATGGAGAACCGTTTCCAACATCATTCGAAAACATCGATGAAGATGTACATGTAGATGATGTTGGTGACGATCCATCAGAAGACATGGGGCAAATGTTGGGCGACATTAGTATGGGAGTGTGTATGGATGAAAGTGGAACAGATCCATATAATTCAAATGATCTGTGCCATAGCAAATTTACCCGCTTATGGAATGATTCACAACGTGAGTTATATCCAGGGTGTAGAAGACATAGTAAATTATCTTTTACAGTTAGACTACTTCATATAAAAATCCATGTGCCAAATATCCATTAAGGCTGTCAATATGTTGCTGGAGCTGTTTGGAGAGGCACTTCCATCAGACAATATTTTACCTCGCAACTTCTACCACAAATGCGAGGTAATGTATTTTTTTTCTTTTTTTATTCTATATAGTTTGTTTTTAATATTAACTTTATATCTTAACAATTTCTCTTGTAGGAAGCGTCAGACACCAATTATGATCTAACAAAATTATATGCTGCATCACATACTAATAGTAATGGAGAGTGGACTCATCCCGATGCTCGTGAAAATTATGTAAGTATTATAATTTTTTTTAATTAAACATATTTAAATTATTGTGTCAATATTAAACGTATGTGTTTTGTGAAGGATAAAATGCTTGCCATACGTGCTGAAGCTGCTTCAGATCATAATTCATCAACAAATGATGTTGAAATTTTTACACAAGTTCTAGGGTCACGTTCAGGATATTTGAGGGGTTTGGGTCGCTGTATAAAACTTTCAAGCTCTTCATCAATGTCAAGCACTACTGCTATTGCGTTAGAAAATGCAAATTCTACGATTCAAGAATTGCTTACAAAACAGCATGAGTTAGAGGCTCAATTGACAAAACAAGCAGAGATGAAGATTACAAAACAACATGAGTTAGAGGCTCAATTGATAAAGCAAGCAGAGATGGAGATGCGCATGAAACAACAAGAAGATGAACAAAGAGAGATGAAGCTTCAAATGCAGATACTTATGCAACAATTCAGGTCTCCAAGCAATTAATTTTCATTAGAAGTGGTTTGCATATTGAACAATTATATATCATGTATTGAGAATTTTATTAGTATTATTAGTATTTTATTGAACAATTTGTATTGTATTTTTAAATTATAAATATCTATTTAGTTCTAAATTAGTATTGATTGTCCATAAAAATAATAACCGTTCGAACACTCATAAACCGTTCGAACGTATTCAAATCGGACATAACCGTTCGAACATAATACATTATCGTTCGAACTGAAAAAGTTGCTTGCCGTTCGAACAGAAAATTCACTATCTGCGTTCGATCTTCAATTTCTCCGTTCGAACGTTTCTTCATGAATTACCCGTTCGAACGTTATTTACTCCGACCGTTCGAACAGTCACATATGTTCGAACGTTATTTTATATGTTCGAACGGTATTCCAAGACGAATTTTAATTCGTCCCAAAAAAATATCCGTTCGAACGATTTCGAACGGTCACAGTTAATTTCGTCCCAAAAGATATTTTTTGGGACGAATTTCTAATTTTCGTCCCAAAATATCTTTTGGGACAGTTTTATAGGGACGACCTTGCGACAATTTTTTTTCTTTCCAAAAAATATTTTGGGACGAAATGACAATATTTTGGGACGAAATTTTTCGTTCTAAAAAATATAATTTGTTGTAGTGAGTGTACCATGTATTAAGAAGCAACTCATTGAGTAAGTTGGAATAGACAAACCTACAACTTTAATGAGAACCTTCTTACCACCCTAAGAAAGTAATTTTTCCTTTATGCCAGACTTTTGTGTTAAATATCAGAAAAAAACTTTGCTTTTTTACCTTCCAACAACTAGTGGAGACCCAAATATTTTCCATGTTGTTGTTCACAACTTGTTCCAAACATACTCAGAATCTCTTCATGCACACCATCAGTGACATTTTTACAAAAGACCATAGAGGTTTTCTCCCAATTAATCTTCAGTCCAAGGGCCTTCTCATAAACAGCCAGCAGCCCTTGCACATACCTATTCTCCTCCATATTTACTTGACAGAAAATCATAATATCATCTACAAACAATAAGTGGTTTACCTGAGGAGCACCTGCCTGTAAGCAACAGCCTACCTATCAAGCTTGATGTCTCGCCTCTTACAGCCTTCTTCCTTGTGTAAAAAGTGTTGACTTCCTTGTGGTGTTCCATTCTCGTGTCATGGAAATTGAAAAAAGATAGAGTCAAAAAAGGAAAACAAAACTCACAGCACAACCAAACATGGGTCCATTACGATCAGTATGTGCAATATATAATTTTCTAAGTTTGAGATTGGTATCTGATTCTTGCTAAAAGACACATATTTTATAGATATAAACTCATTAGAATACGAAAACAACAAACTTGAGCAACCCATTATATTAAATAGAATTACTTGTTTCTTCGATAAATAATGGAAAGAACTTGAGCCTGCATAATGATGAATCATTAAATTCGATCTATGTGCTTTATTTATAGAACTTCGGTAAATATTAGCAAAATAAAATTATAAAATATGACAAAGAAAATAAGTCATTTACCATATATGTTAGATCGTCAAACATGTCAAAACTTTTTTCCCAATCACAAGGTTGGACATCCAGAAACAAATGTTGGACCGCCTCATCTTTGTTATCAAACTTATTGTAATGTTCATGAGATATTGCCTTATATTTACATAATGAATTATATATAAGTTCATCAACAATCTTATGCTCATCTCTCTGGCTAAAATTTAGTTCGAAGTCATCATTGAAAAATGATTATATGAACAAATTATTTGCATATTCTATATTTTGCCTGCTACATATTAAATAATTTGATAAATAAATTAAAAATTACCAAACAATGCTTCTTGATAAGATCTTTGCCATCTTGGGAGATTTTATGCCATAAACTCATAGCCAAATGTGCATAAGTTTGTGTAAGAGCACCTATATTCAAAGCAAGCAAAGCCGTTGGTTCTCTTCACCTATGGTATGATCATTAGGAATGTTAACCTTAATTTTACCCACTTTACAATATTTTTTCCAATGTGACGTATTTAGTAGTGACTCCACCTCAATGAGATTGTACAGTTAGGTCTAAAGAAAATCATATTTTTGGTAAAAATGAAGTAAATGATAAATTGGAAAATATGTAATATGCATGATTTACCTTAATTGAGACAAACTTTTTATCAATATTTTACCGCATTTTAGAGAGTTAATCTCTACTGGTGAGTCAATCGGAAGAGCAAGAAATGGGTGGACATGGGGTACAAACTTCTTTCCTCTTGGGTGGCATGATTTAAAACCACTAAGACATACATCACATAATTTTTTTTTTCCCATGAAGTGGCAAGTGAACACAAAACTCATCACTTATTCGTATCAGTTTCAGTTGACCATTCACCCTCCTCATCTGTAGATACTTTAGATGATTGAACATTTTCTTCTATTGTTGTATCAACAATTTCACCCTTAATATCATCCATATGTAAAGGAATCATATCATACTGGCTCAAATGCACAAAAAAGTTAAAGACGGGTTGGCTCTCTTTGTATGCTTCTTGTGTAGAGGGACCCTCTTCTTGATCTTTGTCTTCTCCCTCTGCCTTGAGGATAAAGTCATATATATTTCTTGAAAAAAATCTTTGTATCACCTGCAACTGATTTCCTAAATCAGAATCATCTAAATATAAAACTTGAGATACATGAGAAGCCAAAACAAAAGGATCATTATCGTACCATTTTTGTGATATATTAATAATAAAAAAATATTCATCATCGCGCATGACCCTTCAAGGATTGCTTAAATCCCATCAATCGCACTTAAACATGTATACTACAAGCTCCTCCAAATATTTCAAGCTAATTATATCGACAATAATCTCATAGAAATCAACGTTTTCTCCCTTATGACTTCCTTCAACTAAGATATCATTGTCTTATATTTTTCAATAATGTTCTCAATATATTGTATGATATCTACTTCTCCTAGAAATACATGTAGAATATCAAATTGCGCATCTCAATGGGCCATGCACCAATGCATATAGTTACTCGGTGATATCATTCAGATTACTCACATGCATTTGTACAGCTTACATCGTGAATATAGCAAATATATATAATATGTAAACAATCATATTTGCAAGGTTATAATTAAAATGGCAGCTGTAATGTCATTACCTGTTGTTCGAACCATCTCGAGAACCATTTTTCATGTTTCTCGTTTATATCAATTACTCCTTACTCTTTGAGCATGTTGATATGATCACTAAAAATGAAAATTACTAAATGACTTATAATCTTATAATTTTTTAAGGAATTATAATATTAATGGAAAAACCATGACACATTTAAGTGACGCTCTATCTCAAGGCAATGGTTTAGCATATACCACTGAATTTTTCCAAACTCTTTTCCACATAAATCATAACTACGCTCTACACCAAGTGAACAAATATGAAATACAAAAAATCAATTTGTTTGTTTAGTTTGATCAACATCAAAATTTTTTTCTGGCCAGTCAAAACTCATGTAAACCTTACGAAAGTACTTGGAATAGAATGTATATCACTCATCGTCAATATATACTTTTGCAATTAAACCTTTTGGGCAGGCCTTATTATCCACCATGTGTTTCAACTTTTCAAGGAATTTTTCAATGGGATACATTCATCTATACTGGATTGGTCCTAGAAGTCGAGCCTCACATTGAAAATAAACGGCTAAGTGGACCATTACGTCGAAGAATGACGGTGGTATATACTTTCCAATTTACACAATATTATATCAATTTTCCAGTCCATTTGTTTCAAAGCTTGTATGTTCAATATTCTAGTACATAGATCTTTGAAATATGCACCTAACTCAATCAAAGCCATGCTCACATTCCTCGTTAAGTAAACCACAGATAGCAACTAGCAAGATACGTTGTAAAAAATATGATAATCATGACTTTTTAATCAAATGATCTTTCAATCATGTGTATGCACACACCTTGTTAGATTCGCAGCATACTTGTTTGGTAATTTAATATTCATTAGTTACTCGCAAAATCTAACCATTTCGTTCCTTAACATTGTATAACAAGACTTTGGCATATAGACAGACGAGCCACTTTGTTACAAGTACATTTCAAACCTTATTCCCAACAGTTTTAACTCATTACATGAGTTTACTGTATCTTTTATTTTGCCTTCAACTAACATCAATGTGGCAAACACGAAATCGCATGTATTTTTCTCAATATGCATAACATCGGCTAGTACGATAGTTCAAAAAATATGATATTCTTTATCTAATTCAACTCATTTACAGTTTGCTTCCGCTTCCGTCGTTTTTTCCCAATATCATTAATAGAAATATCCACCAATTGTACAAGTACATATTGCCCAGATAAATATAGTGGAGGATGCCTTATTGAATAGTGCCATCAAACATTCTAGTATTTCCACACCATCTATGGTCAATAGGTAAATATCGATGATGACCCATAAAGCATGGTTTCCTTCCATACGTAAGCGACTCGGATTGGGTGTGTTTGTTACAAGTTGGACATGTCATTTTTCCTTTGATACTCCAACCTGATAAGTTCCTATATGCAGGAAAATCATTTATTGTCCATAACATTGTATCAGACATCTTGAATGACTCAGTTGTTGATATGTAAAATGTCTAGATGCCATTTTCCCATAAATCTTTCATGTACATCTATCTCAATTCTTGGTGATATTGGACCAGGAATGAGCAATACGAATCCTTCATGCACTTCCATGATAGTAAATTATATGGCTTAAGTACTACCGACCAAGTACTATGACTAGTACTTATATTTTCGAACGGATTAAACTCATTTATTGCCAACCCAAGTCGCATATTTCATTATTCTTTAGTAAACCATGGGTGTTCTAAATCAAACTTCTTCTAGACTTTAGAACTAACAGGATGTGACAATAAATTCTCATTCCTAACTCTAATTGATGAATGCCATGTCATGTCTACAATCATTGAATGTGGCATAATATAACCGTTGTAATCTCAGTATCAATGTAAAGTGTCATACCACTTTTTGTGACTCATTCTGCTTGTCAGATGTCCATCTTGATTCATGACACATTGGACACTCGCTCACATGCTCATTCTATAGCCAAAATAGGATACAATCATTCTTGCATACATGGATTATATTGTACTCAAATCCAAGTCTTCACTTCAATTGCTTAGTGTGGCACCCTTGACCCCCACTTGGGTTTTGATAGGAGTCGCGACGTCGAGATGTTGGCCACTTGGGTCAAACACCCCTCACATAACGTGAAAACAATGTGTGCTTGCATGCTTGCTAATTGTGTACAGTTAATTTGCAGCAGAAAAAAAATAAAAGGGACAGACTAGACTTTGAATCCTCCAAGCTCATGATCATTCTTTGCATCAAAGTGGGATACCACAGTGAGATTTCATAATCTCAACAAGTAAAGCCAACAGAATGACCCTAAAAAATACGAACATGGAAAAATATGCACATTTCACAATAAAAGGGAAAATCGAGATCTTTTAGCATTACCAAATTTGTACCAAACCAATTTCCTACTCAATGATTCTAGAAGACCACACACTCAGAAATCCACATATCCATTTTTAAAGTATCCATTTAATAATAACATGCACCATTGTCTCCCCAAGGGACCATCCTCATACCTTGGTTCCCTTCGCCACACTATAGGTAACGACTGTGCGTATAACTTCAAAACAAGTAATGTCCAGCTCCGCACTCGTATGTGACCAAACATCCTTTAACCTCCACCAGCAGAGAGATCATGGTGTTAGTATGAGAGCGTAACCCTCTTGTCCGAGCCCGTTGTCGCCAGATAACAACCCAAGAGACGTCATTCAATTTTACACGCACTCGAGTAACTAAAATAGCTCCACCGAGATAATACCCCATCTCGACTTGGGGTCATGATCCACATAAAGTCCATACAATCATTTTATTTATGCATGCACCATGGTCTCCTTTAGGGACCATGCATGGACCCTAGCTCCCTTCGTCACACCATGGATAACGACTGTGCGTGTGACTTCATAACAATGCCCAGCTCCTCGTTCAGCGTGTACGTGACTAGACATCCTCTTGCTTCAGCCAGCAAAGAGGCCACATAGTCGGCATGAGAGCGTTATAGTCTCATCTTAGCCTGAATTAGGAGACGTCACTTAGTTTTAAATGCTCTTAAGTGACCAAAGGAGCTCCACTAAGATAGTATCTCATCTCGACTTGGGGTCGTGATCTGCACCCAACCACAAAACACATTTTTAATAAATAACACTAAAAGCATATTTTCCAATTTCACAATACAATTAGAGAACATAGCACAATTAATAAATTAATCATAGCACAGACATGGATCAGAGCACAGTTAATACAATAAAGGTAAATAAAATAATTAATAATGTAGCTGCATGAACATACATATATTGGATGACATGGCAAGAATACATCAACCAATGGCTGAACAACACATATATTCACAAGTCACAACTACACGTAATTCCCAATGCTTCATAGGGTCCCTGGCCACTTCTCATTCTGCATTAGTATTTTGAGGGTCAGTTTAACAATTATTCTATATTAGTATTTCAAGTCTAAAGTTTTACTTACAAAGGGGAAGACAATCTTGGACGATCGAGTGTGTTGCCTAAGGTATTTCGTGTGTGCGTGCTTGTCGCTGCGAGATGGAAAATAATTAGTTACAACTGAATATGCCTAAAAATTAATGGGAAAATAGAGTAGCACACAATTTACTATGGTAGCGCCAAGAGGGGCGTAGCATGGCGGCAGCAGTGGTGAGGGACAGTTAACAGTGGCTGTTTTTTTTGGGCAAAACGAGACTTCATGTGTGAGATTTTGTGGATGACGGATCTCATGAATATAGAAGATAGGGAAGGGAAACTTGTGGTGGTTGGCAGCGACACAATCCTAAGAGAAGAAAATCTACGGTTTCAAGGGGAATCTAGGGGGGAGAGAGAGAGAGAGATCTACAGAGGGAGGTTCTATGAGTACTGCCATGGCCAAGGAACTGTGAAGGCACAACGGAACAATAACAATGATAGGACCCTAGGAAAGAGAAACAGAGAGCGAGAGCCAAAGAGAATCTGAGAGAGAAAAGAGAAATCTGGGGTATTGAAGTCAAGATTGAGAGGAGCCCACCATGGCAATGTTGGATGGCGGGGTGAGTGACAATAGAGGAGCTAAAAGCGACAAAGGTTGACAGGATTAGAGAAACAAAATTGACGACAATTGATGTTGGCAAGGGTGCCGAGTGATGACTGATCTGAGTGGCTAGCTGTGATCCATGACAGGTCTGCTCTTTCTTAAGGTCGAATGGCAGTGGATGGTGGTTGCAACGCCAAATCTGAAGGGAGGGAATAAGAGTAAGAGAGAGATACACAGACGGAGAGAAGGGAGGGCAAGATAGATGAGAGGATAGGGCTTTCCAGTGACGTGAGGTGGCAAGATGTGGACGGCGGCAGCATGGTATGGATGACAGAATCACGGGTTTGCAAAGGGGGAGAAGGAATCGAGGAGGGAGTGTGGCATAAGGGAGAAAGAGGGAGGAAGATGAATGATTTTATGATTTTCTCACCCTTACACAAAAATGGCACTATTCCCATGGGTTGAGGGGCTAGGCTTCCTCTTCAAATGGGCTTCCACATGGGCTGGGCCCACTGCCTACACACACACTAAAAGAAAGAAGGAATCCACTTCCAAATCAGTCTTGGGCTTCACATTTAGGCCTAGTTTGGGTAGTGAGAAGTGTTGAGAAGTGTTGTGAATAGTTATGAGTAGAGATTGAAGTGAGTTTGTGGGTTCCATTGAAAGTGTTTTGAGTTGTTTGGATGTATGAAATATGTTGGGTTGTTGACTTTTGGATAGGTAGTTGAAAAAGGTGTGAGTCCCATCAATAATTGATTTTTTTTAATGATGATGAAATTATTATCTTTTTTATATATAATAGTGATAAATATTATAGTGATTTTATTTTTTATCTATATATATTATAGTGATAAATATTATAATGATTTTATTTTTTATCTATATATAATAGTGATAAATATCATAGTGATCTTTTTATATATATATATATATATAATAGTGATAAATATTATAGTGATTTTATTTTATTTTATTTTATTTTATATATAATTATGATAAATATTATAATGCTTTTATTTTGAGTCTATGAGGGGGAGAAGGGAGGCTTGCGAATGGGTGTTGAGTCTGTGAACAGAGAGGGAGAGAGAGGTGTGTGTACGAAGGGGCTTTCACGGGATTCTTTTGAGTAGCATGCGTTGATGGGAGTTCAGTACCTTTTTGGGGAAGAAGGAAAGCTGTCGAGTTCATGGACAGAGAGGGAGAGAGAGCTTCGGTGTTATTGCATAAAGCGTTAAAAGCAAACAGAAATATCAACTGTTCTCTGATAATGCAATTAATAGAAAGAGAGTTCGGAACAATCTTATATTTGAAAATACTTCAAATGGTGTTTGGATGTAAAACATCTCCCAACTGTACAAAGTGATTCAAGAGTTGCTGAGGTATTTCCAACACCCAAACCCAGCCTTAGTTTTACACAAGTTGTAAGGTAAAACATTATTCGATAGAAGTGCCTTTTTAAATATTCAAGTAACATATTGCCAGTATTAAAAAATAAGTAGCATATGGATTTATATGAAGCAGTTTTATTGTAAATGACAACTTACTATGACTTTCTTCCACAAGCATGAAAAATTTTTATGAACCGAATCATTTGCAGTTGATATGTTCGTAGCACCTTCATCCATAAACATTCATGCACTAATGTCACCTAGCATTTCTTCCATATCCTCGTCGTAGTCATCATCGCCAACCTCTGTTTGTGCATATTCATCGATGTCAATTCCCTCATGCTGAGGCTTCAATGTTGGATATGGTTCACTATGTCAATGGCTTCAATGCTATTGACGAAAAGATGCTCTCCCACCAAGTCTTTCTTATGAGAACTCAAGTTCTTACATTTTTTGCATGGGCATCTGATTTGCACATGACTATGAACTGTGTTGCATGCAAACTCTAAAAATTTCTTAAAACATTATACATATACTTTGTAATTTGTACCCAATCGATCTCTAACTCGCATCCAACTCTTATCCATGTCTAAAATCCTATTACAAAAGTCACATGTGCATCAACAAGCAATCATGTAGTTATTTGTTGTGTAATCTATACATTTCACCAAGTAGTTCGTCATATCCCATCTGAGATTGTAAGATCATAGTCATTAACCTACCAACTACCATTTGCCACATCCAATCAAATTTTGGCAGTATCTCCCCATTGTTATCCAAATATACTTATTTAGTGGGATGAATCGACCAGTAACACGTTTGCACCAACAACTCAACTACATATCCAGATAACAACGTAGGGTGACTCGACCAAAATCATAATGTCAAATGGCAACAGACAGTTGATAAGTTTGTGAAAATGTTCTTACAATCTCAAACAGTTCATTTTAGACAATTCAAGAGTTATCAACCAACATGGATTGAAGACTCCTAAACGGGTCGAAAGTTTTATTGAATGTAACATGCAAGATACGAAAATAATACAAACAATTAAAGAGGGGTAACAACTAAAGACATACTTTTTCTATTTTAATTATGTTGTTAAGTATGTTATATTTTTGCTTTAGAACCTAATTAGGTGTTAAAACTACTTATAAACGTCTTTTTCCTCTTTCAATATAAATGTATTTTTTTTTTGTTTTTAAAGTATTAATTTTAATCAATTATGTTTTTAAGTATATTATAATTTTATTTTAAAATCTAATTGGGTGTTACTAAGTTTTCAACTTCTTTTTTTTTCCCTTTTATTATGAATGTATTTTTTTTTATAAACTATTTCTAATTAATTATGTTGTTAAGTATGTTATATTTTTGTTTTATAACCTAATTGGGTGTTACACTTAATTATAAACTTCTTTTTTCCCTTTTAATATAAATCTAATTATGTTCATATATAAATTTAATTATGTTATATTTTTGTGTTAAAATCTAATTGGGTGTTATATTCAAGCCAAACTATGTTTACGTCTCTGTCTATAATGCGGGTTAATGTTCAAACGGACATGGTCTCTGTCTCACTTTCAAATGGTTATAGATATCATTCGAACGGTTTACATGCAGTTTCCAAACTTCAAAATAGATTACCAACTTACAATGCATTCACCAATTTAAGCTTTTATTTGCACAATAACCAACTCTTTCATCATGCACAAGGGAGACAAATACTTTCTATGCATTAAAAAACAAATACTAGAATTAATTTTGAATTTTTCACTATAAGCATACCAATAAACCACAAATTAAGCCAATACATATCACCCATAAACGATGCAATTAATTTTGTACACAACTATAATCCAATACAACAGTTTAGAGAAATAGAAATATTTACCTTAAATGCAAATCCAACACAACCCAATACACCACAAATCACCTACACCACATTTAGTAAATTCCATGAAATTATTAAATAAAAAAGATAAAATTACATGAATAAAGGCATAGAAGCTCGAACTCTAGAACTAAACTCAAGTCATTGCTCATTCTCGCTCATGATTTTTCAAGAACCTTACCAAGGAAAGAAAACTGAAATCTCTCACCTTCTCGCTCTCTATATCTCTCTCTAACTCTCTCTCTCTCTCTCTCTCTACTCCTTGCAAATTTAAACTATAAAGGTATGAAAGAGGGAGAGTTATAGGTAAGTCTAGGCGTATATTGGTGAAGGACCAGATTTTAGAGTTATTATGGTGAAAATAGTCGCTGTAACAACTTCACGTGCACAAAATGACATCAATCAACTTAAAATAAAGCTTATTACGGCGGAAAAACTCGTCACTTGTGCATACTATTTTTGATTTCTCGTTCAAACGGTTTTAAAAGTACTTTAGAATGTAAAAATTTTGTGTGCACGAAGTTTTCCCTACTTGAAAAATTTCTACCACATTAGAACGCCAATAAATAACCATTCGAATAGTTACACGTTCTTTTAAGGGCTTGGAGGGAAACAATCCTGATAGAAGTTGCAAAGTGCAAACTTCTAACCTTGCCAAAAGTGCTCGACCATTATGCATAGGTGTTCAAACGTTTAATTCTAATTAGTTAGTATAAATATAACATAGGTTATATCATGCTAATTTTATGTACTATCACTATATGATAATGCAGAATACTATATTACTCAATATTACTATATCATATTGAAGGTGATATATTATCATATATATATATATATAGTGATATAGTGATACAGAAATATTTAGTAATATGATATAGTTATATAGTCTCATATAGCGAAGTAGTAATACTAGTATCATACTAATGATATAGTATTAATACTAGTATATATATGATACTAGATATCACTATCTATAGTCATATACATTATATATATCATATATATTATTATACTATATGATATATATACTATATATCATATATATCATATGATACTATATATATATTGTGTGTATATATATATACTTTTATGATGTAGTGATGTAGTATATATAACTTATATGTAGTTTGGTTATATCGCCTGTTTTTATATGATAATTTATTATAATTATTACTTGAGACACATTATTGGTATCAGAGTCATGGGCTATTAATATTGTATATTGTTATATTATTTTATATTGTTGTATTATTTTATACAGTCATGGAATATTATTTTGTTCATGGTATTGGCCATCATGATCTTTATGATTTAAAATGTTTGGCTTATAACATAAGGCTTGAATTAGAAGTAATGGTTGAAAGAATTAAGGAACTAATTAAAAAACAACAATTAATGAAACTAGATAAGAAACCGATGAGTTATAAATATTATATTTATCTAAGTAGACAAGCAGTAACAATTGAAATAGATGATTATTGTGGTCATTTAAAAGATGAGCTTAAAAGAATACATATTCGTTTGATTATTCTTGCTTTATAAGAAAGAAAGAGTAAGAATTTGCTGAAACTTATTCAAAAAAAAAAAAAAAAAATTGCTGAAACATGTTTTTAACAACGATAGACTATAGAAAAGAAAATGGAGTATATTTTGAACCTTGCGTTGGTAAGCCAAGAAAAATCTGTTGGTCAGCTCATTTATGCTAAGAAGCTCTAATGGTAGTCCCAGTGGTATTTCCTTAAGATCTTGATCTCCTTATTCTCGTTGATAATAAGAAATCCTTATTTAAAAATCTTGTCTCAATGAATTCCTTATTCAAATCTAATTCATCCACATCCACTGTAAGTATACTTATAAAACTTGGTAAAATCAATCAAGAAGATTATAATATATTAAATATAGAAAGAAATTTGCAAGATTGGACAATTCCTAATGTTCCAAAAATCAAATTTATAAACAATCCATTTTTCTTTAAAATGATAATTTCTTACTAATTTTCTATTAAAACCATAGAAAAAACTATTAGTTTAAATAATGATTATGAATCGCTAAATTATTAGCAAAAGATGCTATGAAACATCATATGGAACAAAAATATTCTTTCATACATATTGGATTAATACAAATTGTTGTAAAACCACTCACGGGAAGTGGATTCAATGCTGATAATCAATAAAGTATCAACTAAGTCGTTTGAGGGAAAAAAATAGTACTATTCTGCCTAAGAGATGAAATACATTATAAGTTTCACAACTCATTACTTAGTATGGTAGAATCCAACCTATTCCATGGTCCTATTTATTTCAATTGTTATCCCAATTATTGTCTTTCATTATTTGATACTAATATCCTACATGCTTTATTATTAAATATTAAAACAAGTAGTTATTACATGATGAAAATGATCACATCCTCTAATTTTAGTTTATAGGATCTATTATAAACTCACGAAAACAACACTAGAGCCACAAGCCCTTATTACTAGTCCAAAAAGCTACACGTTATTATTACAATCTAGCACACCAAATTGTAGTATACAGATTCCTAAATAGATTCATTGGAATCAAATTACTTTTCCTAATGAATGGAAGTTAAATAATATAACTCCATTATCTAAAATAGAAAATATTTCCATAAATGATTTAGAACTCATAGATAAAAAAACGGACAGATTAGTTCAAATAACTTTTCAACTTTTTCAAAAATCGTTATCTCATTAGTCCTCTCCAGCACCCTCTACTTATTGGACACCTAGATCAGTTTTTACTGTAGTTTCACATAATAGATCCCAGAACTTGGACACCCAGATTCGAGGAGTCATTCCTAGAAATATTATTGACACACTGTCTATACAATTAATCGTAGTCTACCCTCTACCTCTCATAATCCTGAAAAATTAAAAGAATCTATTCTCTGACATATTCACAAGTAATTAGAGATGATACTCAAATATATGAAAGAAGAAAATAATTAAAAGAGATTATTATTCTTCTTAACCTTTTCAAAATTAGGCTGAGATTATATTTAAAAGAAATATTATGAGTATTTAGAAGAAATACAGGCAAATATACCATTCTTCACATAGTTCAAAATTTACAAATCAAACCAATTATCGACCATAAATAGAACTACTAATCAATAGATTAAATTAAACAAGAAAGTGATCAAATTAGTTTTGAAGAATATTCTCCCTTTGAAGCCATTAAGTATAGTCAAAGAGGCACTCAAGTCTTAGCGTCACCATTAAAGAAACATAAGTCTATGTTAGATACTAAAAACACTGATAATATAATTCAACAAAATAATTTTACTAATCTATATTTACAAATTATGAGTAAAACATTAGAGAGAATTGAGACCCAATTATCTCCTATTAATCCTACCACGCAAGAATCAAAAGAAACCCCTTTATTTGTTCCTCATGAAATTCTGTCCCATTTAAAATTTTTTTTTTTCTAAAAGTAAAAATGATTTGTTAGAACGAATCTCTATTAAGTTAGAAAAATTAAATATTACTAATACTGCTTCTACTTCACTAAAACAATCTCATATTAATTTATTAAGTAAAATAGACTCACCTATCCTATTATTTGATTCCGAAATTAATAATATCGTAAACCAATTTAAAAATATAGATCTCTAAATGTCATGTTTCATTACTCGTAATTGGTATCTGTAGCCAACCCCACCGGATATGCAATTTGAGGAAAGAGAACATATAGTAAGATCTGCTGTTTCACCAGATGTGCTATATGAATGTAACATAGATGGATTATCTGAATACAAAATATTAAATCATTTTCAAGAAATGATTATGGTTGCTAATTTTTATAAAGGAAATGGTAAAACAAATTATCAAGTGGCTCACATTATTTTTATAGGTTTTACTGGCCAATTAAAAGGTTGGGGGGATTATTATCTTTCAAGTGAGCAAAGAAATAGATTATTAAATCAATATAAACGTGATGAAAGAATGCAAATCATCAAAATAGAGGATGGACAACCATTAGAAGATATTGTTAATACTTTAATATTTATATTAACTAAGCATTTTGTTGGAGACTCTATTTAATTTAAAGAAAGAACTAGTGATTTATTAATTAATTTAAGATTCCGTCAATTATCTAATTTCATTGGTATAAAGATGTATTTTTAACTAAAGTTATGATAAAAAATTATTGCTAACAACCATATTGGAAATAAAAGTTTATATCCAGACTTTCTTATTATTTTGTCCAAAAGGTACAAGAATCATTAGTAAAATCAAATAGTACAATTGATTTTATTAATCTTACATACGATGATATTATAGCTACCATTAATAGAATTGGTTAACCATGTGAAATGATTTAAGATTAAAAATCAAATGGATAAGGAAAATAAATTTGCTAAGAAAGATTTGGATACCTTTTGTGAACAGTTTGATTAGGCTCCATTATTCCCTGCTTCTAGAAGACATAAAAAGGGAAAAATAAATTATAAGAATTATTCTAACCAAAAACAAAAATACAAAACACCTTACCAAAAGACAAAGGATAAACAAATTTATAATAAACCAATAAAAAGTACAAAAAAGTATAAGAAAAAGAAAAAGAAAATTGTTTGCTATAAATGTTAAAAAATGGGTCATTATAAGTCAAGTTGTAGAGTTAGATATCAAATTAATGAATTAGATATGTCTGGGAGATGTGCAAAATTTTGGTTAGCTAAATAGTGTTTTATTAGATTGAATAGGGATTGGTGTAAGAGAGCATGCTAATAAGCTTGATTCACATACATCTCTTACACATTTGTTTTCCTCTTGATAAGTGTCCTAGGATTTCTAAGTGGATGGCTAGGATTTTGCCATGTCTCTAAATCCTATTTTTTCTATTGATCCTAAGTGAATTTGGATATCTTACATGGCGATTTGCCAATTGTTTGAACTAGATGCCATATGGCACTTTCCCAAAGGATTACTATTCACCTGAAAAACCTGAAAGTTTTTGTTGCACCATAAAATGCTAAATATTCATACGAGTATAATGGTTCAATTTATTTCATAAAATCATAATCCTAAGTGTCTTAATTAAATAGAAAGGTAATTCTGTTTTTATAGTGGATCGATATCCGACGATGGTAATGAACTAAAACCTAATCGATCACTCGATTCGTGAAATCCTAAATTTTGGGATTTCACTACATTTCTAAGGTCTAAAACAATTATAAATCAAATTTCTTTCGTTTTAGTTATGATGAAGATATTGTTGTCGCCCAGTTCATTTGATAATTCACTTAGGCCTCGTTTGTTTTCGGAGATGAGATGAAAACTTTTGAGATGAGATGAATTGTTTATTTTATTTTGTATCGAAATTTGAAAAAATTGTAATGATTAGGTGAGAGAAAATAAGATGAATTTAAAAAAATTGAATTGTTTATTTTATTTTGTATTGGAATTGAAAAAAATGTAATGATGAAATTGAGATGAGATGAGATATTTTCCATAAACAAACGAGGCCTTAGGGTAAGTTTGGAAGGTGAGATGAGAATTTTTTTATTTTAAATGAAAGTTTAAAATATTATGTTTATATATTATTTTGAATTGAGATTTGAAAAAATTGAATTGTTTATTATATTTTATATAGAAATTTAAAAAAAGTATAATAATGAGATAAAATGATAATTTTATGTTTTGTCTCACCCCCAAACCTGCCCTTAATCCCTATAAAAAAGGAGCAAATTCTCATATTTTTTTTATCGTCAAACCTCATACTTTACTAGAAATTTGAAATGAATTTGTAGTACTACTCTTTATACCAGTTGGCTGTTTTTTTTTTAATGAGAAATTGTTTTTGCAGTTTTAGAGTATGCAAACTTCACACTCTCTTTGAAAAATGTGGACTCACATTAAAAAATATTTTTTAATAATAAATCCTTTTTTTTTAAATGAAGTACAGAGCTTGCACATCTTAAAACTGTAATACTCTTTTTTTAACCTTGCCATTAAAAACAAAAGCAATCTTGAAACCAGTAAGTTTTGCTCTACACCTAGGAAAACCGAAAAAAAAACAAAACAAAACAAGAAAAAGGAGCAATAGGCCTTCACAGGGTCTGTAAGGCATACAACGCTATGAACCTATATATGCACTTATTGCATGGATGTCATAGGCATATGATGTATTTATAAGAGTATTTCCTAACAAATTGCTAATGTTTTTCCCCCCATAACACAGAAGGCGGATACTTACTATGACGGTTAGACTTGCTAAAAGTTGGAAAATAGGTCTGGATTAGGCCGATCTGGGACTAGTTTAATAAGGCCCATTTAAGCTTGTTATAGCCTAGCAAGACCCGACATCCTTTTATACATATGTAATGCTATTTACAAGTTTGGTGTGCAACGCATCTCCTTTTTTTAGACGCATTGTATTCATTACAAAGTTAAAATATCAATACTTTTTTATATAAACTGATGTGAAATTTGTTTATATTAGCAATGTATTAGGTGTGCCAATAAACATGCTTGCAAAAAGATTTAGACCTTCTCATCTTATTTCGAAACTTTTCATAATTTCTTTCTCAAATATCAATCAAATATAAAATATTTTTTAGTTTAAATCTTTAACGTTTTCATCTAATCATTATCAAAATATAAAACTCTATATGACTTTCCAAAACTTCCAAACAAAACATAAAAAACAATACACTTTTTCAAATTAAAAAAAGATAATATTAAAAAAACTTTTTAACTTTATAATATCTTTATTCAACTTTTTCTCTCATTTTCCAAAATTCAATAAAACATAACTCAAACCATTTCATCACTATTTACAAACCATTTTATTACTATTCATAAAATTATTACAATTTCTCATATCATCTCATTACCCAAGTATGCCCTTATTCTTTATGCATCTTTTATTCAAAACAACTTTTTTCAAACAAGAAGAAATTAACTTAAGCACTACAGAGATATGCGGGCCAGCTTGAGATCATGGTGTTGGGACATAGAGATCTAGCGATAGGGTTGCAACGGTATACCCATTCCCCTACCTGATATTCTTGTTCTTTTCTTCTCAAATCCGCATATCTTCTCATTGTGCTTTCTGTAAATTATGTCAAAGGATCTCCAAGTTCTGATCTTTGATTTTGAGGGTGACTTCCACATCTTCTAGATAAGCGGTTCCTGGCAACATAGTTGATGATACGAGGTGGGGGATACCAGTAGATGGCTTTAAAGGGGATGAGCTTTGTGGAATGATGTAGAGTAGTGTTATATTATCATTCATCTAGGAATACCCACATAGACTAGTCCCTTGGCTATTCACCACTGAAACACCTTAGATAATTTTCAATAGCTTTGTTGACTGCCTTGGTTTGCCCATCAGACTAGGGGTGGTAGCTAGTGCTCATGTCCATCTACAGACCTTGAATTGTAAAACATTCTTGCTAGAACTTACTAGTAAAAGTAAGATCTCGGTTTGTCACGATGGATTGGGGGAGTCCATGGTGTTTGAAGATGTTTTTCAATAACATATTAGCCACTATCTTGGTTGTATAAGGGTGCCTCGAAGGATTGAAATGACTATACTTGGTCAACATGTCCACAACCACCCATAGACAATTCGAGCCTTGGGAATTTGGGAGCCCCTCTATCAAATCCATAAAGATGTGGGTCCAAGGCTGTTGAGGTATTGAAAAAGGCTGCAGGATCATTGGGTAAGATATTATCCACCTTCACCCTTTGACACAAATCACAATTCTTGACAAACCCCTTCACATCTTTTTTGAGGCATGGCCAGTAGTACTCTTTTCTTACTCTGTGTATTGTCTTGTCGTATCCTAAATGTCCGCCCCCCCCCCCTCCAAGGACTACTATGCATCAATTCCAACAATTTTGTCTTGAGTTCCTCTTATGAAGGAATGTAGAGTTGGTTCTTATAGAGTAATAGATCCGCCCCTCATGGAGTAGGGTGGAGATAATTGGTTATTGTTGTGCTGGTTTATTAGTTCCTTGACTTGATCATCCTTAGAGTATGTAGCCTTTAAGTTTTCTAACCAGCTCATAGTAGGAAAGAAAATCAAGGAAAGAGAAACTTCATCCTCACTATCCTTCCTTAACAAAGCATCCACTACCTTATTTTTTTGTACCCTTCTTGTACTGCACTACAAAATCATACCAAGGAGCTTTGTTATCCATTTTTGTTGGAGTGGAGTGCCTATTTTTTAATCCAACAAGCATTTTAAGCTTTGCTAGTCGGTTGTTATCACAAATATTTGTCCCAATATGCATGGTCTCCACTTAGCCACAGTTGAAACCAATGCAAACAACTCCTTTCATAGGTAGACATCTCCCTGGTCCTACCCTTTAGGGCTTGGCTGTAAAAAGCCAATGGCTAACCCCTTTGCATTAATACTACCCCTACTGTCGAACCCGAAGCATCACATTCTATAATAGTAGGTAGAGAAAAGCCAAGTTATGCCAGCATTGGGGGTTGTGTTAATGCTTCTTTCAGTTGCTGGAATGCCTTCCTCGGACTTTTAGTCTATCTAAAACGGTTTTTCTTGAGCATTTATTTTAAGAGAGTTGCAATACCAACATACCCTTTTATAAATCTCTTGTAATAGCCCATTAAACCTAGAAACCCTCTCAAAGCTTTTAAGGTAATGGGCTAGAGCCATTCTTCATGGCTAACAGCTTGTCAGGGTCAGTCCTCACTCCTTGGGCAGAAAGTAGGTGGCCCAAGTATGACACCTCATTGTAACTAAATCTGTACTTGGTTTGCCTTGCATATAAATGATGTTGCCTTAATGTCTCCAGGGTCACCCTTAAGTGTTCCATGTATTTCTTCTCACTCTTGTTGTAAACTAACATATCGTAAAAAATACAAGAATAAACCTTTTCAAATAGCCTATAAACACTTCATTCATGAGGCTTTGGAAGGTAGGAGGGGCATTGGTTAGCCCAAAGGGCATACCAGAAATTCATAGTTCTCTTTGTGTGTCTGAAAAGCTGTATTGGGCACATCTTCTGGTTTCACATGGATCTGGTGGTAACCAGACTGTAAATCCAACTTAGAAAACATCACTGCACCATTCAATTCATCCATCAATTCCTCCATAATCGGTATAGAAAATTTATTCTTGATCGTCACTTGGTTGAAACCCCTATACTGTACATAGAGCCTTCATGTCCCATCTGCCTTCCTCACTAAGAGCACCAGGGACGAAAAGGGGTTGTGGCTTTGCTAAATGACCCTAGTAGTTAAAAGCTCATTTACTATTGTTTTCTATTTCATCCTTTTGGAAGTAGGGGTAGTGATATGGCCTGATGCACCCAGGTTTAGTTCCAGGAATTAAATTGATGGCATGATCCTTAGTACTAGAGGGGGAAAACCCTTAGGTTCCTGAAAAACATCCTCGTAGAATTCCAACAAGAGTTGTATTGTAGATGATTAACCACTCTGGGCCATTAATTCAGAACTTACTTCTCCCTTTAAAGCCTGTAAGCATCACTATTTTTTTTCCCTCAAATTTATTGCATTGGGTTAATGACCCTTCTTCAATTAATTGGGCTGTTGCCAATCCCTTCAACTCCACATTTTTTCTAAGATGGAAAAATTTCATAGTTAGCTCCTTAAATTTCCACAGCACAGAACCCAACTTCCTAAGCCATTGTATTCCCAAGACCATGTCATACCCCGCCAATAGTAGGACATGAACATCCACTACAAAATAATTTTTCTGTATTTTTACCCTCACACTATCACTCTTCCCTTCAGTTGGTAGTAATTCACCACTAGCTACTCTCACTTTCACCATTTCCTCCACTTTTACTGGCAACCCATTTTTCTTGACCACGACCACTACTGGGTCTAGAAAATTATGAGTGGATTCTATGTCAATCAAAATTATCACCCATGTGGACTAAATAACTACCTTCACCCTCATAGTTTTAGGATTATGAGAACCAATAAGGGCATTTGAAGAAATTTCGGTTGTCTCTTTGGTAATATTCAACTCAGCTAACTCCACCTCTCCCTCACTTTCAGGTAAGATAGTTTCTAATTTGGGCTCGATTTCTAACTTAGACAGAACTTTTTCTAGCTTGTATGACTTTGGGTTTTGGCACTTGTGGCCGGGGTTCCATTTGGCATTACAATGATAACATAACCCTTTATCTTTTCTTTCTTTCATTTGGTTTTGGCTTATTTTGTTGACTATGAGTGGTGCTTTTTGGGGGTTGGGCTTTTTGAGTAGTCCAAGTTCTAATGGGTAGGCTAGGCTCGGCTTGTGGTGTTTTTTTGGTTATGTTGAGGTTTTCTTCCTAAAGCTTGGCTAGGCTGTATGCAATGATAAAGCTGGATGGATTGAACTTCCTCACAGGCAGTCTTATTTCATCTTTTAGCCCACTTAGGAAACAACTTAGTTTATAAGGATCTGAGAGACCCCTCAGTCTATTGGACAAGGCTTCAAACTTAGCCTTGTAATCTTCTATTGACCCAATGTGTCTTAACCTAGTTAAGGCCTCCATGTGGTCGTCATAGGCATTTGGTCCAACTCTAACCAAGAGAACCTTGACAAATGCATCCCAATAAGTAAGCTGCTTTGACTTCTCCAGATCTTGAAACCAAACAAGGGTTTGTCCTTCCATGTGGAAGGATGCCAGTCTAATACAGTGTTGCGGTAACGTGTTATGAAAAGTGAAGAAATGGTGTGTACCTTATATAGCCAACCTATAGGATCCTCCCCTTGAAAAATAGTTAAATCCAATCTGACAGACTTGGTGTGAACCTTCCCTTGGGAAGTGCTTCCTTCTTCTCGGTGGTGAACATTTGAAAATGACTCCTCACACTTGTGACTCTAGTTTTTCTTTTGCAGCTCTAAGATTAAAGTTGACAGATGCTGCATCACTGCCCATTTTGTCTTTTAAGGGCCAACATTTCGGTCTCCAGATTGTGATACTGAGCATCAATGTTTTTCTTCAAGACATTTAAGCCATCTTTTAGCTGGTTCAATCGAGTTCCCTCAGCCATGGAAATAGAAAATTCTCTTTTGTTCATAGAGACTGGTATCTCTCTAATACCAAATGTAATACTCTTGTGTAAATTTTAAAATATTTAAATGTAAAATTTCCTCACTTCGAGGGTGAGAGACCTCCAAAAGAAGATAAGAAGAAAAGGGTTTTGCTATTCATCCTCCCCACACTCCGCACTCCACACTTTTTAATATTTTTTAATATTTTTTTAAATTTTTTTTTGAATTTATTTTTTTTAAACTATTTATAATTTTTTATTCACTATTCATATAAAAATATATTTGATAAAAAAAATTAAAAAAAAGATGGAGTGTGGAGTGTGGTGTGAATAGTAAGAGGTTGAGTAGAATTTTTGAGAAGAAAAAAGATGATATTCGATTACTTTTCAGATAAAAGTTGCATGGCACTCCCGCTCAGTACATGTAGCTGGCAGTGTACGTTTACAACCCTAAAAGGCCTGGACCTAAGGCCGAACGAAATTAATACACTTCAATCCAACATTTAAAGTTAATGGGCTACTACACAATATCTTAGCAAACTATTACAAGAAGACACTAAACTGAAATAACATAAGCACTACAGAAATTAAGGATAACGCACCCATGAGCCCACATCCCACATTAAGTCAACAGAAGACTTCTGACCCTTGTACTTCACTTCAGATCTCGAACACAAGTCACCACTTCTCTTAGTTCTTACTCCTTCTGTGCCCTAACCCTTTCTTGCCGACATGTAACATCCAAGCATTGACAGCCGGAAGTGAGGGCTTCACAAGCCACAAGCCACAAGCCAAAACTGATCAAGAGATATGGATAAAGAGGTATACGAGAGAAAAGGGCCGAGTTCACTCAAGACATGTCCATTCGCGTACTCTGAGTACTCCAAATTCCAGTTTAGCTTTGGAAAAGTGAAGGCCTTAAAGTCTATATCTTCCAGTGAAATGTGGCATGTTGTGAAGGGTTCAAAGAAAGGAAGTTTTGGGGACGTCGATTGAGTTTTGGAGAACACAATGTTAGTAATTTGTAAGTGGTTTTGAAGTATAATCCCCCAATTTTTTTAGGTAAAAGTTAATTTTCCTCTCACTTAAGAATGGGCCAAGCCTAATGGCACGCCCAAGATCATCATGGCCGTAGGCCCTCTCCCTCCTACGCCACCATCTTTAGAGATGCCCTGCGGTACTGGAAGCTGCAACTACGTCAACCCTTCACAAAAAATGCCCATGAAAATACGTAGCAGTGCCGACCTATATGTATTATGTGCAGCTGCTACTATTGAAACACTTTTCCTAATTTTTGGGGAAAGCTGTTTCGGAAAAGATGTTTTTTAATTCTTCTCTATTTAAGAGACGGGCTTTTCACACATCGACTGCTACTTCCCATAAATGCCGCAACAATACGCATGATCGCATGCGCCCCTCTCTTTCGGTTACATCAACGTGGAGGGCCAATGTCCATATGCCCCCATGTTTGTTACTTTTTGTGTATTTTTTAAAAGGCCCGTTAAAAATATAAAGGAATTTCATATATTAATATGCTACGATTTTTTTTTTTCTTCCGAGATCTCTTTCTCCGTCCTCTCCTCATGCCTCTCTCCTCCTCCCCATTTTCCTCTCTCTTTCTTCCTCCCAGGTTAGTTTTCGACCACTACAGACAACCAAAGGAATGTGACCTTCGACCATGCAAGCCGTTGGCTCAGATGCCGACCACCTTGACCACCTAGCGACGGTCTCGCAACGGTCGACCACGCACACATTGTGCAAAATGTGCACCAACATGCACAACAAGCTGCCTTGAGCTCCAAGTCGGCAGTGCCGCTTGGACTGCTAGCATCTTTTGCCTATCCTAAGGTGGTCCCCGATCCATGGTCGGCATAGAGAGAGGGCACAGATAGAGGGTATGGGTGGCGAGCATGGGATGAGGAAGAGAAATAAAGAGAAAAAAAAAAAAGGTGAGACGTGGCACACTAGCAGTGTGCTCACATCAATCTATAGAATCTTTCTATATGATTCCTTTATGTCTATAGTATTTTTCTTTATTTAATTCTCTTAGCGTTTACTAATTAGGGGCAATATGAAATTTTCTAGTGCTGTATATGCATATAGGATTGTATTTAAGCCAACCTCTGGTGAGTTGAAACGGTCCAAGCTCAGCTTGAAACTCAAAGTTGTAATCAAGCCGAGTGTTTGATTGTACTCTACTCAACTTGGTTCGACTAATTTCTTTTTTTCTTTTTTAAGTTTATTATTTGCTCAATTAAATATATATATAATAATCAGATAAATAATTGTGATAGTAATGAAATAAATTAAAATTGTAATTCTTCTTAATTTATTAGTCAAATATAAAAATTATATTTATTAATATTAAAGCTTGTACTTATAATTATATTTAAAACTAATATATATATATTTACGTGCACAAATACATCTGTTAATGTATATACTTCCAATATATATTACGTAAAATATTTTTGTTAATACATGTGTATTACAATACATGGAGACACTCGAGTTGAATTTTATACAAGTTGTATCGTTTAATAACTGGTCATGATTTCATGTTAATCAAATCAAATAAAATCCGAGTCTGAGTTTAACAAAGTCAAATTCAATTATTCAAACTATCTATCGAATAGGTTGGTCAGATTTCACTCCTCTGTGCAGCTATCGAGTCGCCATGTAACTCCGGGCATCCCCTTCTTTTAGCATTGGCCATTCCATAATAGCCCCAATGTGAATTGTATCTATAATGGTCATTATGGCAAAGCTTGATCTCCTAGATGGGTAGAGGAGGAGTTTTCCCTCTCTAGAAGTAATGGGTGGAGATTTTCTATAACTTTCTGATAACTTTTTACTCAGTACACTTTATACAATTTGAAAATAAATAAATAATAACACGTGGACTTCATTATATTTAAGGTGGGGAGGCTAGCACTTCCAAAATAAATAAAATTCTCCTTCTGAAAAAGTGAAATTTGAATGTGAAAGCACCTAAGGATTTTTTGAAAAGGAAAATAATAAATTTACAGCTCCTCTCTATTTAAATTGATTTTTTTTTTTAAGAAAAGAAACATAATCATTCAATAAATGTTTTAGTTATAAAGAGATATCATAAAAGTAAATCACAAATTAATATGATTTGATGTGATACATTAGATTGTAAAAATACTTTTATTATAAAGTAAATCTAACATATTACATCAAATTACTATGTTAGTTTACCAGTTTACTTTTGTAGAATCGTTTTGTGATTACAGCACACTTCTCTTATATTAATTTGTTGTGAGATATATTATAAAACAATTAGGTTCTATTCATCTGACTTCCGAGACTAGGAATATGGAGGTTCGAAGTCAAAGCGCAATCAAATGTCATTACGGCTGTCAACGTTTATGGCACATGAAGTCCTGTGGTACATTTCCTAGTCTCCATATTTTTGATGTTTAAAATAGGGTTGGCACAAACTCTGAAATTCCGACTCCGGCCAAATTTCGACAAGGTTCCAACTCTGACGGAGTCAGAATTTTCAAATTTTGGAGTTGGAGTCTCTCTGACATATATGTTTTTTAAAAATCACATAATCAAAATGATGTCATTCCACTTCAAGATGAATTATGTTGTTTCGATCGGAAGGGGGTCCAAAATGCAGGACCCCTTTCTTCCCCCTCACTTTCACACAACACCCACCTGCAACTCCCTTTGTCTCCACACTATGCTTCACCTCCCTCGCCATCTACCGTCAAATGAGGCCGCCACGAGCCACATTCCGGAGTTCATCATAAATTATAACCCACTCAGCACTCAATCACTCAGTTTTTTTTGTATAATTTTAAGGTTCCAAAATCATTTAATTGTCACATTGTGGTTTAAAATTTGTGAAATATGTATGATTTTTTGTTTGCATTTCAAGATTTTGATTTTTAAGCTGTTAAATTTAAGAATTGAGGAATTTAGGTTTTAGAAAAATCGGATTTTGTTTTGTCTAGACAACGTTCGCTCGAGTGTCACACGAGTGTTGCCTGAGCGAACGTCATACAGATTGTTTGATCAAGCTCTCATTCGAGTGTGGATCGAGCAAATATCACATAGAGGTTGAGCATTATTTTATGGAAGATGTCGAGGCACCTAGTGATATATTCCAGATATTAACTTGATGGTCTAGAAGTCTATAATAAATGGCTAAAGAAAAGATAGTGCAACTGATAAATAAAACTTCATGCAAGAAAATTAGAAATCACCATTGAGTTATCAACTCAAATGCATGGACTGTCAAGACTAATGCAGGGGATTTTGTCTATTTCATATTTCAATGAAATCTATGACATTATTAATATTTTGGTGCTATAAATTTAAATTTATTGCAATTTGTAGTTTTAAATTTAAATTTATTGTTCACACACATTAAATCACCTATTTTTGTATTGTACATGATTTATTCATTGTATTTAAGTTTATTTTTTAACTTATTTTTTACAATATTTTGGATTTTTTTAATTATTTTTTACATTTTTATTTTTTATATTTTTTAAACAGAGGTAGGCCAATCTGAATTTCAAATTGGGCCTTGGATATTGGGCCCCCAATTTGAATAGGGCAACTAGGTAAGCCCAGTTCAACTTCGATCGAAGCTCTGAGCTTCGAACTCTGATCGAATCAGTCGAACTCGGAGTAGATTTTGACCTCAGACCCTAGTCGAAATTGAAGGTCAGAGGTGGGCATTTTGACTCCATTGCAGTCCTAGCCCACCCCTAATTTAAAAGCTCTTTATAATTATTTGGTCCATGCATACGACATTCTTTTGGCATAACCCATCCTACAAAGAAGGTAAAATGACCCCATCCCACTCTTCTTCCTGCCAAGCTATATATGACTTCTATTTTGGATTAGATTTTTTCCCCATAAGGCTAGGTTTGGATAGTGATTGTATCCAAACCTCCCCTAAAACTCCTCCGAAACTCAAGCTATTAAGAGTCTAATTTCATCCAATTTGATTAAGGAAATTTTCATTCCACCCACCAAAATGTTACCCTTTCTTTCAAATTACACCATTAAGTTATATATCAACCTAAAAATTTGCATCTTATAAAGGATTTTTATTGAAAGAAAAAGTTACACAAGCTCAAGAAACATTAGATTGAATATTCAAGGAACGTAAAAATAAATGTGTAAAATCTAGAGATTTTTTACTATGTAGTTATTAAAAAAATACCAAGTCTCTGAGCTTGAATTGTTTTTGTCTCGATGGAGCAGCACATGTGGCTGATGAAGTCATGTTGTGGACTATCTTAAGTGAGTTTTGGAGTTTTTTCAAATCTCAAATCATGTAAAACCCGATCATCAAATTTAGCGATTGCATGGATGGAGTTGCAGCTATGCATACCTAGTGTTGTAATTGCAAGAAGATTCATCATTCAAGAGAGGTATGTAAAAAGAGTAATGCTATATACAATTATGTGTTGTATAAGTTGTAACATGATTTAGTAGATGTTTCTCATGCTGCTAGGGTTTTCATAATGCAAAGGTGTGTTGTACGGCTGCTGTTGGGGGCCCTAGGCCAACGACGACCACTGGGCAGCCACAGAATTTTGCTGATATGGTGGCATAATCTTTGAATCCCTTACCTGAGGTAGAAGTCCCTTTTCGTTCGGCCAAAGTGATAGATGGTGAATTGTGTGTGATTTTCTCCAAGGAAGAGTTGAGAGATCGGCTACTCCTTTCATATTTTCCATGGTTTTGAAGTTCCTTAAGTAGAGGCCATCCCTAGATATCATTCGTGTGTTTATTCGAAGCCGATGGGGTCTGAAATTTCAACTTGTGGTTTCGGTTATGAGGAAGGCCTGAAACGTGTTTGTGCGTTTCTCCAATGAATCTGACTTTGTGAAGGTGTTATCGAGGGAAGCTACAAACATTGATGGGGCTCCTTACCGTGGCTTTCATGGCATCTAGATTTTGATGAGGAGTCCGAACCATCCCTGCTACCGGTTTGGGTGTTTCTTCCAGGTTTGCCTTCTAATTTCTACCATGAATCATTCTTGAAGAATATAACTGCCCCTATTGGGCATTTTTTATGTTGTGACAATGCTACTAGATGTGCCACCAAAACCGATTGAGCTAGAGTTTGTCTTGAGATGAATGCTGCTGTGGAACCTATTCGAGGGATTTGGATCAGTACGCCCAACCATTGTTCGAGCTTATATGTTGAGGTTGAATGTGAAACACTACCTGCCATCTGCACTAGATGTAGGGTACAAGGTCATAGTTTAAAAAGGTGCAAAAGGAAAGAGGGGGCCAAAAAAGCTGGGGATAAGAAGTTGAAAGGAAGTGAGCAAACTATGCAAGTATGGAAGATTCAAAGTCAAGTAAATGTGGGGGGGGGGGGGGAATAAGGAAATAAAGTCTCTACCGCAGTTGGATATGGTTGATCATGTGGGGGCTGGTCCTAGCTTTTCGAAGGAGGCTCATACTGTTGATCTTCAAGGGGCTATAGGTAATACTTTGATAGAAATGGAGGGGGGACATGTTTTTAAACAGGGGGAGGATTTAGTTATCGAAAATGAGCTAAATGCCTTAATTGTGTGGTCCAAATAGGGGGATGAAGAAAACATTGAAATTAGAAAGATAGGCACATCCATAGTTGAGGTGAGTGGTTCTATGCTGGGGGGTCCTGGGGTGTTGGAGATGGAGGACAGAGATGGGGTCTTGTGCCAAACTATTGCTTTGAAGAGCTCTTAGAGGCAGAGGATTATGTTGCTTTGCCAAGGTCGGGGGTTGGTTTGATAAATCTGATGGGGGCAGGGAATAGCTGTTCAAAGGAAGCTCCATTGATTGATAATCAAGGGATGGGAGATAACCCCATGATAGAAATTGAGGGGGAGCATGATGATACAAATAGGGATTATAGAATGGAAGAAATGGAGGTGACTGCCATGGGCTTGTGGTCGAATGAGAGGGATAGAGACATCTTTGAATCTGGGAATATCGAGTTTCTTGAAACTGGAATCCATGTTAATCTAATATCGGATTTTGAGCTCTCCCGACAGTGGAAAATACTATTAATTTGCCTCTGTGTTTGGAGGTGAATGCCAAGTGGGTAGTGAAGAAATGAGTGCTGAAATGGTGCCGGACGCTAAGCTGGAAAAGGTTTTTGTGCAGGAGCTGCAAGATACCTGGCAAATGGACCAAAATAACTTGGATACTTTACGAGTTGGAATGGATGAAGAAAGTGTCTCCGAATTAGAAAATGAGATTGGGGAACATTTGAGTAAAAATAAACAATATCCGTCAGATAGTGATGCAAAAAAGGAAAAATACCAGGTGAAGGGTGGAAGAACACTCAGAAGCTCGACTCGAGTTCTTCGCAAACACGTTTGCATAGATTTATGATTTAGAGTCCATTGCATTGGAATATATGTGGTCTTAGATCATCACGAAGAAGGCTGTGTAAGTTGGTCAGAAAGTTGTAGCTGAATTTTATTATGTTAGCTGAGCCTTTTGCAGATGAGAACATGATGGAAGTTTCGAAAAATAGGCTGAATTTTGAGAATTATTTTTCTAATCAATGTGCTGGTGATAAACTTTGGGTGCTTTGGGGTAGTGCTTTACAGATCTCGGTCACTAACTTCAGTTCTCAACATATCACAATTTCTATATTTTTTAACTCTCAGCAATTTATCATGTCAGTGGTTTATGCTAAATGTAAGTATTTGGAAAGACGAGATCTCTAGAGGTTGTTACAATTGGAAGCCATGAAAGATACTTCTTGTTTATGTCTTGGGGATTTTAATATTATTCATAAGAGAGAAGGAAAGAAGAGGTAGTAGACCTCAATTGAGGGTTGCCATGGCTGATTTTAATGACTTCATTGATAATTGTGGATTCATAGAAATGAAATCAGTAGGAGGTAATTTCTCTTGGTGCAATGGTCAGAGGGGCTTATCTAGAAATTGGTCGAAGATTGATAGATGTTTGCTGAATCCCCTGGCCGTCAATTCCTTGCTAGATGCCTATTGTAAGTACCTACCTGCACGACATTAGATCATGTTCTGATGTCTTTTGTTTTACAATCACCTGCTACTCGCTATAGTCTTTCATCTTTCAAGTTCCAGCAAATGTGGATCTCTCGTGCTAATTTTAGAGAAGTAGTTAACGAGGCATGGAATGATCCAGTTGTGCCTAGGGGTATTTTCGGTTTGGTTACTATGTTGAATAAAATGAAAGTGGTTTTAAAGGAGTGGAATTGTCGGGTATTCATGCGCACATAGACAAATATTCAGGCATTAGAGAATCGGATTGAGAATTTAGAAAGCCAACTTCAGGTTGGTTTCTCGGAAGAAAGTGACTCGGATTTATTGGTAGCTAAAGAACAGCTTGCTATATAGCTTCAAAGAGAAGAAATTAGACTTACTCAACAGGTAAAGCTTAGTTGGATGGAAAAAAGGGAGGCATAGACTTAGTTCTTCAAGACTTATGCTTCGTTATCTAAGCCTGTTGTACATGAGATGAGACTTCGGGATGGGACTCACTTGACCACTCCGGAAGCTATTCATTCAGGTGCGGTGGATTTCTTTAGCTCTTTTCTTCGGGATAGACCACATAGAGATCTTTCAGATTTGTTGGCATATGTGCAAAACTCTATTTAGAGGAGGAGAATGATTGCCTTCTTTAGCTCCCTTCGATCCAAGAGTTAAAAGATGCAATATTTTCCATTCCGGTAGATAGTAGTCTTGGCCCTGATGGGTTTAGGTCTGCATTCTATAGAGCGTGTTGGGATATTAATGAAGCTGATGCGGTGGCAGTAGTTAGAGACTTGTCCAGTGGGGTTCCGATGCCTAGATTCTACTCGGCTTCTTATATTGTGCTCATCTAGAAAATGCAACAACCTACAAGTTTTGATAAATTTCAGCCTATAAGCTTATGCTCTGTCGTTTATAAGGTATTCTCAAAAATTTTGTTTCGAATGATGTCTCCCATTTTGAGCAAAATTATCTCTCCTGAACAAGGGGCTTTCTTGCTTGGGAGAAACATATTTGAAAATATTACGTTGGCCCAAGAAATGATTCCAATGATAAAAAAAAAAGGTTCGTGGGGGAAATATTCTTATTAAAGTGAACATGGCAAAGACATATGATAGTATTAACTGGGACTTCTTATTGCACGTCATGAAATCTTTTGGCTTCTCTTTTCGGTTCTATGATTTGATCAGGTTGTGTATCTCAAATCCGTGGTTCTCTGTGATCATGAATGGGTCGGCTAAAGTTTTTTTTCCTAGTGGTCGTGGCCTACGCCAAGGGAATCCGTTATCCCTATATTTGTTCATACTAGTTGAAGAGCTTCTATCCTGTTTGTTAAAGCATAATTTTGAGATGGGGAAAATTGTCCCATTCTCCCATCCCCGTGGCACTCCCCTTGTCCCCTACCTACTTTATGCTAATGATATTGTGGTCTTACAAATGGTGGTCGAGCTTCTCTTCAAGCTATTAGAGATGTATTTACATTGTATGAAGACTGGTATGCTCAAGTGGTGAGTAAGGAAAAGTCATCTATTTTTTTCCCCAAATACGTTTCTACTGCTTGGAAAAGAAACTTGTTACAGTTGACCTCTTTTTCGGAGTATTTTTTTCTGGTCAAATACTTGGGTGTTCCCCTATTTAGTGGATGGTTAAAGGTGTCATACTTTGAGGAATTGCTAAATCATATCCGTGGTCGATTAGAGGGGTGGCAAAATAGGTTCTTGTCGGCTGGTGCTCGTCTTCTTTTACTGAGACATGTTGTATCGAGTATTTTGGTTCATTTGCTTTCAGTTCTATATGCACCCAAGATTGTGGTGGCAGCTTTAAATAGGATTATGAGTAACTTTTTTTGGGGAGCCTTGAATGGCAAGCAAAAGCGTAAGTGGGTGTTTTGGTGGAAGGTTTGTTCTTCGATCCAGAAAAGGGGTCTGGGTTTAAGAAAATTTGAGGAAGTTCAATCTTCGTTATTCATGAAGTTTGCTTGGAGCTTATTGACCCAACATTCTCTTTGGGCTACTTTCTTCAGGAATAAATGCTATAAAGGCGAGCATGTGACTTTGGTGGATAATAGTAAAGGCTCATCACTCTGGAAATGTATCATGGCTATGGTTCCGAAGATCTTAGTAATGCTTGGTAGTGAGTTAAGGATGGACAGGTTTCCTTTTGGCGTGACCACTGGTTAAAATCTGGCTCTATTATGGAGTCTTGTGAGATTATTGCACATTTGTTTTTAAAGGTAAGGGATTGCAGAATTCAGAATGGATGGGATGTGGATTTGTTAAAAGAATTGGTGGGGGAGACAAAGTTGGAAGAAATTTTAGATTGTCTAGGGGCACATAAAGAAGGTGTAGATGTGCTAATTTGGAAACTGACTTTGAATAGGGAGTTCTCCTAAGTCAGTTTGGGATTGCATCCATGTTCGTGTGCCAAAGTCTGAATGCGCTTCTTGGATATGGCATTCCACTCTTTCTAAGAAATACTCGGTTACTATCTGGAAGGCTTTAAATTTTAGCCTTAGTGTTGATTCTCATATTCAAAATTTGGGGATCCCCTCGGCTTCCAAATGTGAGTGCTGTGCTCAGGGGTGTATGGAAGATCAAGACCATGTCCTTGCCATAGGGACGATTGCTTCGGCTATGTGGAGAAAAGCTTCTCTACTTATAGGTAAGCCGTATGACCCGAGTAGATCCTAGAAAGCTAATATGTAGCTATGGTTTTGAAAGGCATCTCATACATCCCAAAAAGGTACGTTGTTTGGTCCTGTTCCTATTATTATAACTTAGTCCCTTTGGTTTGGAGATACAAAGCCCGCATGGAAGGGAAACTGAATAATGTGGGATACCTTGTGGGAGTTGATAAAAGCTGCAATAGTTTGGGTTGGTTTAAGATTGCGTGCTAGCAAAAAGTTTAAAGATGGGGATGAACAAATTTTACAAAATCTCTGTATTCCGATAAATGTGGTTACTAGACTGCGACATTACCTTGTGAAATGGAACAAGCCAAGTGCGGGATAGTTTAAACTTTATGTGGATGGGAGTTCTTTGGCAACCCTGGTCGGATGGGCGTAAGCGGTTTAATCAGAGATGATAATGGTTATCTGATTTGGGCCTTTGAGGAAGAGATGGTTGTTGGAACTAATAATGAAGCTGAACTACGAGTTTTATATTGGTTATAGCATTGCAAGGATTTGGCGATTCAAAAAGTTGAGATTGAAGTGGATTCTTTGTTAGTTGCTAATTGGTTGGTAAAAGGAAGATGTAGCATATGGTACCTTGAAGATTACTAGGATTCGATACAAGACATTCTCTCTATATTGGAAATTAAGATTATGCATGTCTTTAGAGAAGGTAATGCAGGGGCGGATTTTCTAGCTCACTGGGCTTCGGATAAAAAATTGGAAACATGGGTGAATTTTAGTGATGTTCCACACAAGCTGAAAGGGATATTGAAAGTTGACAAAATGGGCCTTTATGCCCTCAGAAGTTAGTATCCTTTGATGGTTGTTGCTTCTTTTCTTTTTCTTTTTTTGATTGGTTTTTGTTGGATTATTGTTGATCTTTGGTTATGAAGTGTTAGGTATTTTCTTTTTTTAAATTCTTATCTTATAACCCTCAAGTGTTTGTTTATACTAGAATACTCCTCCGTCATAAGTGAGAGTATTTGAATAAACTTGGGGAAGAGTCCATTTTAGACATATGGCCCCAACTCTTTTAAAAATAAAAAATTGTTGTATAAGTATCGTGTTATGTGTATTCCTTTTGAAAATGAGTGGTTCATTAGTAAAAAAATAAATTGTTTTTACATAAATCTCATATTTATTTATTTTTTTTAAAAATAAATATAAGGTATTTGAATAGTGTATGACTGTAAATATTATTTCTTATATAAAAGTAAAATGAAAAGTAATTCGAGGTTCGAGCATTTTAAAAGACAATTGGTTTCACAACCAATTCAACCATCTCAAGCTACCCTACACTACAGTGGAATGGACGTTGAACATTTAATTTTGGGTTCTCATCACAATTGATTAGCCTCCAAGCTAGCTAGCTCATATAAGAGTTCCTAGATTCCTTTAAACAAACGGTAGCTACGCGACCCCTTTCAGATTTTAATCCACATTCGCCACTTTTCCTGTCAGTACTCGCCTATGCTGAAAGTTATGAGATTACTTAGAAGTAGCAGTAATGAGTCGTAGAGCTGCCTTCCTCCTTTTTTTTCTTTTTTTTTTTAACTAAGAAGTCTTCCTAACTAATAAAGCTAGTCCCCCTTTTTACAAAGATTTGAAAATAAAAAAAATACTAGTTTGTTCAATCATTTTATCCCCTCACTTTAATCGTTTGTATATTTAATTTTTTATTTATTTAATGATTAAATAATTTTTACTATATTGAAGTATTTTTTTTAAATATTTAAAAATATAAAAAAATGAGAAAAAAAAGGTCAAAATGGCATAACGGTCAAATGGAGAAAAATGTGTAGAACAGGATTATCTCTTTTTATCTTTTTAAATATTTGAGATCTTCTCATTTTAAATTTTAAAAAAATCGAAATTGTATGATTTGAAATAAATTTTATGAGTTTTATTGTTTGATAATCGTTCATAATTTTTTGTTTTGGAGAAAATTGTTCATAATTTTCTGTTGACAAATAACATATTTAATAATAGAATTGAGCTAATTCTAAACCCTCTTGAGTGGTCATGTTTATTCATAACCCAACAAATGCTTGATCAACATGGACTTACAAAGAGAACTTAAAAATGGACATCAGATTGTAGTGCTCTTTTATTCTGAAAATGAGAAATGTTTTAGTTACAAAATTATTATATAAAAATAAATGAAATGTGGTTTAATGTAGTACGCTAGATTGTAAAGTTACTTTTATTTTTACAGATAAGATGAGATGAGTTGAGATTAAAGTTAAAAGTTGAATAAAATATTGTTAGAATAGATATTTTTTAATATTATTATTTTGTTTGAGATTTAAAAAAATTGAATTATTTATTTTATTTTATATGAGAATTTAAGAAAATTGTAATGATTAGATGAGATAAGATAAATTGAGAAGAATTGTAAAAACAAACAAGACTTATTGTAATATAGATATAACATATCATATAAAACAATATGTTAATTTATAAATTGATTTTTATAGAATCTCTTTCATATCTGGCTGCAACATTCTTTTCTAAAATATATCTAATAATTTTTCGTATCAAAGCAGATGAGTTTTAGTTAACTAATATAAATGCCTAACAACCACCTACAGCATGCACGCATGTATATAAAGCTCATCGGTTCCTTTTATCGCTCATCAGCAGTCTCACTAGAAAACTCAAAGCAATGGCATCTCAAGTGACAGAGTCTCAAGGGATTCAGTCTTACAGAGACAAGGCAGAGATATACCATGGGGTAGCTCTCTGCAAGCAGAAAGCTCGTGAACTGTTAGAGGGGATCTCTCTCCCTAAAGGCCTCCTTCCACTGGACATCGAAGAGATGGGGCATGACCCTTCATCTGGCTTTGTTTGGATGAAGCAGAAGAGCAAGAAAGAGCATAAGTTCAAGCGAATCAACAAGGTCGTCTCTTATGATACAGAGGTCACCGTGTTTGCAGAGAAAGGCAGGCTGAGGAAACTTACTGGTGTGAAGAGCAAGGAGATGCTGATTTGGGTTGCACTTTCCGATATCTATCTTGAAAATCCTTCTTCAGATAAGCTTGTGTTTGGGGTCCCCAGTGGCCTGACTCGGACGTATCCAGCTTCAGCTTTTGAGCTCGAAGAAGAGAAGGCTGATGGTCAGAAGAACAAGAACTGAACTCTTTACCATTCTGGGTTTTATGCTAGCCATGCTATAAAGATAAAACAGCCATATCCAGAAAAATAAATAAATAAATAAGGTCTCATGTGAATGAGGTGTGAGTTTATGTTGGAAGAAGTTTGAATGTTACTCATTTTAGAGATTCTTGTACTGTTTATTTGAGACTTTCCTATGCATCCGTTTGATACTAGGAACTCCTTGTAAAAGAACATAGAATTTTCTCTCTAATAAAGACTGGATTTGAAATGGGTATGGTGCAAAGTTCTCTCTCCTTGTTTATTTTCTTTTGGATTCTCAGTGACCAAATAAACCGCAAGGAAAATTAAAGCTTATGGTTGTTGCTTAATTGGTTTGTTGACTGCACCTTTATTGGCATGTGCAGGGATCAAGGTGGTAAAAAAGAACTTCTATTGATAAAAGGGCTATGGATTACACACAAATAGTCAATATATTACAAATCATTACTTTTATTGTTGTTATGGAAGCTCCATTCTATGATAACTTCATGTTCTGTGCTATGATTTGGGGCTTCACAGCAGTAGAAAACCAAAAGAGATGACGGGATTTCAGGGAAGCTTGAGAAACATCAGTGAGATCGAAATACTAGTTTAGCATTGAATACAATTATCATCAAATAATTCCTATCTTCTGAGTTTTTGCTTGTTTGATTCTTTTACTTTTATGGCTATGAACTGAAGGACATCAAATAATTCTTAAAGAATTTAAGTTTGAGAAATTCTATATCTCACGGAATGAGATAGAGAGAAGACTTGCATTTCATTATACATACAAGAGTTGTATTTACGTATTAAACAAGGGAAACTACAGCTAGACTTTCCTATAATGATGCAGCAAATATTCTATCTATTTTCCAAGTCTTGATGCGTGATATCCTGTTCATGATGAGAGATATTCTCTTGCATTTTAATGTAGCCAGGATCACGGTGCTGCGTAATCTTCTCCACTAATGTAGTAGTGCTTTCATTGCCCTTCAAACATGGCTGAGGATCAAGACAAAGGTCAAGTTTTCTGCAGAAGACATGAAAGAGACCCTTGGGCAATGGCTTCGTGTAGATATTAGCTAGCTGATTTGCATAGGTGATAAAAACGATTCTCCAAGTAGCGGCCAAGAACTACACATTCACAAATGTTATGATAATCAAGCTCAATATGTTTTGTTCGAGCATGAAGAATGGGATTAATCATCATATAGAGAGCACTCATGTTGCCACAATGGAGTATAGGAGCATGGTGGAAGGAGATGCTAAGATCAAGTAAAAGAAAAGATACCCAGGTGAGCTCAGCAGCAGTGGCAACCATCGATCTGTACTCTACTTCAACACTAGAGCTGGCCATGGTTGCTTGTTTCTTGGCACTCCATGAGATGAAATTACTTCCAAGGAATGTACAAAAACCAAAGGTAGATCTTCGTGTGGTTGGACATTCAGTCCAGTCAGCATTTGAAAAACCATATAGATCAAGAGTACTTTTACTGAGGATGTGCAAACCAAGCTTGGTAGTGCCTTGTACGTATCACAAAATTCTTTTATCAAGTTAGAAGTGTGCAACAGTTGGAGTTTGCATGAATTGACAACATAGTTAACAAAATAAGCTATGTCTAGCCGTGTAAAGGTCAAGTATTGTAAGGCCCTACAATGCTTTGATACTTCATAAGGTCAGGAAAGATATCATTGAATGCAAGAAGAGCTCGTCCTTTTTAAGGAATTGGTGTAGAGATAGGTTTACATGCATGCATGTCAAACCGAGTCAAAAGGTTGAGAGCATAGCGATGTTGAGATAAGAACAAGTCTTGGCCAATCTTGTGGACTTCTATTCCAAGAAAATGATGCAAAAAACCAATTTTTGATATAAAACTGCCTGCTAAGCTGTGAGATAAGCCAACTGAAATGATCGAGATTATATCCAGTGACTATCATGTCATCAATGTAACTCAGGAGCACAAGGATTCCATGTGAAGAGTTGCAAATGAAATGGCTAGGATCGGTGATGCTACATAAAAGTCAAGTTGAAGCATAAAGTCACTTAGGCGATCAAACCAAGCGCGAGGACCTTGTAAAGAGCTTGATTGAGTTACAAACATGGTTGTAATGAATCAGATCCTCATACCCAGATGGTTGGCCCATGTACACAGGAGTACTTAGGAAACCATGCAAGAAAGCATTTTCTACATCCAATTTTTTGAGTGCCGAATGTTTAATAGTGGTAATGGATAAAATAACTCATGGTTATAGATCGAATAACAAGGGAGAATGTCTCTGTGAAGTCTCCCCCATCTACCTGATTAAATCCTTTGGCTATGAGTCTTGCCTTGAGATGCTCAAGGGAGCCATTAGGTTGCAGCTTGGCTTTGTAAACCCATTGATAACCAACAACATATATATTGGGTTTTCGTAGGACAGAGGTCCACGTCTTGTTGGCAGCAAGGGCAGCTAATTCTTCCTCCATAGCAGTGGACCATCTAGGATGGCGTTTGGCTGCAGTGATGGATCTAGGCTTTGCTAGAATATGGTTAGCAAAATGAAGTTGGGCATGTTTTGGGTTGGGCTTTTGCACTCCAGCTTTGAACTTGGTAAGCATGGGATGTTGAGGAGCTTATGAAGCAGATGGTAGTAGAGGTGTAGGTGCCGAAGGACAAGGCTCAGTTTGATGATCCAAAGAAGAATTGTTGTCTTGAGGTGCTGTGAGTGTAGCCAAGTGTGAGCTCTCATATTGGATGGGAGAGAGATCTGCAATAGCAGGAGTGAATGCAAAGGAAGGCGTATTGGCAATGGGTGGGACAACTCCATCTTGATCATTTTCTTACTATTTAGAGAAGGACCAAAGCTCTCCTTCAAATTGATGAGGGTCATAGAGACAAAAAGGTCCAAACTAAGGCATGATGGACTCATAAAAAACTACATGTCGTGATAGGTAGACACGATTTGTAAGTGGATAGAAGCAATTGTAGCCCTTATGTTTACTACTATAGCCAAGAAAAACACATGGTAGAGACTTGGGTTCAAGTTTGTTGTGATGATACTCACCAAGATTAGGAAAACATCTTGCACTAAAGACTCGAAAAGTAACATAATCTAGTTGCTTTCCATAGAGACGACAAAAGCAGGAGTCCATTGCAAAAGTTAGGGTAGGTAGCCTATTGAGTAAGAACATAGTAGTAGAGAAGCTATCCAACCAAAATTGAGGTGGGAGTTTGGCATGAAAGAACATGTTGAGGCCTAATTCAATAATGTGCAATGTGTTCTATTAGCCTTGCCATTTTGTTCAGGAGCATTGGGACAAGCAGATTGATGATGAATTCCTTTACTGACTGGAAAATCAGTGAATTCTTGTGCTAAAAACTCACCCCCTTCATCACTTTGAAATATACAAATTTTGACATCAAACTGACATACAACATAGTTATAGAAGTGTTGAAAAGTTGCAAACAGATTTGATTTGTGTCTTAAAGAAAAAAACCATGTAAAATGTGTAAATTCATCAACAAAAAATGCATAGTAACGATGCTTCTCTCTAGACATTACAGGAGCTGGTCCCCGTAAATCACAATGGATCTTATGTAAAGGAGAAGTTGTTTTATTGTTTGTTTGCAAAAAAGGAAGTCTATAGGATTTTTCCATTTTGCAGCTTATACAAATATTTGAAAAGGATGAATTAGGAGTGATGTTGATCATCTATGCCAACATTCTTTATTCACTTTGCGAAAACGGGTTGAAAAGAAAGTGGATGCTTCTCTGTGGTAAGCACTTCTAGGTGGTCGGCCATAAAAAATATATAGTCCATTTTGCTTCTGTCCCCGTGTTGTTTCTCGTAGTGTGATCATGTCCTTTATAACAAAATCAGGACCATCAAGTTCAAAAATTCGTGGATAATCTGTGGTCAGTTTGCTAATTGATAAAAGATCCTTTTTAAGCTCAGGAGCCACCAAAACATTATTGAGTTTAAGTGGAGAATTACTACTCTCAACAATTGTTGTACCAATATGCATAATGGGTAAAGTATCACCATTACCTACCATTACACTTTCTGATGGATGATAAGAAACCAAGTTGTCAAGATTACCTGGACTTGACAATGGCACTAGTGTTGAGATGCCAGGTAGGATCTGGGGTTTCAGGAACATTCATGGCAGCAAAGCCTTGGGGTAGATTGTCTTGGGTAAAAGAGTGATTGAACCAGTTAAAGCACTTAATTGCACTATGGTTTTGCTTGTTACAGATTTAACAAACAACTTCATCCTTGGTCTTGTGCTGAGATGATTCATTGTTCGACCAATGAGTATGTGAGGAGATATTGTCTTGCTTAGTGCCCAACTGGTTACCTTGAATAAAGCCATGTCCTTTGGAGTTGAAAGATGAGGATTTATTTGTTTTGCTTTTGGTCCATTTTTGTCCATATAAGACCATAGCAGATGGTGCAGTATCCATCTTGTATCTCAACATAGCTTTCGAGGAGTAACCTTTGAATATGGGGAACTAGAGGATGAAACATAGTGCAGTGAAGATCTCATAATCTTTGCCTAAACCATTGAGAAGCGACCATGGCTTCTTATGGTCAGGTACAAGTTTATCGATTGCAGCAAGTTCATCACAAATAGTTTTGAACTTGCAAAGGTACATACTTAGTTAGTCAGTTCCTCAATTTATAGAGGCGAGCCGTTGTTTAAGTGCTAAACTCCTATCAAAGGATGTGCAAGCAAAGGCATGGACTAAAGCATTCCATACTTTAGCTGTTGTATTGAGGCCTACGACAATAGCGAGGGCCTTTCTGGAGTGAGTGGTAGTTTGCCATCCCTTGACAAGCCTGTATGTTCTGCACCACTTGAAGAACACAGGATTGGGATGATACTTAGAGTCATCTCCAGTGATGAACTGAGGAGGTGAAGGATTATCACCATTAATAAACCCTTGAAGATCATAGCTCTCCAAGATGTTGATCATTTGAGTTTTCCACAATAGAGAGTTTGTGAAAGTAAGATGCCATGAGACAAAGTTGGCAACATTTTGAGGGACAAGGTAAGGAAAATCATCTTGTTGAGACATGGAAGACTTAGACATTGTGAAGAAGAATGAAAAAAAAACTTCTCTCTATCGCCCATTGACTACTGATACAATAAAGAATTTTAAAGTTTGAGAAATTCGAAGGAAGACTTGCATTTTATTATATATTGTATTTTTAGACTAATTACATAAAAGATTGTTGTATTTACATATTAAATAAGGGAATCTATAGCTAGACTTTCCTATAATAATGCAACAAATATTCTATTGATTTTCCCAAGTCTTGATGCATGACATGCTCTTCATGATGAGAGATATTCTCTTGCATTTTAATGTAGCCAGGATCACGGTGTTGCGTAATCTTCTCCATTGATGCAGTAGTGTTGTCAAACCCCAGAGACTAGTAAGGGAGAGCTCTTCAATCAGTCACCTATTCAAAAGTAGATGTTTTTAAGGCAAATAAGGGCCACGCATCATGCAATTGGAAGATTTGAAAAATATTTATATGAAAAAGATGAACTTGCAGACCTAGCAAAAAAGTGAAACAGATCAATAAAATAATATGAAATAGACAAAAAAGTGAAATGAAATAATAAAATAATATGGAGAATATTTTTAAGTGTTGATGAATCTCATTGTTCTTTCTATTAGATGACCTCTGAGAGAGCTTGAGTCTTTTGAAAAATGGTTCAGATCTTAAATACATCTAGAAAGGGTAAATAGGTATTTTTCCAAGTTTATTGAAATATTTAAATTAATAATCAATCAATCAGCTAATCAATGAATCAAACTGCAGGAAATAACCAACTCAACAATTTTGGTAACGAAGTGAAAACTCATTTGAAAAATATCTTCAAAATCTAAAATCACTCTGATATAAGTCACCACCTAAAATGCAATACAAAAATGGAGTTCATTACAACCAATTTAGAAACAGTTACAAAAACCTTGAAGTAACTAAATCTGGCTTGCAATACCACAAGTATCTCACTTGATATCTATAGCAACTCCAGACCAACAACCTTTATATAGTTTTACTACAAGCACCAACTCAATCTCTGCATCTAGGTAGCTTTAGAAACCCTTTCGACCGAAGAACATGTCCACACCAATTGACTCAGTAGTACTCGACCATGAGCACAGTAAGAGGGCAATCTATTTGTCAAGAGAAAGTCAATCTTGAATGTGCAATGAATCTTCTTAGATTCTTCTCTAAGGAACACAAGGAAAATGGATGCTCTAGCCTCTCTCCACACCTAGGAAGTCGTGCACATTATTCTTCAAAGAGTCCAAACCCTAGTCAAAGTCAATTCTTGAGTATTTTGCTCGAATGAATATCTCACGATATGTCGAGTGAACACTTTGTCTAATGATTCGCTCGAGACAATTATAGAGCGAGTATTGAGCGAACTCTCTATCTAAAATTCGCTCGAACTACTAGTCAAGCGAACTCTCTGTCTGACTTTCACTTGAGCAAGTGTCGAGCTCTGTCTGAGGTTCCCTCGAGCAACTAGTCAAGTGAACTCTCTATCTAAAGTTCACTCGAATGACTAGTTGAGCGAGTGCCAAGTGAACTTTTTTTCTGGCGTTCACTCGAGTCACTGAATAGCAAATGTTGCTTTCTTGTCTTTTCTTTATATTTCTTCCAACAATCCATCACGTGACCTTAAACCTAGAGAACTAAAAATAACTGAAACCAGGTTTTTCACACGTAAATGCCAACACACTTGTTTTACATTAACAATCTCCCCATTTGTTATTTCTGTGTGAAACCTATAACCTATATATGTAATGGACCTAATCTAATTGACCTCCCAAAACAGTATTCCCAATTATAGGTACAAACTCTGAGAAAACTTCCTACTCCAGTAGACATCTTCAATTTCTCTAAAATCACTTCACAAACATGTAAACGCACCAAAACTTCCTCCTCCTCAATCAATGTTTGCAAACAATGTGTACTCAACATATATCAATTGTTAGTAGGAACATGTATTATGTTTGTTAAGCATATATCTACCAACTAAATGTTTACCAAAGATTATGCACCAACGATCATCATTAAATTAGCTCATTAATTTAAATCAGACACACATCAACACACTGTATTCTCCCCCTAAGTACATGCTACTCCCCCTTTTTGTCACAAAATGACAAGGGGCTCTAAGAGTCAACGTCACCAAAACCATCATCAACACCAGTGTAGGTTGAAGAGTTTGAACACTCTAACTCAATTCCCCCAGGAGTCGTGCCACCATCTCTTCAAGGCAATCAAAGTGGGTGTCCAAGCTAGTTAAATGATTGAGAACCATCTGTAAGGTTGGCTCAATGGGAGCCTGCATGGTCAACATTGATGGTTTAGTAATAGTAGATGTATTAATAGAAGTAGTTGGGCCATCGTTAGATGCCTCACCAGAAGTTGTACCACGAGTGGCACCATGAATATGGGCCCGGCTCAAATGTAGAGTCTTGCGAGCAATTGGGGCCTTAAGTGTGGTTGTTGATTTTAGAGGTGAAATAGAAACGAACTGGTGAAGAGCAAGACGTGTGATAAGACCTAAAAAAGGTAACTGAGTACGTTTCTTCTTAGACTGAAATGAATCAAGAATAACCCAAAAAATGTGAGTCCCTAAATCAATAGGGATGTTAGTGATCATAGCATATAGTATACGAGCTCTGTCGACCCTGAGATCACTCTGATTAGCACAATAGTCCCCCATCTTCATCAGACTTATTCTTAAAAATCTACTTGGTACCAATAACATTATAATCTTTAGGTCTAGGAACTAAATACTATACATCATTCCTAACAAGTTGATTAATTCTTCATGCATGGAATTTATCGAATTTTCATCACTTAGGGCTTCTTCTATCCTTTTTGTTTCAACCTAAGAAATGTAAGTTGAGTGAGCCAATTTATTTATTACTTTCCTTTTTAGTCTCATTCCTTCATTTAAATCACTGATGATTTTATCTTGTGGAAGATTTAACTTGATCCTCGAGGAGGGCTCTTTAGGTGGACTAACTTCTTGCCTTGTGGGTGTTTTAGAATTTTTATAAAGGTCATTAGACTCTTTACCCCTAGTCTCACCTAGTTCATCTAGTTGCTCCCTCTTACTTGATGCCTCTCTAGATGTATCATGTACAACCACATTTATGGATTTCATAACAGTTTAAGTGTGTAGGTTGTATATCCGATAGGTGCAGCTATTTCTAGAGTAACCAAGAGAAATTCCCTCATCACTCTTTTGGTGGAACTTAGCCAAGTTTTTCCTATCTTTCAATATGTAACATCTAATCTCAAAGGCTCTGAAGTGCCTGGCCTTAGGTAAACTCTATTCACTATGTGACATCAATGTTTACAACTTCGCTCCCAAAAGTGAGTAGGTAGGTTGTTATTGTGAATCATAACCCAAGCCATTTCTTGAATGACTCTATTCTTTCTCTCGACCACTTCATTTTGCTGAGAAGTGATAGGTGTAGAGAACTCTTGGTGAATGCTCTTTTCATCACAGAACACCTCTCAAAGTTGGAATTCTAAAACTCCCTACCATGGTCACTCCTAATCTTGCGTATGAGATTTCCTTGTTCATATTGAAGTCTCTTACACAAGGCTTTAACTATATCAAAAGCTTCCCTCTTCTCTGTCAGAAATTCTACCCAAGAATATCTAGTAAAGTCATCTACCATCACCAATATGTATTTCTTTCCTCTTAGGCTCTTGGTTCTATATGGTCCTATAAGATCATGGAATAACAATTCCAATGACCTTCAAGTCAAGATGAATTTTGTGTTCTTGTGAGCTGCTCTAACTTGTTTCCCAAATTGACATGGCCTTCAACTAAAGACTCAACTTTACCTGGCGCAGGTAACCCCAATACAACTTCTTTATTGGAGATCTTAGACAAATCTCTATGATTTATATGTCCAAATCTTTGATGCCAAAGGTCAGCTATATCAATCTTGGCACTCTTGCAACTATAATATGGTTAGGAACAATACCATAACAATTATCAGAACTCCTGACTCCTTTCATCACACAGTTACCATGGATATCAAACACATAACACATTTAGTTTGAAAAAAAAAAACTTCAACACCATCATAAAAAATTTGACTGATACTGAGTAGGTTAGCTTCCAAACCATTGACAAAAAAGACATCATGCAAGATAGGTAAACCAAGGATTTTAGTTTCACCTTTACCAAGTATATGTGCTTTACCACCATCTCCAAAAGTTACAGTTCCACATCTATAATGCTCTCCAATTTTGAACAGAGATCTATCACCATACATGTGTCTAGAATATCCGATATCAAAGTACCTCAGAGAGATGTCCCTAGTCTTTAAAGTAATATGTGCAACATGAAAGGTGTACTTCTCCCCCTTTTTCATCCACACCATTCTAGAGTTGGGAGAATTTAGCTTGTTAGCTCTCCTATTTGCATTGAATTGGTCTAACTTTTCATTGATAATACAATTCTGCTTAGTTAAAGTCATGACTTGACTGATCAGATTCCAATGTCCCTTCCTTGAGAAAAAAATTTCAATTTTCCCTATACGTAAACTCCAAGTTCAAAGTAGTTTGGTTGATTGTGACTAATATCTCCATAATGGTGGCACATAGGGCTCTCTTTGCAAGCTCTTTGTCTCTTTTTTTGGGTTTTGGGGGGGGGGGGGGGGTGAACCAGACTTATGTTAAAGCACAAGTTTCTTACGTTTATAAGAAATGTGAGCAATTCTGTCTTCACAAGGGGCAAGAATAAATATTGTTTTTTCCATCTTTGAGAAGTGGAAGGTATGAGGTCCTTTTTCAGTATACCCTAAACCACTCTTATCACTTGATGACTTCCCTAGGGTCATGAGTGTGTCTAGCTCCTTTTGTGTCCCACCTTAAAACTTTTGAAGTTTAGTGTTTGACAAGATCAATTCCTTTTCCAAATTTTTGTCTTTTTCTTCAAGAGACACATTTCTTGCTTGTAATTGATCTGCTAGACTCATGATTTCATCTACTTTGTCTTGAAGACATTTCTTTTCAATTTTTTTTTTTTTGTAGAGATCTAGCCTCTTAATATTTGCGTTATTAGATTTCTTCAATTTCAAACACTTCTCGTAAAGCTTTTTATATACTTACTACAAGTCATCCTCATACTCGATTGTTTCCAGATACAATCTCATTATCAAAAGCATTCTCAGTATTGTAACTTCTGCAACCAACAGAAGAGGCAAAGGCCATGTAATTGAGATTTTCTTTTGAAGAAGAGTTCTCCAATGAGTCACTTGACTCATATTCATTATCACTAAATGAATAGCCATTGCTTTTTCCTTTGGCCTTTTTGTAGTTGGCACACTCAATGCAAATATGTCCAAAGCTATGGCACTCACGACATTGTGTTTGATGGTATTTTATCCTCAGCAACTCTAGTGTCTTTCTTAGAACTCCCCTCTCTATTGGCTAAAACAAAATTTCCCTTGAATTTCTCAAAAGTTTTTTTTTTTTTTGGTTCTTTTCTTGGTTCTTACCCTTTCTAGATGCGAGCAATTTCCTGAATTTCTTAGCATAAAAGGCTATTGCCTCATCACTTATTGTATACCCATCAGATGATTCATAGGACTCTTCTCTAACTATTTTGATAACAATAGACTTATTTATCTTTGGTTGGGAAAAAGTGTACTCATAGGTTTTAAGTGATCCTACCAACTCTTCAATTCTTATAGTGTCTAAGTCTTTGCTCTCTTCTATTGCAGACTTGCAGTGATCTTGGGTCAAAACCTCTCAAGTAGAGATCTCAAGACTTTTCTCCCTATTCTATTTTCATGAATCTCATCTCCAGATTAAAACTTGAATTGATAATGTTATTCAGTTTGGCACATAACTCATCAAAAGATTCATCATTTTTCATCTTGAATTCTTTGAAACGAGTAGTCAACATTTGGAGTTTGGAATTCTTGACAGGCCTAGTACCTTCATGGGCAACCTCTAGAATATCCCATGCATCTTTACTTGATTCATACATGGAGATTCACTTGAGCTCTTAGGAGAAAGGGCCATAAAATCACATTTAGACCTTTGTTATTCCAATTGCATTCATTTATTTCATCTCTCGTCCAATTCTCAACATTTTTTGGAATCTCAATCCCATTAACACTAGAGACAAGCAGTTTCCAACCACTTGCAATGTTTAACCATACTCATTCATCAATAGATTTTAGAAAAGCTCTCATTCAAACTTTCTAATACACATAATTATTGCCATCAAAGTAGAGTGGTGATGAAAGTGTTTGGATCTATCCATTCTAACTAGCTGATGCAAGATCACACTCAGGAACTAAATCCCAAACAAACAAACTGTACTCTGATATCGATTGAAAAGTCAGTGGTTCAGATCCCAAATACACCTAGTGGGAGGGTGAATAGGTGTTTTTTAAAATTTACTAGACCTTTTTAATTAGCAACAAATCAATCAGCCAATTAATGAATAAAATCACAAAAAATAACCAACACAGCAATTTTGGTAATGAAGTGGAAATTTGAAGAATGTCTTCAAAATCTAAAACCACTACAAGTGTAAGTCACCACCTAATCTTTTACATAAGTTGAGTTCGTTACAACCAATTTAGAAATATTTACAAGATCCTACTTACAACACCACAAGAATCCCACTCCATCTCTACATTGGATAGCTCCGAACCATCGACCTTTCTATAGTTTCACCACAAGCACAACTCAATCTTTGCACCCAGGTAGTTTCGAAAATCCTTCCGGCCAAAGAACAAGTCCACACTAATGGACTCAAGAGTACTCGACCATGAGTACACGAAGATGAAGATTTGATTGTCAAGAGAGAATAAATCTTTAATGCGCAATGGATTTTCTTAGATTTTTCTCTAAGGAACATAGTGAAAACGACTTTGAATAGAATCATTTCAAACTCAGTCTCCTTTTATTTCTTCTGAAAGATATGCAATCACGTGATAATGACTACAAAATTCATTAACTCGCGCGTTTAAGTGTACATGTTTTGAGATCTGCGCACTGAATTTTTAGTGTTATCCACATTCAAATATTTTCTTTCTAAGTCGCACCAAGCACATCCTCTACACCATATCCAAATCAAGATATCACCCATGTATTGTTTATGATCCATTTTTCTAGCTTTCTCTTTCCCACTAGATGGAATAAAATCTAGCCAAACAAGGTTGCGACACCAATATATGATCCAAGGAATATTCTACATATTACACCATAATTTCACTCTTATCCTATCACGAAGAGGTGCTATTACCCATCTACTATTGATTTTTTTGAAAAAAAAAAATTATTGATGCAATTTTCCGACATAGCCATAGTCCAAAAATATAGTCAAATAGTCCACAATGATGGCTTGAGCGTTGATACGGTACTCGAATGCTCATCATTAAAATAATTAATCAATAAAGCATATAAAATGTAAATAAAGAGGGAGATATAGAGATTTACATGATTCAACATAAAACCTAAGTTCATAGGTCGTTTGGAGGTGAAATCTACTATGTTTGTTGATTGTACAGTTCCTCATGGCCTCATATAACTCAATACAATTGAGAAAACAGGGTTGATGATAAGTTGAAGAAGATGTCACCATTGTAGAAATCTGGAGAGAGAGTCCCATGAGTTTGTAGAGAAGTGGTTCCTTGGAGAGTTGTTAGATGATCCCACGTTTATAGTTCATGTCCCCTCCTTTTATAGAGGTCTTGTTCCTTCTCGGAGTTGCGAATCCTACTTACTTTATGTTACTTTCACCTTTTTGAATGTCAGTCGACTACTTTTGACTTATCTCTTCATTATCTTATCTCTTCCTTTTATTCCTAGCAATGAGCTTCTAACGGTTTGGACCCTAGTTCATTTTTTATCCAACAATAATAAATTATCTAAGGGTGATGAAAACTATCACATTTATAAAGTAGGCGGGGTGAAAGTGCGATAGTACTAGAGTTCTATTTAACATTACTCACGATCCAATTCGTTAAGACACAACCACCATAAAAGGTTACCATAGTAGCCTCTTTCGTTCTGAAATTAAATAAAGACCTCAACCAATAAGGTTACAACTTTGGCTCACTCTCATTCAGTATCTTCTAGCTTCTTCAACGAGGCCGAAATGTGTATGATTTCGGTGAATATATATGTGCGAGAGAGGTCTTTGGTTGAGCGAACTTACCCGAATCTGATTTAAGCGAAGTTTTCCAATCCTATTTTAAGTCAAATTTGAGTCCTACCATTATAAGGCAAATAATGCAAGATTTTCTTAATGCCCTTGATGAAATTAATTTCAGAAAGTCATTTTTTTTTAATGAGAGAAAATACTTTGCGAGATTATATATATTGAGCCTTGAAGCTAAATAGTTTTTTCTTTCTATACACAAAACATCCTCTGTTGATATTTTGATAATTGTATTCTTATATTGTAACTTGTGAGTTCATCAGTGGTGCTGCTAGAATTCCAGTAAATCGAATGAGATTCATTCATGGAGGAAGCTGCTATAAAAGACGCTAGATTTTTAGAGCTATCATGGTATAGAAATTGAGTTGATCATTCGTAGAGACTGCAAGTCACTTTTAGAGTAAGCAAATGCTTTTGTGAGTACACAAGGATTGATTATAATATTAATTCTGTAGTACTGAAGCACTTGGAGTTATTTGCCTTTTTAAGAATTCTTCAAAAGTTTTTCATTTGTGACTAAAATATCGTGTTCATTGTTTTCATTGCTTTCTTGCATTTAGGTTTTATTATATGTGGTTATTTAGATATTTAGATTTGTTGAGTATGTTAAATTATGTTGTTTATTAACAACCTCTGTATATGTTTGGGATATGTTCTACTAAACTTTATCCTTGAACTTGGTATGGGAGAGCTATGTCGACATAAAGTAGGTCACACGGTTTTAATAAGCATTAAATGTTACATAAGAGATTCAATTAAAATTGTGAGATCCATAAACAATAATAATTAAATACGGTAAGATTGAATTTATATTTTTATATATATATATATATATTTTTTATAAAGAGTTAGGGTCACCTGTCTAAGAGTGACCCTTCCTCAATTTTATTAATAACCCTCACTTGTGGTGGAGAAAAACTGTGGTTACAAAAACAAGCATCTGGGATACAAAGAAAAACCCAGCATGCAGAAAAAACACCAAACCAAAATAAAAAACCACAAGCAAAAAACAAAATGAAGCTAAATAAGACGAAGCGAAGGCAACCCAGAGTAGTCCATGTGGATAAGACCACATAGCGCTCGGGGAGTCTTCATTACGTGGGAAAAAACTAAATCAGTACCAAAAGCCCCATGTTTGGCAAACCAATCTGCAACTTTATTTCCCTCACGAAAAACATGATGAATAAAGCAAGTCATGGAATTCATAATGTCCATAATACCCTCCCAGAAATCCTCCAGATACCACACCCACATCTTTTACTCCTCCACCAGGAAATAATAGTCATAGAATCAAACTCAATATCCACATAATTTAGGGATAAGGATTTATAAACCTAGAGCCCATGAAAAAGAGCTAAAAGCTCGGCCCGATTGTTAGAACCTGTACCAAGGAACGAAGAAAAAGCCTGAATTAAATTACCATGAGCATTTCTAATAATCCCCCCTACACCTGAGGCGCCCGTATTCCCCAAACTACTGCCATCTGTATTTAGTTTAACCCAACCCTCTGAAGGACGTTGCCAAACAATAACTTTGCAACGTTGAAAAGGGGGAAACACAGGTTGAACATGCAAACTCTCAAGTATTTGCAAATCGAAACCAGAGATGTGAGAACTAGCATTCATATCACGGCAAATGAGACTAATCCACCGACAAACTGAGTGAATGATGTCAGAAACAGATTCAAGGTGACCCTCCATACGAGCCAAACAGCGCCTCCGCCAGATTCTCCAAGTGATAACCACTGGGAGAAGTCCCACGATAACTCCAACTTGAGATGATAATTTTGCACGGCGAAACCAAATATTCACCGTTTCTTTCCAATTACAACCAATCGAGATATCAAGGGTAGCTCCAAAATATCGCTAGACAGTGCTCGCAATATCTCCTGCAAATAGAACATGGTTTTCGTCCTCATAGTGACCGTTAGTACAACAATCACAACGAGAGATAATAGGAATGACAATACGACGTAAATTATGATCAACACTTAGGGCCATATACCAAGCTTTCCACATATGTATAGACATTTTAAGAGGAAGACTCTTATGCCACATCCAAGAGTGCCCTTCAATAGTGCCACCACTAATACGGATATAGTCCCAAGTTGACTTAGTGGAGAACAAACCATTATTATTATTAGTCCAAATCAAAACATCCAAACCCGGTTTAGCCCTACACATATCCGCTAAAATATCGTCAAGAAGATCCAGCCCCACTAGTTGGAGAATAAATTCCACATCCCAACCATTAGATAATTTACAATCTTTAACCTAAAGATGTGGATGACCCACAATATGCACATCATTAGCTAAAGGGCCCCAGTCCCACCATTTATCATACCAGAAAAAAACATTCCCATATTTAAGACGGCACTTAGAATTATCCAAAACCAAGGGAAGGATTTTATCAATCATTTTCCAGAATCTTGTACCCTTATTTGGATCAACCAGGGTCCAAGGCTTAGAATCCACATACTTACCCTTAAAAAAATTGGCCCATAAAGAATTACCTTGAAGAAAACTCCATGCAAATCTAGCATGAAGGGCTTGTTGCATATCATCAAGATTCCTAAGAGCCAAACTACCTTCCTCCACCAGACGACAGATAGACTTCCGGGCCACCCATTTTTTCTTACCTTTACCATTCCCCTCCCCCCAGAAAAAAGTGCTCATCATACGATGAAGGGTTTTAATAGTGGATTGTGGGACCTAAAGAATTGCAAAAAGATGAAGAGCCATACTAGAAAGAACATGCCGAAGTAAAATAAGACGGCCACCAGCCGAAAGAAATTTCATCTTCCTCCCCGAAATTTTCTTTTGAATTTTAGATACCATATCTTCCAAATGCACCTGTTTGAGGCGACCCAAAATAATAGGCACACCAAGATATTTGAATGGAAAAGATCCTTCTAAAAATCCGGTCTTCTATAATAATAAGCTTTTACGAGCTAAAGAAATTTTTTGAGAACAATAAATGGCAGATTTAGAGTGATTGATGCACTGACCCGACCAACATTCATATTTATGAAGCACAGATAAAATCTCTCTTAGGGCTTTAGAACTACCATTAGAAAAAAAGCACCACATCATCAACATACATAAGATGAGAAATTATAGGTGTACCTCGGGCCTGCGAGAATTGACCAAAATTACGAGATTCCACACTTTGCTTGATCAAATGAGATAGAACTTCTTTAAGAATAATAAAAAGATAGGGAGAGAGGGGATCCCCCTGACGCAATCCAAACCCACCTTGAAAAAAGCCTTTAGTAGTGCCATTCATCATAATAGAAAACTAGGGAGTCGATATGCAGGTTCTGATTAGATGACAGAAATCAGGAGAAAAACCAAAACAACGAAGAACCTCCGAGAGAAACAACCAATCCACTCGATCATAAGCTTTAGCCATATCTAGCTTAATCATGATATTACCACCATGGACCTTCTTATTTATAGAATGGACCATTTCCTATGTGATACTAATATTTTCAAATATGCATCTCCCCGGAATGAAAACGCCTTGTTCCCACGATATCATTCGTGTGAGAAGACCTGTCAATCAATGAACAATGATTTTGGAGCATATTTTGTAGAACACCGAGCATAGGCTGATAGGCCTAAACTTATCAAAACCAGTAGGTGTATCAACCTTTGGAATTAAGACAAGAAAAGATGCAGTAAAAACTCTTGGAAGCTGTTTAGAAACAAAAAAAATCAGACATGGCTTCCAAAACATCCTCTTTCACAATCTCCCAACAACTTTTGAAAAATCCAGAACCATCCAGCCCCGAAGAGCTATTAGAAGGAATAGAGGAAAGAGTAGAGAACACTTCCTACATAGAAGGAACAGAACACAGAATAGAGTTGTAACAATCTTGTCGGAGTTTCCTGAAGAAAATTAGAAAAGTAATCCACAGCCCCCTGATGAAGACTCTCCGGCAAATTGAAAACCATCCCATTCGAAAACCTCATTTCCACCACTCTTTTACGTCGTTTATTGGCAAGGTAGGCATGAAAAAATTTCGTGTTACGATCACCTTCCATATTCCATTTCAACTTAGACATTTGGGCGAAACGAGTATCTTCACGACGGAGCCAATTCTCCAATTCCACAGAAGAGACCATAAGATCCCTCTCTGTAGACTCATTCCAATTTTGCTGAAGTTTATTTTCAATCTCTTCAATGTGTTTCTCAAGAAAATTAATGTGCATAGAGGTATGACCGAAAATCTGTTTATTCCATTCACGCATGGCAACCTTAGTGTTTTTCAATTTAAAGGCCAATTTAGTAAGACCATGACCACCAACAGCCTCAGACCACACCTGACGAACACACATCAAAAACTACGAATGATCCACCCACATTTGTTGAAAATGAAAAGGTAAAGGACCATAAGAGAAAGGATCCATCTTGAACTCAATGACCATAGCAGAGTGGTCAGACGTGGTCGGAACATAAGAACAAACTGCAACCGGAAAATAAGAGAGTAAGGAGAAATCCATAAAAACCTGATCTAACTTCGCCCAAGACCGAGCAAGACCCGACTGTCCATTACACCAAGATAAATTCCTGCCCTTCGACTTCATTTCAAACAACCCACCTTGGTGGATCCAGGCATTGAAATCCTCCATTGCAGCGTTCGAACGAGGAGAGCCACCCCTTCTCTCCGAATTATTCCGAATAATGTTAAAATCCCCAGCAAAAAGATAAGGCTCGGAGCCCATGGATTGAGGGCTAAGATCATCCCACAAAATTTTCCTCTCATACATGCTGCACTTAGCATAAATAATATTACACAGAAAGTGGTAGGACCCCGTGTTAACACGAAGGGAAATAAACTGCAAATTTGTCCGCACCACTTGAACATCCAGAGCATTATCCCAAAAAATCCAGATTTTACCACCATCTTCTACATTAGAAATAAAGGAATCAAAGTGTAAGGAATGCTTCAAATGGATAGCTTTGTCTAGAGATTGGAAAGGTTCCAAAACCGCAATCTACTTAGGCTTGAACTTACAAACTAACTTCTTTAGTCTATGACGAGAATTACCAATGCCACGAGCATTCCAAACAATGATAGAGTCATTCAAAAAGACAAAGTAGAAGGGCGGGTAATGACCCAAGTAGAGCTTCTAACTTTCTCAAACTTTTTCTTTTAATATTTTTTCTTAACTGTTTTACCTTTCAATTCCGAATGATAATCCTTAAACTAAGGGAGCACATCCGAAGGAATGTCAGGTTCAGGTTTGAAAATAATTTCTTCAAGCATATTTTCCAGGTTTTCATTCAAAGGCCCATCTACGAGACAGGGGCCAGATTCCTCCAGCGTTGTATTAGCAAGTTCCTCCAAGATCAGAGGAATGGACTTTTCAACATTAAAAGTAAAAATATTATTATTAGTTAAAATAGTACCTGCATCCTCACAGTGCGCTAACTCCCTCCCATCATCGATTACATCTACCTCCATAATATTAATCCCCTGGACAGGGGAAGGAGTGGCATTGGAAGTTTGTTCAGGAATCGCACCAACTAGTTCATCATTCACTGTCTCCGGAGATATAACAACGGGTTTAACTGTTAAGTCATCATCCTGAGTATTACCAGAGCCAGTTCCACCAGTATCTGCTTCTCCTTTCTTAGGTCCACGATTTTTCTCCCCGTTCGTAGATTTCCCCACACGACAGGTCTTATTATTATGTCCCTGCACTCTGCATTTTCCACAATACGCAAGCAACGTCTCATATATTACCTCCTGTTTCCTACTCGTAGACAGACCAGGAGCACCAATCCAGAAGTATGAAATCAGATCCTTGGCAGCATCCATCTCCAAACAGATTCTAGCTCCATCGGTCAAGGTTGCACAACGTGTGGGATTATCCCTGCGTATAAACGAACCAATTGGTGTAATGAAGATTCGTAGGAAGGATTCTTGATAAAAGTTTGGAGGTAATCCAAGAAGCAAGCTCCACACTGGGACGTTAGATGGTTCGTGCTCCTCATTGAAATTAGTAGTCTAATGAAAAGCTCAGTAGGCCACTCCAGTCACCTGACAAGACTCACAGGACAAAGCTTTAATGAAATCAGTTTTCGTAGACATCTTAACGAACACATTACGGGGCAGTTTCATGGAGGAGACCATCGAGGTAGAAGTCAAACCCCAACGACTAGAAATAAATGCATGGATAACATCCAAAGATGGCCTTTGTCAAAGGAATTTAAGCACAATAGAAAATCGGAATGGCTCTGCCAAACGTGATATTTCTTCTTCCGAGAACTGGAAAAATATTTCACCATCCATGACTTTAGGTGCACGGGGGCGACAGAGATTTCAGGAAGGGGCTGTGGAACCACTGCAACCAATTCGGCAAAGGACTAACGACCAACAGAGTGGCCATCAGTGGCTGCCATGCAGCCTCACCGAAACAAAGTAGACCAGCGAAGAAGGAAACCTGTGATCAAATGGAAACCCTAGCAGAGCACGTAAGGGGCAATATTGTAATAATGAAAAGCAGTAATTGAAACCTTTTTTCATATGTCTATTTGATATCGTATGTGTAATACCCAGGCCCTTTTTCTTTTTACAAAACCTAGCCCACTAAATTTTTAGGCCCAACCATAGAGCCTATAGCCTAGTCTGTGGTATAAACAAAAAATAAAACAACACCATTCTGATCAAGCCCTATTTTGTTCCCCACCTCCTACGGAGACCACCCCCCGATCTACCTCTTATATCTGCAACACCTTATGCTAGTTCTCGTCTTCGTTGCTCACATTGCCCCTCGCTGTCCAACCATGAGCTTGCTGTCAATAAGCCTCTCATTCCCTTTTTTTCTCTCCACTTGTCTCTTTCGTGTTCTCTCTTTATTCAGTACGCTTTTATTTTATTGTATTCTATCTAAAAATTCTAAGGCATAAGATTCTGCATTCTATAACTGGCTCATATTTTGCACACTAGAATAGGCTCATTGGTTATTGAGTCAGCGGACTCACCTGTTTATTTTCCATATTTTTTAGATTTCATTGATGATCTTGCTAGTATAGGTTTAGATGTCAAAAGGGTGAGATTAGGCAAGAGTGTAACGACCCGATCCTAAGATTGGGCCATAAGATAAGTTTTATGTATTTTTTTTATATAAACTATTAAATATTCTATTATTATTATTATTATTATTATTATTATTATTTTAACAGATTTTGCAGTTACTAGTTTTAATAATAATTATTATTAGTATTGGTATTGTTATAACTATCAGATTTTACATTGATTGTTTTAATAAGATTTTTATCATTTTTTATTGTGATCCGACGGTTGCAACAGCCACTAGGATCCTTTTGTTTTTTCCTCTCCCATAAACTTTCAGTGTTTATCTTCATCCTTTAGTTGAATAAACTCCTAATGGGAATCAAAGTCTCAACCCCAAACTCGATTAAGTCTCCATTAGGCTCACATTTTCCCCTCCTCCTCACCTATAAATTCCACCCGAGACCTCCTGAAATACACACAAGAAAAACTTAAAGCCTCAAGCTGCCAACCCTTAGGCCATATTCTTCCAAACCACTGCAGCCATCCCTCAGCCTTCCAGCAGACCACCCTCACGGAAACCACCTGAAACTCGTCCACGTCTCATCCCCAGCACCAACCATCACCCACAGCATCTCCACTCCCCCAGCCAACGTGAAACCCGCAGCCCCTGTTTTTGCACCCGGTAAACAGAACAGTCGGTAGCCACCTTGAGGGACGTCGAACCACCTCCCAACCACCACAGAAAATGCCGAACAACTCTGCCCCGTCGAGCTCACTCCTTCCCGGTCAGCCCATCGCCGTCAGCACCACTTCCTCTCCTTAGGACCTTTTCGGTTTTACAGTTCTCTCTAAACCCTCTCCCTCTCATGGCGTCGCACCACCCAGCCCAGGAACCCAGCCGCGTCGCCTCACTCCAGGCCATCCAGAGCCTCCACAGCCCGTCCCTGTCGCGTACCCTTCTCGGTGAGCCTCTGATTCTCTCGGTAAGCCCCTATCCCTCTCTCACTCGGCACTCTGTTCTTCTCACACGGCTTTGCCTTCATCTATTCTGTGTGTTTTTATCACCCGACTATTTATTTCACAACCGGGCCTTGGGCCCTATGCATGCTAGGCTTATTTGTAAGCTTGCGTTTTAAAAGTAAATTGGGCCTAGTTTTAAATTATTCTGTGTTTAAATCTGGTGGGCTATTTTCCTTGTGAGCTAAAACTTGAGGTTAATTAGACATATACCTAATAAGATTTGTAATTTAAATTGGGCTAATTTTATTATGTTTCAATAATTGTTTTAGTGATTTTTATTGGACTTAATATTTCAAAGTTGAGTTATTTTTATAAATATATTAATCATAGACTCTTTTTATAAGAAAGTGTTAAAAGAATTTGAAATATATTTTAAAGTATACTTTTGAGCCTAATATTTTAGTTAACATTTCAATAGTAAATAACAAGTGTTTAATCGTTTATTTTAAATACCTTAAATCTATGGTATGAATTAAACCTCTAATGTTTTTATAATAGATTTTGATATATTTATGCTATTAAAGTTGTAAATTTAAAATAAAGAAATATGTTAAGAGTATTAAAACTATATTATTACTTATTAGATTTCTTATTAAATTAAACAGTTATTTTAATCATGAGAAAGTAAATCTATTTTAGGAATTGAGGTTTTTATGACTTATTTAAAATAGCCCAAGTATTTTTTTTACTAAATTATAGTATGTTATTAGTATTTTAAGTAATTTAAAATATCTTGATTTATTGATTATGGTGTTAAATAAAAGATTTATTTGACTATCTTCTAGATTATGAATTTAATTAAGTAGAAAATTAGTACATGTTGTTTCTAGATAGATTTAGTGACGTTTAAAATACTGGGTATAGGTGACGAGCTACGAAATGAGATTCAAGAAGAAGCGCAGTAAGATAAGTTATTTAATCACAAAATTAGGATCATCACAATTCAGCTTATATATATATATTATTAGTCAGTTCTTTGATAGCCATTTTTATGTACCACTCATGTCATACACAAACATGTCATCCAACATAACACACGATCATGTCATTCCGCATCATGTTCAGATTTAGAAATTATAATTATGTATGTATTATGTCATGCATCTCATGGTCATAAGACACGTAAGCTATCTTAAGTTCAAGTGCAAGATAAGATCAGATCAGTTAATCAGATGACCATTCAGATGCATGGTACCAATGCAGTTCAGATCAGGGTGGATGTGCAAGCCACGGACTCAAGTGTGGTCCACCATAGTATGCCAGAATACTATCAGCGGCTCCCCTTGCTGCAGCAAGACGTGGGGCCGGTGCATAATCTCGCACATAAGGTAAAGTGTGTTGGCCAGTCAGTTAAAACAGATCAGTCAGTTAATTCAGATAAATCTGTCATGCATAGCATAAACATCAGTATGAACAGTCATGAATTTTAAGCTCTCAGCATGAAAACTTTTATGAAAATCTTATGTTTTGTATGTTAACGTTGTGATGGATTTTTTACTGAGTATTCAACTCATTTTAGTTTATTTTCATGTTTTTAACCACCCAGGTGAATATGATGATTACGAGCAGGTAGACCAGAATTAGAATGAGCAGTTGATTTAGTTTCAGACCTTTTAAAATAAAAAACTTCTTTAATGACATAACTTTCATTCAGTTTATTCATTAATATTTTTGGAAGACATTTTTAATTGGACAAAGTTTTTTTTTATGAAATAAATCCTAAGTTGTTTTTTTATTAAATATGATATCTCTTACTAGGTTATTTTATGAAAAACACGTGACACTCCTAGCCTACAGGAAGTGAGTGTTACAAAGAGTAACAAGAATAGTGCAAAGTGGTATAAATGGATTAATTAGATTGAAGAGAAAATCTAGTTCTGTTCAGCTTATTTTTTCACCAAAAGAATATTTGAGACAATTGATTATGGAGGATAGGGGTGTAATCAGTTTGGTTTGGTCTGATTTTGGACATATTTTGGAACCGAACCAATTTAAATCGGTTTTGAAATTCTAAGAACCAAAACCTACCGGTAAATCTAGGGAACTAGTTCAGTTTCAATTCGGTTCGATTTTACAAGTGTGATTCGATTTTGAAATTTTTTGTTGGGCTGGTTGGCTTTTCTTACAAAAAATGAATACTTTTTTTAGCCCAATATGATAGAGCCCAAAATAATATTTTCAGCTCAAAACAACGTGCATATAACCAAATAAATGCTAAACACAATTAGCCAAAATACACTAATTAGTTTAATTAAAATATGCATTTAATAAAACCATATTATATATGTAACTTTGTAAGGATAGATAATAACATGATAATAACTTAATATTAACATTCATGTTTAAGAGTAAGTTTATATTAAGGAAACATAAATAAAAAGATTAAAATTCTATATTATATTAATCTGTATAATACATATAGCATAAAATCTATATATATAATATAAAGAAATTAAAAATATATATGTATATTGTTAACGTTGTGTTTCGTATGCCTTTGGGTTGGATTCCAGCAACTTGAGTCTTGGGTCCTCACACCTACACACTTAAGAAAACAAAGAGAGGGGGGTCTTGGTGAAGGCTGGGGAGTCTCCGATGCTTAAGTCAATATATCTTTTTAATAGTTTGTGCGAGAGTTTCGAGAGATCAGAGAGCATTTTTCGTACCTGGAGGTCGGCTTTTATACGAGATTTTTAGGTGGGGACACCTCGTACCTTGCCTTTTGGGGCTCATGTCACTTCGACGGTTGTTTGGTCAGAATTCTTTAATGCGGCGTGGTTCCTGGGTTGGCGCCATTAATGTGGCGTGACTCCTTGACTAAACTTTAGCTTGTGAGTGATCATTGTCAAGCTCTCCATACATGTTGTTAGGAGATCGAGGGTCCTCTGCATCTCTCGCTCACTTGCCTATACAGGTTCTCGAGGGCTAGGCGTTACTAGGGTGTGTCAGGGTAGCAAGTGTCTTCTGTCCCTATTGCTCGTCTTTGTCGCATGAGGGTTGCTTCACAGGTTGGTTTGGCTTAAAAGTCGAGTGCTCCCCAGAGGCCCAATGACTTCTCTTAGAGGAGGATCATTAGGCCAGGTTGGGCTCCCCCCTATTCCCAAGGTCCCTCATGGGCATTTCCTTAGGCCTACAGGAGGGAAAACTCACCTTATAGTTACCCCGTCAATTTCTATTGGACTAATCCAGTGGGAATTTATTCTTGCCTTTGTCTTCTTGTTCTTACTTTTAGGTGGTTTCTTCCACCGAACTCTCCCACTTTCGAGATGGGCGATCATTACTCTTCCTAACTCCCTTGCACATGTTAGGCTTTTGGCACTTGATTGTACCCCTATGGCTTTTTCGTCAATAATGGTGTCAGGCGGCAGTTGGATTTGGCACTTGATTGTGTATGTTCAGTTTTCCCAGCATTGCTGATGTCAAGTGGCCTTTAAACCCCAACCCCATCATCATGTGGAGCCTACCTTAATTTTTTGCTTTCACTTTCTTTCTCAAAATCCCTCATGCTTCCATTCTTTTTTTTTGAATCCTTCTTTTGTGTGTACTTTGCCTCCTCTTCCTTCATCTTTACATTCTCATGGCTCCCAAGAACTCTTCATGCCCTGCTCCCAAAATCTTCAAGCATGTAAAACCCTCTATCTCCTCATAGACCCCAGGGTCTTAGACCCTCTTGAGGTTCATATCTAGTCACAATGGTTCGACAGATTTTCCTGACAGTCGGGGGTGACTCCCGATGAGTTGGAGTCCCTGAAATCAACCTTTAGGGTGCCTGGCATTGTCGAGTTTGTGTTGTCGGTGCCCCAAGAAGTGGAAGTGGACTCTGAAGGCTATGCCTCAATGGTAGCCTTGTATCTCAACATGTTCTCTAGCGGCCTTCGGCAGACCTTTTGCTGTCTAGTTCACGACGTGTTAGACTAACTCTGTTTGGGACCTACACAACTTCATCCAAGTGCATGGAGGATCTTGGTGTCCTATTGCCTCATCTTGCGAAGGGCTTTGGAGGAGGCGGGTTCAGAATACTTTGACCTCACTGCTCGGAAGTTCCTCCTTACTCATAACCTCTTGAAACAACATGGAAACACATGCAACTTCCGGTCCATTCACGCATTGGCCCATCTGGAGCCGTAGTACAACCTGGTGAAGGGGTGGAACCGACATTTATTTTTCCTATCTGGCAAAGGTTAGGAGTTTCCGATTGACCAAATCAACAGGCTCGACTATCCTATTTGCGCCATCGAGGGAATTGTTGGCGAGAACAAAAGCTTCAGGCCCTCGGCAACTCCCAAGGATGTGAGACAGATTGAGACTATTCGAGCTTGGGTGAAGGCTCACCCAAACGATATTCACTCCAAGGCCTTGCTGGATGAAAGCAGCCTCAGACGATACTTGGCTCCCTCGGCCAATATGCATTTTGCTTATCGAAATATACAGGTGCAACTGATTGTTCCTCAAGTTCATAGGCATTCCCCAACCCTTCAGTGGTGGAGAAAAGGGAAAAGGCCTAGGAGGGACATTCCTGCCAAAAGCAGTTCTCACTTGGCACCCTTGCCCCCTTCAAGGCAGTCTTCTATTTTCGTGCCAGTTTAGCGGCCAAAGCCATCCTCAGAAAGGGGAGGGAAGCCCTCCCCGGCTCCTAAATCATCATCATCTTCTTCTTCTTCTTTTTCTTCTTCATGTGAGGATGGCAGCGCTGAGGCCTTTCAACAGGTTCTGGCCAACATCACTTGGCCTAAGGGGGCCCTCCTAATTCCTTCAGAGATTTCTTCTTCGGCCTCGCTGGACCATATGGGAATTGTAGAACTTTCACTAGGGGAGGAGTTGCTTTCCCTACAGTTTTATGGGGTCCTTTTGGACCCTCCTACTCGAGTTTTCCAGGTGGTGGCCCCATCTCCTAAGATTGATATCAAGATGGTTCCCTCGCTTGTGTCCAAAGAATGTCCTGTTGGGGGACAAGGATTTTTTCAACCATGTTTCTATCTCGGAGTCTCCCATTGCTTATTCCCCTGAAGTCGAGGTTGTCTCGACCGAGGCCATTCCTGAGGGTGGTGGAGGCCACAATGTCGTGTCCGAGAAGGAAATGGCAAGGGTAGTGTCATGGGATACGAGGGTTCTAGTTGATGTATCTGAAGTTGAGACCGTGACGGTGTCAGTTGAGGTCAATAAAGCTTTAACTGTTGTTGCCAACGCTAGGGCTTCATTGCCCTTCACTTGCACCATCCTGGCCTTTGCGTCAACAGTAGCTGGAGGTAAGGTTGGAGTGGCGTCAAGGGGTTAGCGAGGTCCCTGCTATTTTGGTGGATGCTAGGGCATCATTGTCTTTCACTGACACCATCCCAACCTTGGTGTTGACAGAGGCTGGTACCCAGGTGGTGATGGCCGACGAGACTCTGGTTGTTCAAACTAACCTAAGGGCTGGAAAGGGTCCTGAATGTGCCATGGAAGATGAAGGTGACGGGGGATGTCGGGGAGGTCCATTCCAGGCAGAGCTCATGGGGGGCGCTAAAGCACCGGGGGTGATGGCACCCTGTTCGAGAATCCCTCTAAGGGGAGGTAGACGAGGTCTGTTCTGACCCTGTCCAAGAGATGGCTGGGAAGCTAAAGGGATTTTTTTTCAAGGTTGGTTATTAACTCATCGCATTGTTTTTTACGTCTTCTTGGTGTATTTGCTTTTGGTACCAACTTTAAAACTTTCATGGCAGGGAGTGGAGTGGTTGGCGGCCCTCATCGTGGATGACTTGGAGGGGCTGGAAGGCGAGAGGCGGGCACTCCAATCCTTGGCGCGATTGACTTTGGGCCATTCAGAGGTGCAACTCAGTCACCGGCGGAGGCAGTAGAGGATACTCCAACTCCGACACCGAAAGGCCCAACTCAAGTCTGACTTGGTGAGGTTGAGGGAGGAAGCAGGTTCTCATTGCCTCAAAGTAGTGCTAAACAAGGAGGAGAGAGAAAATCTTCAAGACTCCTTTGGCCGTCAGCAAGAGGAGTTGGACCGACTGTAGGTTAAGAACTTGAAATTGGGGAAACAACATGATTCAAATGCCCGATCATACAAATAGTTGGAAGGGAGATTCTAGGAGCTTTCCCAATCTCTGAAGAATAAGACAGATTCTCTCAAGGCCAAATCCCAGAGAGTGAAAGACTTGGAGGTCAAAAATGCTTTGCCAAGCCGATCATGTTGTAGCCACTCATGAAGCAACTATCTAGGACCTGTGCTCTCGCCTGGATCATGCTGAAGTCGTCGTCCCTTGGCTACACGAGGAGTTCTCTCAGGTCCAATTGGTTCGAGACGACACTTGGTCATATGGATATCTAGAAGGTTTGGAGAGAATGAGGGACCATGTGCTCATGAACCCCTAGAGCAATTTAAAGGCACTAAATGTGCAAGACCTTCCTTTGGACCCGACGGCACTAAAGCAAGGTGCCTCAATAGGGAAGAAACTAATCCCGAGCACACCCTCAGACATCCCGCTAGCTGGGCCCTGATTGCATTGTGTCCTTTCTACTTGTATCTTTGTGTTTTCATTTTTCTCCATTTGTACTTGTACTTTGTAACAATATTAATGGATTCGGGAGTATTTCTTTACATTCTCGTGTTGCTTACTCTTCTTTTTTCCTTTCTTTTTTCACATCCGGGGAGTATAACGGGTGAGGGAAGGTCATGCATAATGCATAATAAATAACACTTAATTGTAATTGTGACCGTGGAGTTTACAAACCTGGACCATTTTGATGGCAATGGAAGTTCGAGGTACTTGCTCAGTTGCCATCCCTTCGTTGGGGGAGACACACGAATGAGTTGAAGTCGGTAGTTGAGTTCGAGGTACTTGAATTGGACTCTCCCTTTAGTTCCTCATGGGGAGATAGTCAAACAGTTTGAGACTGGACCCGCTCCCACACATTAGAATTACAGGGAAGGTAAGTGTTGGGTAGGCTGGTGCTAATCCTGTTCTTCACCATGGCGGAGGTCAGGGTAAGTTGCCGGGTAGTCGAAAGGCAGAACTCACTCTCCACGATGGAAGGGATAAGGCAACCTTAAGGCATAACCCATCCCTTTGGGTCCCACATGTAGGTAAGTTTTCGAATAGTCGAGAGGTAGATCCCGCTCTCTTCCATGATGGAGGTCGGGTCGTCAAGAGGGCAAGACCCTCCTGCTGATCTTCACAGGGAGGTAGGTTGCCGGGCAATTTGTGACTAGACCCGCTTTCGCCCATTAATATCAGAACGAATGTAAGTTGTTGGCGATGGAGATTACGCTCTAGGAGAAAGTAGTTTAGACATAGCTGTGGAGAGTGGTTCAAGGGTAGACACAATTCATTCCTGGAAAACCATATGTTCATTGTTAGATTTCACATTGTTGGCCATGGTAATATAACTTACACGTTTTGCTTTCAACAATAAAACTTCTGCAAATGCCCGGCGTTCTAGGGGTGTGGCAACTCATTTCCTTGAGAGTCTCGGAGCCAGTAGGTTCCTGGGTGATTGTTGGCAGTGACCATGTAGGGGCCTTCCCATTGAGGGCCCAATTTCCCTTCGTCTCGGGCGGTCGTCCCCGTCTGTTTTAGCACTAGGTAGCCTATCTTGAACACCCTTGGACATACCTGTTTGTTGAAACATCGTTCCACTCTCCTCTTGTTGATGGTCATCCTCACTTCTACTTCAAGCTTGGCCTCCTCTAGCAAGTTAAGCTACTCTTCTACGCATTCATTGTTGGAGCTTTGCTCGAAGTGCTGCACCCTGTTAGTAGGAATCTCAACCTTGACCTGCAGCATTGCCTCGTGTCCGTAAGTGAGAGTGAAGGGAGTTTCTCCCGTTGGGGTCCTCATTGTGATCTAGTACACACATAACTCGTCCGAGAGTTCCTCTGCCGAAGCGTCCTTTATGTAACTGAGTTTCTTTTTAAGTATTCCCAACAATGTCTTGTTGGTTGCTTCCACCTACTCGTTGAACTACAATTGTCCAAGAGACGAGTACTGAAATTTGATTCCCATATCCTAGCACCAGTCTCGGTAACGATCAGAGTCATACTGCCTTCGTTTATCCAATATGATGGTGCGAATATGATGATGTAGGGGATGCTGAATCTGTAGATGACAGTTTTCCACAAAAATTGGGTGATGTTGTTTGTCGTGATTGTTTCCAATGCTTTCGCTTCCACTCATTTAGTGAAGTAGTCTACCGCCACCACTACAAACTTCACTTCCCCTTTGTCTAACGGAACGGGGCCTACCAGGTCAATTCTCCACTAGGAGAATGGCCAAGGTGAGGTGATTGATGTCAATTCCTCTGGTAAGCAATGAGGTACTTCTGCGTCTTGGAGGGTGCAAGGCAAGTAGTAGCCCGCCCTTATCAATTTGCCTACCAACGCCTTTCTGCCTTTCCTCTAGAGTAGTCGTCGTAGATTCCCGCATGTTGGGCTTCTTCGAACTAGATGCACCTTAAGAGAGGCATGGATTAACCTCTCTTATACAGGAATCCCTTAAGTAGGGTGTAACATGATGCTCTGTTCCTGATCTTTCTAGCTTTCCATCTATCTTCGGGTAGCTTGTTAAATTCTATATACTTGATAATATCCAACGCCCACTCTGGGGCTCCTAGCTTTACTTCTACAACTTCAATTCCTATGGTTGGTACCTCAACAGTCCTTATCACCATTTGTTTTGGCAGAGGAGAGTCTTCTTACCCAAACACCACTCGTGCCAACTTGTCCACCCTCTGATTCTCGGCCATTGGCACTTGTTGGATCTAAAAGTATTTAAAGTGGGTGTGCTCGTCTTCTATCAGTGTTAGATATTTCTTCAATTTTTCTCTCTTTATAGTGAACTCTCCCGTACTTGGTTGACTACTACCTGAGAGTTGGCCAGCACCTCTACCTCTTTCGCGCCCAAAAACCTGGTGATCACCAAATCAGAGAATAGTGACTCGTACTCTACCTCATTGTTGATGGTTTTAAATGCTAACTTATAGCGTAATCATGCTCCTCATCCATATTTGTAACAATATGCACCCCACTCCCCCTCCAGCCCAGTAGGACGAATCGTCAACATAAACCTGCCAAGGCTTCATGAGAGGTGCATATTTGACCTCTTTAGGGAAGCCTGTGAACTCTGCCACAAAATCTGCTAACACTTGCCTTTTAACAGTATTTTAGGGTGATTATTCAATACATGAACTCACTCAGCTCTACTGTCCAGTTCGTCAACAACCCGTGGCATCCGGTCTCTGTACGATCTTCTTCCGGGGGTTTGGATGAGGACCTTCACTATGTGAGCTTGGAAATATGGGCGGAATTGCCAGGTGGTTACCACCAAGCCGAAGGCGAGCTGGTCCATGAGTGGATATCTAGCCTCCACTCCGTGGTAAGCTTGTGTAGTTTAATACATAGGCTTTTGGATCCTCTCTTCTTCTCGCAACAGGGCTGAGAAAGTCACATGTGGGGAGACTGACAAGTACAGGATTAAGGTCTCTCCACATATGGGTTGACTGAGTAATGGAGGGCTGGTGAGGTACTTTTTGGGAGCCTCGAATGCCTAGTCGCACTCGTCATCCCATGTTCGTGCCTTCCGTAATACCTTGAAGAATGATAGGCACTTGTTAGTGGACCTTGATACGAATCTGGTGATGACCGCCACTCAACCAGTGAATTTTTGCACTTGATGTTCCGAGGTGGGGGCCATATGGAGTGTAGCCCCTACTTTCTTTGGGTTAGCTTCTATTTTCGTTCTGAAACCATGAAGCCCAGGAACTTTGCAAGGTTAAGCTTCATCTACTACTGCCACAATACTACAAAGACTTCATGTAGGTCGGAGAGGTGTTGTTCGGGAGCTCCACTTTTGACTAGAAAAACGTCCACATAGACCTTCATATTCCTTCCTATCTAATTCTTGAACATGCGGTTGACTAGCCACTAATAGGTGGCGTCTGCATTTTTTAACCCAAACGACATGACCTAGCAACAATACAATCCCCTATCAGTGATGAACGAGGTCTTCTCCTCGTTGTCAAGGTTTATGTAGATTTGGTTGTACCTAGAGTAGATATCCACAAAGCTCAGCATGCAATGGCCCTCCATGGAGTCGATGATCATATCAATGCAGGGTAATGGGAAGTTGTTTTTTGGGCAGGATTTATTCAAGTCCATGAAGTTGACATACATTCTCCATTTGTTGTTTTTCTTTTTCACGAGCACCACATTGGACAGCAAATCAGGGTAATGTGCTTCTTGTATGAAGCCTGTCATGAGCAATAGGTCGACTTCGACGGCAATGGCAATGCTCCTCTCGACACTGAAGTTTCGACGTTTATGTCTGACCCCCTTGGCTTCTAAGTCCATGCTGAGGTGGTGATTCATAATCTTTAGGTCGATCCTAGGCATATTCCCATGATTCTAGATGAGGAAATCTTGGTTTTCTGTGAGGTGTTGCTGCATGGCATGTTTCATTTCGGGTGTCATTCCACTTCGGGCGTCATTCCACTGTCAATCCTGGTTGTAGCTTCTAGGCGGGTTGGGTTTAGGGGGATTAACTCCAAAGGTTCATTCAGTTCCACTTTCCTGAGGGTCTATTCATCTCAAATTTCTCTGTCCGTCTCAGCTTGGGGCAGAAGGATGTGGTCATCATCCTAGCAATGGACTACATGCACCCCACCATCCACTAGCTTAAATTCCTGCATAACTCTCATGCCAAGACTTGCTCTCCTTAAATTTTGCCTACTCCCTAAGGGGTCAAGAATTTCATCTTCAAGTGATAGGTTGATGTTGCCGCCCTTAGATAGTTGAGGGTAGGTCTACCAAGTATGGTGTTGTATGATAAGAGGGCTTTGACGAATAAGAAGTCAACCATGGTCAAGGTCATACAAGGGGCTCAGCCTGCTAAGATAGACAGGGTGATGGTACCTACTGGCTGGACCATGTCCCCCGAGAAGCCTTTCAATAGCATAGACGCTAGCCGAAGTCAAGCGATATCAATCCCTAGCCCGGTGAAGGCTTCCCAAAAGAGGATATTGGCAGAGTTGCCATTGTCAATGAGGATCCTCCTAGTGGTGAAATTAGCAACTATCATAGTCACCACCAGGGCGTCCTTGTGAGGATAAAGGACCCCCTCCACATCATCCTCGCCGAAAGAGATGAAGGGGGCTAGCTCACTTTTTCTGTGTTTGGCTAGACGGTACTTGGCTGAATACACCTCTTGATATCTTGTTTGCCTGATATGCACTTGCCTGTCAAATAAAGTTGAACCCCCACCGGCAAACCTTCTAGCGATGGTTCTGATTTTGCCCAACAGGGGACCTTTTTGAGACAACGTGCGAGAGTGACCGTGCGGTGTTCTTTGCTCGACTATCCTTTGTCTTGAGCTTCCCTCCATCCTTGGCCTGTTGGCCCTTTCTACGATCTCCTCCTCCTCTCCTACTCTAGTCTTCGGTCAAGAGAATATTGTGGTCTTGGTCATTCAATTTGCTCTATTTCCTCTTTCAAGGAAATGCAATTTTTTGTGTTATGAGTGGTGGACTGGTGGTATATGCAATAACGATAATTATTGCTACTGTATCCTACTTCTCAGGCGGCAAGCAGGTCTTCTTTTTGGATAGCAAGTGCTGCCCGGTCAAATCAAAACCTTAGGCCTCTCGTTGGGGCCTTTTCCCTCCTGTTGTCATATAGTTTCTTCTTCATCTTCTCGCGGGCCTTGCTCTTGCCCAAAATGTGTCATTGGCGTTGATAAAGTTGTCAGCATAATCCATAAATTCTCCTAGCATGGTGGGTCCCGTTGTACATGTCAATAAGAGGAACTCAGAACTTGGGTGGTAGGGGGACAACCATTACTTCCTTACTGTGGGGTAGGCCAATGTTAATGAGTAGCTGGTCTTAGCTGGTCTACTGACGATGACTTACCCATCCTCTTTGCCATCTCTTCATACTTCCCTTTGAGGTTACACAACTCACTCTTTATATTCCTCCTTTTTCCTTAGCGTCACCTCCTCCTCTTGCGTTTCTGGATTCCACTTGTTCGTTGTTGCTTGGTTCCACATCATTTTCTGGTATGTTGGTGGCTACTTTGAGTGTCTCATTTTCTTTTCAAATGGTCTCTACATCAGTAGTTAGTTTTCCCACTAGTTACTCTATCGTTGCAAGCCTTGCTTCCATGTTTGTTGATGTTGTTTTTTCTTATCCCTGAGTTGTCTAAGAAAGGGTTGTCGAAAGCATATGAAGGACACGTGAATTCTATAGAGATCCCACAGATGGTGTAATTATTAATGTCGTATTTTGTACGCTTTTAGGCCAGGTTCCAGCAATTCGGGTTTTAGGTCGTCACACCTACACACAAGAAAACAAAGAGAGGGGGGTCTTGGTGGAGGCCGGGGAGTCTCCGATGCTTAAGTCAATATATCTTTTTAGTAGTTTGTGCAAAAGCTTGGAGAGATTAAAGAGCGTTCTTCGTACCTAGGGGTCGGCTTTTATATAAGATTTTGGGTGAGGACACCTCGTACCTTGCCTTATGGGGCTCATGTCACTTCCACTGTTATTTGGTCAAAATGTTTTAATGCGGCGTGGCTCCTGGGTAGTGCCATTAATGCAGCGTGACTCCCTGACTAAATTTTAGCCTACATGTGATCATTGTTGAGTCTCTCCATACTTGCTATCAGGAGATCGAGGGTCCTCTGCATCTCTCGCCTACCTGCCTGTACAGGTTCTCGAGGGCTAGGCATTACTGGGGTGTGTTAGGGTGGCAAGTCTCATCTGTCCCTATCGCTTGTCTAACCCGCGTTAGGGTTGCTTCACAGGTTGGTTTTGCTTACTGGCCGAGTACTCCGCAAAGGCCCAGTGACTTCTCTTAGATGATGATCGTTGGGCCAGGTGGGCTCTCCCTCCCATTTTCTTGAGATCCCTCATGGGCTTGTTACTTGGGCCTACAGGAGGGAAAATTCCCTTACATATAGTTTGGTTTGGTTCAATCCAAATCGATTTCAAAATATGAGAACGGGGACTGAACCAATTTTTAATCCGTTTTGGTTTTTCGATTTCAGCTCCCGACTCCCGAGAACCAAAACCTACCAAACCGGTATTAAAGGGAACCAGTTTGATTGGTTTTTTTGATTTTTTCTTACTGTCCTTATGGAGGATTTATGTATTTAAGTTGTTATATTTATTGATTTTGATTAAAAGAATTCACCCCTGTGTATGGAGCGTGATAGTAGGCCTAGGAGTTTAGGAAATCTTGATGAATCTCTTATAAAAACCCTTAAGACCCTAAGGAAGAAGAAACAAAAGAGACTCTTCTTTTATTAAAACGAAGAATGATTTAAACTGAATGACATCATAATTGACAAACAAGATTCAATAGAAAGGCTCAAACCTTCAAATTGCAGAAAGACGATCTAAAAAAATATAAAAATTGGAAGAAAAACGTAGTCACTAATGAAAATTGTGAGAATAATACTAAATACCACACTCCACAAGACTAAGGAACATGAAGCATTTTGGACGAGCCAATAATATTATTAAAGCTTAAAAGTAAACTGTTCATTGGCTCGGAGTTATTGCTCTCAAAGCAGGGATGAAACTGTGTAGACCCCCCCCCCTCACCCCACCCCAAAGAAAAGGTTTTAAGAAATAATATTATGTATTATAGAATTATAATTCTACACTCAAATATCCTTAAAATATATTTGATTCCCCCTCCAAAACACTCAAACATTCTCGAGGTAGCGAGCGTACTAATTTCTAAAAGAGCAGTGTTATTCTACCGTTCAGAGTGCACCGTTCCATCTTACCACTAGTTCAAAATTCTCTTTTTATTTTTTTTCAATTTTTTTGTTCATATTTTTTTATTATTTTAAAATATTTTTAAAAAATAGAAAAAAAAAATCAATACACTAATAGTCACTTCCTTAACTATTAAGTAAAGAAAAAATTAAAAAAAATTGAAATATTTGAGGTGTCAAATTGAGAGGACAAATTGAGTAGACAAAGTAATATTTCTCTTTCTAAAAATCTAAATCTATTATTTTTGTTTACACACACTGACACACCATCTCCACTAGCTTATGATAGAAAATGATAGAATGAGATTTAAGTTCCTTTTTCCTTTGACCAACTAAATAACAAAACAACTCTCCTTATATCTTCCACTTTTTTTTTCTTGCTCTTTTTCTATTCTTCATTGCATGGAGACTATTTTGAAATTGAAAAATTGTAAAATCGTTGGCTTGCTGGCAGCCATGGTGGAGGAAATAAAGTCTAGTGAAGCTCAAGTGAGAGGTTCAAATTGGTTTTACTAATTTAGTTTGTCTTTAAATAGTTATCTTATATGATTAATGTTAAATATCGATGACAATCAATTTCATCAATTACTATTCACTCGTACATATGACACACCTTAACAATCTTTCCGTTCCACACACCAAATTCTAGTCCTGCCACTGTCTCAATGCATGTTATAAATTAGTATCAGAGAATGTCATATAACATAACATAATATGGTGAAATTCTGGCTGTTCTCCAATATGCAATCAATGCACGGTACGTAGCCTGCAGCAGGTGGGCAGCACCAAATTAGATCTCACGGGGAAGGCGACTTGACATTCTCCCGCATCGAAGCCTAATTAAAATATGTACTCATGATGTATCGAAGCCATACTCTCTCTCTCTCTCTCTCTATATATATATATATAATATATTAATTCCCTTGACTAAAGATCAGGGTCTAGTACGTACTAGTATATATCTCGTGCAAATTAACACGTACATTGAAAAGTGAGCCAACTCCCAATACTGCATTATGCATGGAGTGCACGCTACGAAAATGCAGTCAAATATATAACCCATGAAAGAAAAGGAGAGCCCCGTGATGAACGATCTACGATCGATGCAGATTCACATGCTTTCTTCCTCTATTTTTGGCCAAGACTTGCACAGACACACATAATATATATATAAATATATATATATTTATATATATATATATATACATACATGTAAAACATATTCTATAAAGTTATGTCAAAGTAACAGACATCTGATCATCAGTAATAACTTTTCAAAATGCGCACATGAGTACCCTTAATATTAAATGCAATTCAATTTGATTAATGCAGTTGGAAAAAGTTCAAAGAAAAATCAAGACTTATGATATAATTAATTAGGTCATGGCGCTGACTTGATCTTTCAAACTACAACTACTGTTCACACGGAATCAGCTAGCTAGGTAATGCAACTTTTGATTGCCGTAAAGATTAAAGAAGCATTAATAGCTAGGAAATAATTAGGAGATAATGCCCTCCTGAGCCTCATCAATCGATATAATTCCTCCTGGCGGCCTAGCTACTTCGGAAAAAAACAAGTCAGAAAACAAAAACTAGCTGCAAACAACGTAATAATAATAGAGCATAAATTAAATGAAGAAAATCTTGTGGATCAAGACGGATCTTTTGCACGTACAAATCTTTTTGGAAGCATAGGGCCGGCCGGGTGGTACGTAACATGCATTAAATAACATTCAAGAAAGGAGAAGATTTTCAGAACCGAGACGTTTTACGGCCCTCTGACTTCATCTATAGATATTGTTGTTTGATAATTACTATATGTTGCGATACCACATTAACTAAGTTTAGAAATGATTAATAGTTTATAAGTTCTTAAACATCCTTTTTTATAAGTTAATTTTTAAGAATGAGTTATACCTAGTGGGTTCTTAATAAATGGTATCAGAATCACTCCACGTACAAGACCATGTTACAACGGTTGCAATCGTGCAGCACGGGAGGTGATGCCGGCATGACAGTGCTTGCCTGGAGATAGGAAAAGACTTAGCGTACAGCCAGCCCATGTGAGCGCTGAGACTGCCATGGACGTCGATTGTGGAGTGTGGTGGTTGTTACGACCCCACATCGACTAAATATGGAATTGGTTGATAGTTTATAAGCTCTTAAGCACCCTTCTCTTGTAAACTAATTTTCAAGAGTGAGTTCTACCAAGTAAATTCATAACACTATCTCCTATATTTTCCTTCGTTACAAGGCCAACATCCATATATAGTATGATCGTACTCAAAGCTAGCTACCCTTTTTTATCAATAAGCTTGGCGAATTAGGAGACAAAAACTGTAAAAAAAATCCCAAGAAGAAACATATAAAGAAAGTGCAGATCAACAGAATATAGACCACGAGACGAACCCATGATATTCCTGATCATCTGGTTCGAGTGTCCGTCCACGGGGCAGGCCAAAATGTACATTGTCCCCTAGGGATTCGATGCAGAAAGATCGCAGTAGACGGCGGCTGAGTCGGGGTATTCATTGTGGCAAGGAGATGAACCTGAGGGAGGGACAAAACCCTTTGGGAGCATGACTTCAAAAGGCCTGGTTTTCACGTTCTTGATCATGTTCTGTGTTGATCTCCTCATGATCATCTTCCTACTGTTCTTGGTGATCGGGTAGTCTTGTTTGTTCAAGACTAGAGCGTTGGTGTTCTTGATGTAGAACACAGCTTGGTACTTGGAGCTGGGAGGAGCTTTGAGTTGGATTTCATGGGAGGAGGAGGAGGAGGAAGAAGCTGGGGAAGGAAAAAAGATGGTATTGAGGAGGAGAAAAAGGAAGAGAAAGGTGCATGAGCACTTGAAGTTTTCACCCAAACCCATGAGGGATCGACCGATATAGTTAGCATGGGCTATGGTGCATAATTTGTAGAGTAATTATGAAAGGGAATTGCACTGAGATTAAGAACGGGACGTTATTTCCAAGAGGGTTATATATTGTGGGTTGTTTTGAGAGAAAAGAGAGAGTACGTGGATGTTCTGATCGGATTATCAGAATCTCTTAGAAGGTCGTCTATATTGATTTTTCTAACGGCCGGAGGCGTAATGCATGATACCTAACTTTGGTATCTATAGATAAGAGAGCAATGTTATATACAAGTTTCAAATAGATCACAAATTTCGTACAAACTCTTTGTAAAAAAAGTAGATCCCACTAAAAAAATTGTATATTTTTTATACCTTTTGAGGTATGGTTCACTTTTTTACAAAAAGATTGTACATGATTTGTCTATTTGAAACTTGTACAAATTATTTATTAGATAAATATTTGGTTTAGATAGAAATTTTATAAAACTAGATTTATAAATTGGTGTGGCTTATAATAGATGAACATGTCACTCCCACCAATCACTCATCCGTGATCTCAAACATGCAAACTTCATGGAGTAAAATTTGTTCATCTCCTAAACTCAAGCCTAGTGTAATCTTGTATAGAAGAGCAAATCAATTATTTCCTTTTGTGTAAACATTAGATTTGTATAAATAGGTTTCCACTTGTAATACAATGTGACAATTTTTAATAAAACACAAACGTGTTCAAATTTTCTTATATGGTATCACGAGACCACTATCTCAAACGAGTTTGATCCTCTTGCTTCCGCTATGTCTCAATCTCCTCCCTCTGTCACCAATTCCAACACTCCCACTCATCCACTAGAAAATATTATCATTGACATCAACGCCCATAATCAGCTGCCTTACAAGCTGACACCTCCAATTTTCCTGCATGGCATGCCCAGTTTGACTCCCTTGTCATTGGATATGACCTTTAGGACTTTATTAATGGATCCCCACCATGTCCTATGCTTGGGACTAACCCAACTACTGATCCTATTGCTACTCGCAATCGCTGAATCCGTCAAGACAAACTCCTGCTCAATGGCATTTTTGCCTCGACGTCAGAAAGTATTATTCCCTTGATTGCTACCTCTAGCACTTCAAGAGAGGCATGGCTTAAACTGACCCGTCTCTATGTAAATTGCTCTTGCACGAGGGTCATGCAACTCAAGGATCAACTTACTTCCTTGAATCAAGGTTTCAAGAGCGTCACTAAATATCTTCAACAAGTCAAATGCATTACTGATGAACTAGCACTGGTGGATTCTCCCCTCACAAATGATGATCTCACGCTCTACATTCTCAATGGCTTGGGATCTGAATTTCGTGACATCACTGCTCCAATTCGAACCAGAGAGACTCCCCTCACATTCGAAGAACTTCATGATCTGCTTGTCAATCATGAAACTTATCTCAAACGCCTTGAGACGCTGCAACAGACCACTATTGCAACTGCCAACTATCACTAGAAAAAGGTCCCTCAGTCCTCATCTCATTGAGGCAAATCTCACAGGAGCAACACCTCTCGGAGCAATCAACATTCTTCCCAACCTCAAAGCAATTCTCAGTCTTCCACCAAACCTTTTGTGATCTATCAATTCTATGCTATACCTCGTCACACGGCTCGCCAATGTAAGAAATTCTAGAACCCAACCTCTCCCATTGCTAATTGTGGTGCTACTTCCACTGAAAAACCATGGGTGGCTGACTCTAGTGCCTCTCATCATATCACCTCTAATATGTCCAAACTATCCATCCACTCCAAGTACGATGGTATTGACGAGGTCATCATTGGGGATGAATCAGGTTTGGCAATTTTTGGTACTGTGAACTTTCGGCTCCCTACTCACACCATTGCTCTAACCAACACCCTTTGTGTACCTACCATTCACAAGAATTTGATTTCAGTTCATGAATTCACCAAGACTAAGAATCTTGTTATTGAATTTCACCCCTTCACGTTTCTTGTGAAGGATCCGACATCGGGGGCGACACTAATGCAAGGCAAATGTGATAATGGCATCTACACAATTCCTGCTTCATCTTGCAATGTTGGTGCTACGAAGGAACCCTTTACAACTAAATGTGTTTCTTCAGATATTTGGCATAACCAATTGGGTCATCCCTCTCAAAAACTTGTTCATCATTTGATAAAAATGTTTCAATTACCAGCAAATGAACGTACATCTCATTCACTATGTTCCTTATGTTCTATCAATAAAAGTCACAAACTTCCTTTCCATTTATCTAGTATTTCCAGTTCCTCGCCTCTTGAGTATATGTTCATAGATGTCTAGGGTCCTGCTCCACATACTTGTCTTGAAGGTTACCATTACTATATTTTATTTGTTGATCATTATACGAAATATTGCTAGTACTTTCCTATGAAACAAAAATCTAAAGTCTCTACAATTTTCCCACAACTCAAGGCAATTCTTGAGAAACGGTTTTCCTTACCTCTCAAACATCTATACTCAGATAATGGGTTGAGTTTGTTGCTCTTAAAGGCTACCTTAGCCAGCATGGTATTTGTCATCTCACAACTGCCCCACACACTCTAGAGCAAAATGGAGTGGTTGAACATCGTCATTGGCATATAGTGGAGACAGGAATGACATTACTCCACCGTGCTCAGCTTCCTCCATCATACTAGAATTTGGCTTTTCAGACTGCAGTCTATTTAATGAACTGTATGCCAACCCCATTGCATTCTCTCCACTCACCTTTTGAAGTTCTGTTTCAATCCAGTCCCAATTATCTCAAGCTTTGGGTTTTTGGTTGTCAATGTTTCACATGGCTCAAACCGTATTCTCAACATAAATTGGATCCAAAATCTCGTCCATGCAATATCTTTGTTGGATACTCCACCTCTCAAAGTGCGTATAAGTATCTTGATCCAGTCACTAATCCCATTTTCTTATCTCGTCATGTTCATTTTGATGAAAATATTTTTCCTCAAACTTCGATATCTTCTCCTTCCCTCTCCTCTTAGCCTGTGTCCTCCTCACCTCAACTTCTAACTCTTGATCGCCTTATGCTAGATATGTCAAAGCAATCATCAGGTGGTCAGGCTTCCTTAGGTCCTCTGTTGGATGAAGCTGCTCAACAGGTGCTGTCACAACCTTGTGTTAATGTTTCCCCTTATTCGCATCCATCTGAGCATGCTCCCACATCCACAGCTCCTATTATTCCAACCCCTGACAAGGTTGCTGAAGTCAGGCCCCCTCAGCCTTTGTGCATGGTCACATGGTCCATGAATAATATTCACAAACCCAAGCACCTATTTTTGACTACAAAGCATGCATTGCCGCCATCCTTGGAGCCCACCAGTGTTCATCAAGCTCTTAAAGACCCTCATTGGCATCAAGCTATGAGTGAGGAATTTACAGCACTTGTTCGTCATGGCACCTGGAAGCTGGTCCCTGCTGCATCCCATCAGAACTTGGTTGACTCCAAATAGGTGTTCCGCATCATGAAACCCATGCCTAACGGATCCATTGATCGCTACAAAGCCCGTCTCGTCACCAAAGGATTTCATCAGTGACCCAGGCTCGACTATACAGAAACATTCTCCCCAGTCGTGAAGCCTGCTACCATTCGAATAATCCTATCTCTTGTCATGATGAATGGTTGGTCTCTCCGACAACTTGACGTTAACAATGCATTTCTTAACGGTACCCTCACCGAGGATTTGTTCATGGCACAACCAACAGGATTTATTGATACCTCTCATCCTCAGCATGTTTTTCATCTTCAGAAGTCCATTTACGGACTGAAACAAGTCCCAAGGGTCTGGTATTATGCTCTTCATGACTGTCTCTGTGACATTGGTTTTGTGAAGTCTTCCTCAAATCACTCCTTGTTTATCTACATTAATCACGGAACTGTTGCGTATTTTCTTGTCTATGTTGATGATTTAATCCTTAGTGGCAATGATTCTGTGTTCATTTCTACAGTCATCAAGCAGCTTGGCTCTCAATTCTCTCTGAAAGACCTTGGGCCTCTTCATTTCTTTTTGGGCATTAAGGTGATTCCTACTTCACATTGGCTCTTTCTCTCAGAGCACAAGTACGTGCGTGATCTTCTGCTCAAAACTAAAATGGATGGTGCTAAAGATGTCACCACCCCTCTAGCCACTTCAGGACATCTTCATCTTCATGATGGTTAAGCCCCGTTGATAGCACCACCTACAGGACTGTTATCAGTGCTCTTCAGTAATTGGCACTAACTCGTCCAGTGAATAAACTTGCTCAGTTCATGCACTACCCATCTGAAACTCACTAGATTGCTGTCTAATGGTTACTCTATTATCTCAAGAACACCATTTATCATGGGATTCACATTAAATGATCAACAACTCCTTGTCTACTCTGATGCGGACTAGGCAGGGAAAGCTAATGATCACACGTCTACCTCGGCTTACATCATCTTCCTTGGTCCTAATCCTATATCTTGGTGCACTCGGAAACAACGAATTGTGGCTCACTCCTCAACTGAAGCGGAATGCAGGGCTCTTGGTAGTGCCATGTCTGAACTTGCATGGCTTCAATCACTCTTCCATGAACTTGGCGTTAAAATCTTGTTTCCACCAAAACTTCTATGTGATAATATTGGTGCCACGAAGCTAAGTTTAAATCCGGTGCTTCATTCTTGGATGAAACATATTGCCATAGATTTACATTTAGTGCAAGATTATGTGAGAAAAGGATTGCTTTAGGTTTCTCATGTTTCGACTCATGATCAGCTAGCTGACTTAATGACCAAAGCCTTATCACGCCAGCAATTTCAGCTTCTGCGTTCCAAGATTGGTGTCGTCGACTGGAGCACCATCTTGCGGGGGCGTAATAGATGAACATGTCACTCCCACCAATCATTCACTCGTGATCTCAAACATGCAAGCTTCATGGAGTAAAATATGCTCATCTCCTAAACTCAAGCCTAGTGTAATCTTGTACAGTAGAGCAAATCAATTATTTCCTTTTGTGTAAACATTAGATTTGTATAAATAGGTTTCCTCTTGTAATATAATGTGTGACAGTTTTTAATAAAACACAAACTTGTTCAAATTTTCTTATAGCTTAGACGTCAGATTGTAAAGTCTTTTCTTATAAAGTAAATCTAATATCTCATATTAAACCATATCGGTATATAAGTTCATTTTTATAAAATATTTGTGTCCATTGACATCACACTTCTCTTTCAAAGTTAAAAGAAGCTAGCTAAAAGGGAAAAATTATAAGACAATTTAAAGTATGGATGAAATCATACTCTAATTATAGCTATCACTTCATATCAAATGGTTAAAATAAGTATTACTTTTAAGAATAATAATATATGTAAAATTATATAATTATTAAACAATTCTTTCGTTAGCTTATTTTAATTGCATAATATCTAATGATAAGGTAAAAATATCACACATTCGCTCGGGCCTAAGTCCCAGCCCACGAAAAAGCCCATATAGCCCATCTGAAGAAATGGCATTGTTTTTATAATTAGTTTTTTTGTTCTGCATTTTGTAACTGGCCCATGTTTATGTATTAGTATAATATGTTTAATACTTACTGAATTGTCGATAACTCACCCAATTGCCTTCAATATTGTCATATGATTTTGATGGTTCAGCTGGGAATCAAGAATAGGAAACATGCATGGGCGAGTTTAATTAGGCATAGTGGATTAAGTACCAAAGGATACTACGGATTATTGGAGTCTAATCTGGAAAGTTTGTATGTATTTTTAATTAGTATTTTGGAACCTTGATGACTTTATTAGACTTTGTGGAGTTTTTTTATTATTATTATACGTTGGAAGCCCCTGGAAGTTCCTCACCAACAGTAGTGATGGGTGAGGATTCTTGTGCCACGCCCTTCTCTAGGTTAGCAGGGTCATGACTGGTACGTGACCCACCACGAAATCTATCACCCTTAGTATAGAGCCTCTTTTCTTTAGTGTCCGACGGACCAGGAACGGATCTCTTCCTTCCGTGAAAGGGCCTTGGAGCCGTCGAGCTAGGCATTTGACAGCCTACAACTCGTGACCGATTTGGTGACACCAAGGAATGGCCAATGTTCGCTCGAGTGAGGATCACGTTAAAGTTGGCAGAATTTGAGTTTTTCCTACCCATAAATATTTGAGGTCCAAACCCTATGTCTCTTCCTTGGTAAGAGTAACTTCAGAATCACGATCATTGGGAGCATGATGCCATAAGGCCCTCACTGGAAGCTTTCTGTGGTCGACTTCTCCCACAAGAAACTCCCATCCAACTCTAGAAACAAAGAAGAACTTCCTATCACAGTGTTTGACGCGGGAATAACAAGGCTCCAAATGTACAAATCTATAGCCTGTCCGTGAACCGAAGCTACACTAGTTCTCGTCGTGCCGTCTAACACCATGGATATAGAAAAATTTGCAAGCAACAAGGTCTAGGTTCTCCTCTCTTGCAAACTCCAAGGCTTGCCTCCAAACATTGTAGCATGACAACATAATCCTTCAGGCGTTGCGTAAGGGTTGGACATGGGTTGTGCCCAAAAAATCCAAGATTTTGCAAATTGAGTCATAGAAAATGAGTCTTAGTCCTATATAAAAAAAAACATGCCAATATACAGTCCGACATGCTCAACAATTCCCTCCAAGTTGACAATCATGTATTTGGAGTCAAGAAGGGTCATATTCACAGACTTGGGAACATCATACCAATCCCTTACGAAATCCAATTCCACCTAACGGTAAGGCATGTATCCAGAATGAAAGGAGCAAATTTGAAATGAATGAAGTGGAAAGAGAAGAGAGAAAGGAGTTCTAAAAAGAAACAATTCCCACCAGCACACTTGCAGCTAGAATTTGCGGGATAACTATTGGATATAAATATATTTTGTAGGTGAGGAAAGAGCTTCAAACGACTAAAGGTCACAGTCACATGAAACTCACTTGACAGAGGGTGATTAAAGAACTAAACTACATCAAATGCACCATATGAGTTTAGAGATAAAGTCAACACCCGTCTCCTTCTCCTATTGGGATCAATCCATAAAGATGAACCCTAAAAAGGTGTAACCAATATAGAAGCCTAACTAACTGTATCCCAATGAGACACAAATCTCTGAAGATAAGCCCAAGCAAGATATCCATGCCAGATAGGCAGCATCAACAGCTGAACCATGTTACAAAATGAAACACACCAAACTGGGCACTGGGAATCGTACCTATGGAGAGGTCTTGCCATATTAGGTCACTTTCATCTTTATAAATAGCTTACTAGGTACGTGCCATTGAGACATAGATTCCTTTGTTATTTTAAGAGCACAACTCTTCTCTAACTTACATCAGAGGCATCTCCCACTAGGTTCTCTAGGTCTTCCTTTCTGGTTGCAAGTCGTTAGGGCATGCCGCAAGCATACATGGAAAATATTACATCAACACATTAACTTACTTCTAGTGGTCTATTTCCATAAATTGCTTACTTCCATATTGAGGTTATATGGATGTCAATAACAAACGAGTTGGAAGTTCTGATTGCTTAATTAAGTAAACATGTGCCCCAAATTGGGTTACTATATTCTCCCTCGTTTAAATTTGTTGTTAGTTTTTGGTTGTAAATTATTATCTTCATTACTTCTTTTGCTTTTATCAATGTTTTATAGATATTTAACATCTTGGTCCGTTGGAGCAGGAATTTTCTGGAGGTCTAGATGGTGGAAACGAGAGTTCTAAATACATACATGAAATAATAACCAAACATGCTAGTCGTCATAATCTAATAACTTTTTGCATCCTGAAACAGTAGTCTTTTTTTTTATCTTGTTTCGTATCACAGAAGACCCAACGCACTTTTTTTTTCTTATGCATCAGCTTTTCTTGTATAATAATAATAATAATAAATGGTACAAAATAAGTGTACACTTTTTTCGATGACTCTACCATTTCTCTTGTAATTAATTAATATGAATTCTTTAGCGTCGCCCACAAAAGCTTGGACACTGAAGAATTTTCTTGGATATTCAAGTACTTGTAGAGAGTGTAGAATTTATTATTCCAATTGATGTTTTGAGTAATTACTAGATGGGGTTTTGCCCATCAAAAGTATTTAGTTAAATTCCCCCTTTTGTTAGAAACCTTGTAGTGGAATGAATTATAATAATAATAATGATCTTGTAGAAAAAAATATCAGAAATTGTATTCATGAAATGAGAAACATAAAGGGACTGGTTCGAGGCAATCCCAACCTCCGGAATTGTTCTTTTACAATGCCAATCGATGATTCTCTTTCTCTGCTTACATTTCTTATATATTCCAGGAACTGCCTATTCCAATAACTGCCTACTTGCCCCTATCAAGTGTAAAATTACAAGAAGTAACACTACAGAAGCAAGAAAGATACTAACAGAGATAACTAATCAAATGCATCGTTTCGGTGATCATGAGCCCATATGACACACATCATGCCCTTATTTAAATGGCCGCGTATTGTCTTCTTGTCCACGACGTACTCAACTTCAGCACTTAGCTTTTTTTTTCCTTCCGAAATCTTCACCACACGCGGCTTCATAACACCTTTTGTGATTGACTTCTCCAGTTTTTCAAGCAATCGATTGATTCGTACAAATTTTTGTTACTAAATCATTATACATCACCTAAAAGTAAGGTTACATCATTGCCTTTGAGTAACCATTAGGTCACTTAGCAATCCATTTCTCCATTCTCGTTATGAAGTAGAAACAGATGATCACCATCTCGGATGACATTTATGTCATCTATTTCTGCATTCTCCACGTTAATGACTTTTGCAGGTTTTTGAACTCCAAACTTCTCACCTGCAGTTTTACAAGACGCTAGGTAACCCTCAGGATAAATCTAGGGGAACAAACTATGCTTAAATGAGATTTAGTTTTCCTTTTCTTTTCTGCCTTTCTTAAATTTGTAATAAGCTTAATTAGAATTCCCAGTTTTCAGGTTAGTTCTAGTCTTTTTAATTCAAACTATACTTACCGGCTATTTTGAGCAGATCCTCTATCGAATCAGGTAAGATTATTAGCTTTCCAAGTTGCCTCTGTAATGTACCATCATGTTGAAGCCTCATGTGGATGGTGATTCTCTTCTTCATCACTTTAGTCACTTCTGTGTCAATGGGAAAACTATATCTGCTTGAGCAGGAGTTTGTGGGTTCTTTTCTTAAGTGGGAGTCGATAGATTGAGGACCTTGCTTACCGTGTTTGCTTTGACTATACATGCTGTTGTCTGCCGATTCAGGCACAATTAAATCTATTCTGTGCTCATCTGGTTTCCTTCTATTGTCATAACTTAGTAAAAGGTCATATATGCTCTTGTTTCCTTGCTGTTCGGCTAGAGCTTTTGGTGTCCATCCTCTGGCATCTTGTTTGTTTACATTAGCACCTCCTTCCAGTAGAAGTTTGACCATCTCAAGATGCCCCCTGCGAACTGCAGCATGAAGAGCTGTTTGGCCATCCTCAGCCATCAAATTTACATCCATTGTGGATCTCTTAAAGACTTGACATTTGCCAGTTTCACTCGGCTCTATAGTCTCTGATCCTTTGCTATAAACATCCATTGCTTCCTGCATTGATGAATAATCGTGTGAGTACTTATCTTGACATCCTGCAGGTGACAAGCTTCCTTCAATGGGTTCTCCATCAAGCCATTCTCTGGGGATCAGTTCTGGATCTTTATGTGCGTTTTCAAAGCCCAAGGTTTCTCGACCCTTCATTTTCTGTTGAGTGCAGCATTGGTTCTCAGTTATATGTTTCAGAAAGAATGGAAAAACTCATAATGGTTACCTTTTTCCCCCCTCTAGAGGATGAATAATGCTGTAACTACCTGGAAAAGATTGTTCATAATGATGTGCCTATCCTTGGCATTTGCTTGCATGATATTGATCAGTGAAGTTCTGTTGAGTCGCAGTATTTGACAAATCTTAGTCGTCCGAACCGTGAAAGGCTGCGGCCTATACAATAAGACTCCAAACTCTCCGAACGAATCTCCTGCAATTGCCTTTCCAAGAACCTGCATAGTGGATGTTGGAATGTGATCTGTTTTATCTTTGTATTTCTGTTCAATATGAAATGTATGTTATGGTTGACGACGTACTTTGTCTCGCCCATCGGTACGGCACAGGAAATGCTGCATCATTTTCGAACCAACATTATGTTAGTAGGCATTATTTAGGAAACTTTGCATCCAGATTCAAAAATAAACGAAAATTAGCTCACCACCACGCCTGAGACCAGAATATAAAGATCTGTTGGAGCCTCATTCTGCAGAATTACATCTTCCTTGGGTGGAAAATACTCGGCCTCCATTTCTGAAACCTTTTTGTGAAACAGTATAGATTGACTTAGCATCTTTATAATGACCAATGCGCCATGAAAGAACTCCAAACTCATAGTTTACCCAATAATGATCTACTCGAGTTTAATAAGCCATGTGAACTATTACCAATTGGAAAAGGAGGTCACGAGAAGCCCCTTGGAAGAGATGGACTTTCTGGACAATGGGGAAGAAGAGAAAGTCTGCGATGCTTGAGCGAATAGCTTTTGGTAGACCATTTAGGGTCCCTTGTTGATTCAATCCTTCTGTTTTGAACTTGAGACATATGTGTGACAGCATCTGATCCTGTATGCAGGGGGACAACTGGTTTCGTGCTGCAAATTCTGAGGCAGCTCTCACTCTATCTCTCTGTAGAACCAAAGCAAGCTTCTTGATAAGCATCCAGACCCAGAGGGAGATAATAAAAGAGTAATGTTATATACTAAGAAATTGCCGCGAAATCATTTTGAAAAAGGAGAATCTACTATTAATAAAATAATTTGTTTTATATAGATTCTATATTTATTCATTTTTTTAAAAAAATTGTATGGTGCTTGCACACTCCACAACTACAAATATCATTTCTCTTTGCACAATATGTATTGTGTGGCGCTTCTGGTTTTACCAGTTCTCATCTGATTTTTCCGCTATATTATATATATAGTATATATATATATAATATACTATATATATTATAGTATATAATAATATAGTGATAATATATTGTAATATATTATAATTGTATTATAAATTATAGTGATATATTATATATATTATATAATATAGTGATATATTATAGTATATTATAATATATATAGTGATATTGTATTAGTATAACTATTAATACTATAGACTATAGTGATAATGTATAGTTATTTATATAGAATTTTAAAATTTAATGTTATTTTAATTAGTAATTTAACATATAAGACAAGATTATTTTATATATAATTATATATGGTAGATATAATAAAAATTTTATATAATATAAAAAATATTTTATATAATATAAAAAATTAAATTATATATTTAAATGAACCGATCCGATCCGGTTCAATGTTAGAAAAAGAAAAATTGAAATAAATCGAAACGATTTTGATTGATTTTGAAAAAAATAGAACCGATATCAAACCGAATCGATTTAGAATTGGACCAGACAGTTCGGTCCGATTTACCGGTTCACTAACTTTTTTTCTTTTTTCTTACCCCTCCTTGTAAGACTAACTTCATTCTGTCTTTCTTTCTTCCAGGGCGTCAAATTAAGTTCGGATAAAAACTTGAGCTAGCGGAGATTTTCCATTCATGTTTGGTAGTTTTTATTCAAACTTGAGGAGATCATGTTGATCCGCCCCAAGACGCCATCCTATCTTAGAACAATGCATATCATGCATGTTTACAATTGTGTATCTAAGCACATATATATATATATATATATATATATATATATCTCATGTATAAATGCATGTATTCCAATTTAAAGAACTGGACTAGAAGTGGAGGTACTAACAACGTAAAATCGCAAATATTATTCACGTGGTTAATTTGGAGTTGCTCCAGGATTTTAGCTTTCCCCATAAAATTGTCAGAATGTCTGGGGTAGATAGGACATCTTCCAAAAACAACTTTCGAGTTTTTCCCCCAAGAAATCATGGGGCCTTTAGTGGTAGTAGTACTACTGGTGATTGGAGCTGATCACTCCGGGTTTATGTGTGTGTGTGCGCGCATGTGTCGTGTGTATGTGCGTGTGAAGAATGAATATTAATTGAAGCGAGCTAGAAGGCAATAGTAATATTAATGATGAGAGAAGATACAAGAAATTAAGACCACATACGAAACATCGAGTTCGGCTTGTCCAATGAACAACAAGGTTTGTCATGTTTCCAATGAGGTAAGCCGTCAATCCCAAGTTGAAGAGCATGTAGAAGATATCGAACAGCATCTCCCTGGGGTTTGCCGCATGAAAGTCCCCGTACCCAGTAGTTGTCAATGTCGTTATAGACCAGTATATTGAAGTTACATATCTTTCCCAAAGACCATCTTCTTTGAAATCTCGGTTTTTTTCCCCAATCCAGGTTCTACCTGGATCAGGGTATCTCGCTGCAATAAGATAGTTTATGCAGCCAGCAAGGTGTACAGTAAATAGGGTCACCTGGCATCCACATGAAATTGAATATCGAAGTTGCATTTTAGATCATGACTTGGAAATTAATTAAAAATTAACAAAGGAAAATTCTATATACCACACCATCATATTACTTTCATTCTACTATATAAAATGTGGCACATTTATCATCATTGAATGATCTTTTATTAGATAATTTTTTATCATTTAATGGTGATAAATATGTCACATATTTCGTAGTGAGGTGAAAGTGGGATGAGAGTGTGTGTACAAAGGAAACATTGTATCAAAACTTTAGTGACTTACAGAAATGAGCTTTATGCACCTAGTCCAGAAATAATTGAAGCGAATGTCCTTTTCAAGCCTGAAGAAATTATGTGGAAACTTTGCTTGTTAGTTTATTATATTTTGATTCTTCCACCTTGAGAATATATTGGGGATTTTGAAGAAACCAAAGGCAGAATATTGAATATGAAGATATATATAGACCTTGCAAATAGGGAGCTGACTCGTCTGAGACGCCAGAGTCTGAGCATGTTGAGTAGTTTAAACCCAAGTTCGCCGCTATTATTTGTGAACAGAAGGCTGATTGGCTGAAATGGTGCAGTGGAACAGACATCGAAGATAAACCAGGTAGATATGTACCTGAAATGTTAACGTACGTTGTTGGATTGGGATCATATATATATATATATGTATGTAAGAAAGAAGCTAAGTGATTTCTCTTAGAGAAGCAGAATCGTTGGTTTATGTAATTAAGCTAGCTGCGCGAATTAAGTTTACCACCAAAGGATGCAAAGATTGTTCACCTGACTGCAATTTTCTTGGGATCATCGACAAGAAGATAAGAGTGGCTGTCTAGATATGCAACAAAGAAGGTGAGAATAATGTCAATGGCAAAGAAGCCATTGACAATGTTGTCGAAGATGAAGAGTGCGTCTTGTTTGTAAGGCAGAAATGCAAACTCGAATGGGCAAATCCAGGCAGAATAAATGACTAAAACAACCAGTAACATCTCCCAAGCCCTGAAAACGAGGAATAATAAGAAGCAGCAGCTATGTAATTATGCAAGAAATATTAGAACGAACGATAATATTATTCCGGCAAAGGTCATGAACATCAACCTATAACGAGGACTGAAAGGCGACACTATGTATCTTCGAAGCTTAGTTGCCTGGTTGATTCTGGCACCAAGGGATGGTAAGAGATGATCATTGGAGATGAAGCTGCTACGGCCAGCACTCTCCATATGGAATTCAGCCACGCAGAACCGGTTGAAGAAGGTTTTTGCACCGGAAAACGACATGTACCTTTCTTTTCTTTTCTTTTTTGGAGTTCCTCAAAGTCTACGTACAGTAGATCATACCGTCAAAAAACTTCTGCCGGGGTTAGTGATTGATGATCCTCTTGGAACGGTTATAAATAATGAGTTTTGTTGACTCTGGTGACAGCTCGGGTTAATGGTTTTTTTTTTCTCTTTTTGTCGCTTTCTCTCTTGCTATGCTCGTGACAACTTTGGAACCATATGTACTGTATTTATGTATGTATGTATGCATGCATGCATGGAGATGAAAGTTGTCAAAAGGTGAAACCGGAATTAATTTCCATTATGTTTGAACAAGAAAGGTACACAATAAGCCGATGAAAGAAAGCAAATTGGGACAGTGGCAGACATGAGAGTTTCTGTAATGCATGCAGTTGCAGAGACGATGAGTTGTCGAAGATCAGAGACATGAGAGAACAGCAGGACATGAGACAGAGAGCAGAGAACATGGTAATGGTTTTTGTACTGATTGTGTTAATGGTGGTGGTGGTGGTGGTGGGAAATCCATCATATGTAAATGTGGAGGGAGGCGTGAATATTGGTGGATGATCATAGAGAAGGATAGATGATCAGTTTGAGTGAGAATAATATATGGTGTTTTCATTTCAAGTTAATAGTAATATTACTTAATATGGACCAGACAGCTAGCCATCATAGACCTACTGGGGAGGGGCTTGATCGACTTATGGATGCCAGGTGGACCAATAACAGGTGGGAACATGCCCCACATGACTTGACAATTTCTAGAGAAGTACTTGTCATTATTCCAATGCGACCCTTGGAGTACTGTTGTGTCTATGTGATATATAATTTGAAAGAAAGAACACATGGAAGTCTGAGCAGGCAAAGAAAAAGACATTCATGCGCAGGAGTATTAACAGGCTAACAGCAAATTATTTTGAATTTTTATGGTACGAGTAATTTACTCAATTCATATTTCATAGTTCTGAAATCTTTTAGCTCTGATCTGTACAAAAGAAAAGCCTTCAAATTCTTGAGTACTTCAGTTTGGTTGGGATTCAATTCCCATGAGTTAGCCTCGTGATCAGAAGTTGTTCAGTACTGGTTGTGAACTTGTGAGGCTAGAAGGATGTGCGTACGTGGACAATCTACAAATCTATCTGATCTTGCTGATATTGTTGTGAAAAACGACGATGAAAAATTAAGTAAATGTAAATACAAGCAAATCAGAAAATCAACATGGTTCGACAACGTGTCTGCATTCACAAAATTACAAAGGATTTTCTTATATTGAGGAATCACAAAATACACTTGAGGGCGAAATCTCACTGTTTAGAATATTTAGGATGTACTAAACTGTTTATTAAGTACATATTTATAGTATGACACAGTAGAAATCTTAATTTTCACTATTCTACATTATTTACTCTAGCGAAGTGTCGAGTGCATCTTTAATAAAATCTCTGTCCGATTTTAACTCGAGCCAACACACTAACAAAATCTGGCTCTACAAACCCAACATATTATATATATAAATATATATATATTCTATAATATATAAGTCCCCACACGGGAAAAGGATGCTCTGCCTCATGAATTCTGTGAAGGGAAAACGAATGGTCATCTATCAAGTGCAACCTAATTTTTGGGTGTTAGTATAATAATCAAGTCAAACCCAATTCCCATTTATCTTTATCTTCTCTAATTTCATGTCTGTTTTTATTATTACAGATCGAACTTCCGAGTAAATAATGGTAAGATCGAGTAGATAATGAACAGAACTTCCGATATTACTGCATGCATGCATGTACGTAATTCTTCGGTCCCCTCTTTAAAATAAGTCTATATATATATATATATATATATATAAAAGAAAAAGAAAAGTACGTATAATCATTTTATGTATTCTCTTTATTTCATAATTTCCTGCCATTTTTACCAAAGAATTAAACATTGAAGAAAAAAGATACGTTCTCTCTCTTTTTCACTCTTGTTTTGCAGTGATCTAACAGCGGTCAAGTTGCCATCCATGTTTGTAGCGAATGATTCGATTAAATAATTATGCGCGCGGTTATAAACAAAAATACTGAAGTACTTTTAATTTATGCAGTCTCAACATTTTTCCCCCTGTTACGTACGTATATACGCTTAATCATGCAACAGCTCTTGACTCACCAATGACATATTTGGTAGAACTGTAGCACGTTGCCTTTTTTTTCCGTGTTCACAATCGGGAAGACTTTGGAATTAGGGGGAAGCTGGCCGACTAGCGGCCATTACATTGGCTGTTGCATGCATATATAGGTATAATTAACGATTTAGGCCTGGTTTGGTTATCAAAATAAAGATGAGACTCATCTCATGTAATAATTATAATTTTCTCAAATTTTCACATAAAATATAATAAATAATTCAAATTTAAAAAATTTAAAAACAAAAATAAATATTAAAAAATTATATTCTAATAATATTTTATTTAACTTTTAACTTTTTTCTTATCTCATCATTGTAACCAAACAAGTCCTAATAATGTGTAGTTCAATGACAAAAAGCAAGATGCATGCAATGATGCAAACGTCTCTCGTCTAAAAAATAAATAAGTTATGATGAGAGAGAGAGAGAAGGAAGAAAGTTGATCTTGTGATGGTTGGAAGGCCACGGGAAAACGTCTAGCTAGCTTTGGTGGTCCTGTACTTAAAATGATGTATGGTTCATGATCCATGAACCATCATGATCATGAGATTGCCCCATGCAACTTTAATTCTTATACTTCTCCATCGCGTGGTCCTTTATTTTGGTTACTGGTCTCGTGCTTCTTTGGAAAGTAGAGGCGGCTTACAAAGTATATAATGAATATATCATTAGGTCCCCCAGTTAATGTTGATGGATCAAATCTTCTGAGTCACATGCAATATATTATAAGAGTACTCTTCAACTTTTTGGCATTTCCTGTCGAAGAGAATGTGTTCAGATTACATATTCCAACTATCCGATCAGTATTATAGTCAATGAAAATCATACATGATATATGTATGTTTGATATATAGCAGTTGAAATATATCTAATGGTCCATATCGACATGAATATGCATGAATTAACCCAGTATTGCAGATTAGTTTGAATTCCTGAACGTTTAGAACATGCAAAATGGGAGAAAAAATAATTATGTAGCGAGCACGCATTTTAAGCTTTATAACTCGATCTTTGCATGTTTAGAATTTTACATGCAAACGTCAAAAATCAACATCATGTCTAGGTTAACCATTTGTGTGGTATATGCATGCATGCAGGTTGCCGCCGTCCACTTTCTTGACCCAAAAAAAAAAAGAACAGAGATCATGAGATCTGAATTACGTATCCGTTTAACGATGGAAGATCATCTTAACATTTAACTTGATAATAAAATGAAGTTCAGATCATTTTGAATTAACATATATATATAGAGAAATAGGTCATGATATATAGATCAAGACCACACGTATTTCTGACCAAAACTCAAAAGAATATTCATGCATCCAGCTTAATTAATCAGTTTGATCCTCGCATCTTTCTTTTTCCAATTGCTGGAGTTATATATAATACATTTTGCTTCTTCTCGAATCCTCTAATTAGATGGAACTCTAGCTAGCTGATCTCTCCGAAAAACGTGCAGGCCACCCATGATATAATATATACGTGAAGTGGCTTTTGGTTTAGAAGAACAAATTATCTGTCTATGTTCTCATAATTTGGTCAACTTTCCCGTTACGAAAAGCAATATTATTGTTGGAAAGCAGATATGGCCTAATTTGAAGAATATGAGGTCAAATATCACTTCACTCAATGTTAAAAGTACATCACATATGATAGAATAACGCTAGATACAATCATACAGTGAGCAAACATCGCACATCCCTATAAAAAAATAAATTGAGCTCATCGTAAAAAAATAAATTTTTTATATGAATCACAGATTTTCCTTTCAAAGAAAATGCGCAAACTCAAACACTTTTAATTTTTTAACATATAAATTATTTCCCTATTTGATATCTCCCAATTTCAGTTGGACGGTAAGGCTAGCTAGCTTTATGAAAGGCTTTGACCAGATCGATTGTTAATACTCAAGAATATTACATAGCAATCTCCAAAATCAACCCGCCTGATTCCACTCCTCTCTTTTTCATTAACTAATTCGGTCGGTTTACCTAATTATTAGATTAGTAGATCATCATATCATGCCATGTTTATTTTTTAATTTTTATAGGCTATTATCATGCAATAATATTTAATTAAGGGTGGAAATTATCTTTCTCCCAAAAATAATGTAATTAAGAGATTAATCTAGAAAATTAATTATATCATGTAAAATTGCGATAATTAGTGACCAAATTATCAGATTTTCACTATTTAATATGTAAGTCTTGTCGGGTTGATCAAATAATTAATATCATGGGAAACTTCAATTAAGCTTGATAATTTCATACATATTAATTGTACTACGTACGTACATGTCTCTAATTTATTAACACAAAGTAAACATATCCGCATCTGAATAATTAATATAATTATTGTAATTAATAAAACTGAGGACATGAGATGAGAGCTGGCAACTAATTTCCCGACCACTTTCATGGTCTAGGCCCGACATCATGAGTTGGCCCAAATGTCTTACTAATATTTAAACTGCTAGCTTTGTCCTACGTACTCGTGCAAACAAATTAGCTATGGCATGATATCTGTACTGCAAATTATTTTGTTTGCAACATCATATATTGTGAATCATCCATATATGATTCAAAACATGACTGCCGTTGAGCAAAGGGTTATTATCTTATTTAATTTGCATGATCTTCTAATTATATAAGAACATAATGCGATCGAGTACTGCTGCATGCAGCCTAGTCAGTTGCATGCAGTATAATATATAAATAAGAACAATGTTACTTTCCATTCTAGTTTTTGTCATCCTCAAACACACTTGATGATATATATGCATGACATATTTCAAATTATTATTATTTATAATTACTTAAATAGTATTTGTTTGAAATGTGTCACGTTATCAAGTATATATGTTTGAGGATGACAAAATTTGGAATAAAGAGAAACATTACAACTTATAATATATAGTGCACTTGTAGAAGACATGAGCTGTCTTAATTAGTAGGCTAAATGGCTTTTGTTATGAGCTAGAGTTGAAACGAGAATGTGGTTCTTTCTTACGACCACAAAAAGAAAAGAATTTAAAAGAAAACGAAAATCACCCTCGAGCGCGCCATTATATATATATATATATAAGAAGTATTAAAGTTCAGTTAATTGGATACTAAGATGAGATAAGATGATTTTAAATAAAAGTTGAATAAAATATTATTATAATATTATTTTTTTAATATTATTATTATTATTAGATTTGAAAAAGTTGAATTATTTGTTATATTTTGTGTAAACATTTAAAAAAAATTGTTATATTTGTTATATTTTTACCATCAAAACGAAAAATTCTCTTTCTGACCTGATCTTCTCCAGCTGAGTCATGAGTGATGAGTGGAAACTTAAGACGGGACAAAAATAGTGATCTGGCGCATCTCCATATTCCTCATCTTCTCCAGCTTTTGGGTATATATACAAGGCCGGCCAAGGCCAGCGGCCAGAAAGTTCATGATTGGTCCGTAAGCCATGTGCTTGATTCATTGATCAATATGAATTTAAGATTAATGTTCAAAAAGAGTATCACTTATATTTTATATATCGACAAATATTAGATTCACAAAAGTAAAATTTATAAACTGATATAGTTAGATATAATTATACCTGGGATCTATTTTATACTAAAAAGAGTTAATTTGCAATCTAATGTACCTCAACAAAGTTTAAGCATATTTTGCCTTAATTTATGACCCTGATTAGGATATTCAAGCTTTAAGAGAATATTAGGGTAGTTGGCTGATCATTCTTAACATTACCAATCCCAACAAAGATTCTGTCCATATCGATTAAGCTTTCAAATTTCATTAAGGAATAACTTTTAATTTGTAATATGCATAATAATAAATAAATAATTTCATGATCATTATATATATATATATATATATATAGGAAGGTGCCATATTTTATGTAGTCTCAGCTAGGCAACAAAGCCTTTTGGATTTGTATATAACCATGCATGAAGCATTTAAAACCCGATATCCGAATCAGGTGTACCCAAATTTTCCTATGCGGGTACCAGTTTCCAGACCGGGCTGGAAAAAATCCGACTAGAATGAACAGGCCTATATGGCATTCTTGCCTGAATACTAAATACGTCAAGACGGAAGTTCAGTCTTTTTCTAAATGTGAGTTTGAAGTGAAAATAATGTGAGAAGTAAATGCTTCCATTTTGTATTTTGGGACATCCAAAAACAATTCCTCGAGTTTCAAACTCCCCCTCTAGATCTAGAAGCTCCCAGCTCCTTTCTTGGTCATTTCTTTCGGAGTAAAACCTCAACTAAAATATCTATTAATTTCTCTAATAATGGTTCTGAAATACTAATTAATTAACAAAAATGGACAAATTCTAAGGGGTTGGGCCAAAATTAAATGCAAAATAAGTAAAATGTCCTGTCTATTTGAAATGGAAGGAGTAATTTCTTGTCGTCATTTTTGGGTGAAGATACAACAATATGCATGCAATAACCAGTAGTCTACTTACAATATTATAATGCATACAATTAGGGAGGCCGTGATGAATGTGACAAAAAATAAGAAAGCAACCCAAGTGGGGTGCAGGCTAGGCCGTAAAAGTGTATACATATATTTGATATTTCTATGACCAAGATTTGAGCATGCAGGGGAATATACTTTGGGCTCCTTTAAATGTTAGATATCTATTCATCCCCCACTTAAAAAGACTCACATGGAGTAAAAGGCATGCATGCAGCAGGTACCTGAGTGGAGTACTGCAACTCTGGGCGTACCTCGTTTGGCAGCACTCATCCTGCTTCAAACCATACAAAAACGTGCACGCATACATAATATATATTTATATATATGAGAAGTATTCTTTGATTTACCAAAAAAAAATCTTATAAAAATAAACTATGTAATTTGTTGTGGTATATCAGATTTTAAAGAAAATTTGGCAAATCGTATCTAATCAGATTAGTTAACTTTGATTTTGTGAGATCTCGTTGTAAACCTATCGCTGTAAATCGTAAGTCGGGTTAAGAATTTACCACTAATATGAGATGGAAGTGCTTTCTGGCACACCACTACGTACATAATTTCATTCAATGAGGAGAACACCCACCACGCACCTTTGTTTGTGCCCCCTTTATGCATATTTTGTAATGTCCAGTACTTTGCTACGATTCTCTGAAGGATATGGAAGATCAAGAACTTGTGATATATCTTGAACAATACCCAGTTTACAGCTTGGTGCATGGTGACAATAGTGGGCTCTAGAAAGAGTGAAATATAATAATTAAAAAAAAAACAGGGATCGATGATCGGCTGCTAGAGCAAATATGAATGGTGGAAGATGCAATAATACTGATCAATGCCTACACGCAAGAAAGCAAAACATGACTTGGAGATTTTCTATCAGAGTTGACGCCAAAGTTTTCAAATCACCGAGAAAAATGGTCACATGAAGGAGATTAGGGGAACTAATCCCTGCACATGATTGATGCAACCTCACCACTCATGCATTCACCCATCATGTCTATTAATTGATTCCACCATTACCAAATCATGATATGAAATGAATATATAGAATATTGGGGGTTGGAAAGGCACCTTAATTTGTATGTAATTATATAGCGAGTTGTTTTTTAGATAACAATGTCCTCTTTTTTCTCTAATCAAATACCAAATTTGCTTTGTACTATGTTTTGTAGTCAAGAAATGATCTAGCACAAAGAGATTCTACAAAAGTAAACTCACAAACTAGTGTGGTTTGATGTGGTACATTAAATTATAAAATTATTTTTATTATAAAGTAGATCTAACGTATCGTATGAACTCGTGTTAATTTATAAGTTTAATTTCGTATAATCTCTTTATGGTTGTAACATTTCTCTTTATAATTTGAGCCAAAAGCTCAAAAGTATGTATATATATATATATATATATATATATATATTTGTATGTGTGTGTAATACTTTTCAAACGGAGAACAGTGAGAATGCGCAACAATTTTGAGGTTACAATTAATGCATATAAACTGTATATTCTGGTTGTTGGTTGCTGATGGAATGGACCAAAAAATAAGAGGATAGAGAGCGAGAGGCGTCATAATAAGAGGAAAGTGGCGCTGAAGATGGTAGAGGAGAGGATGAGAAACAAGGGAGATCGGTAATGGGGGAGATAAGGAGTTGCATTTGTTGGAAAAATACAGCATTAGGCAGAGATTGAAAAGAAAAGTGAGAGCATTCAAAGAGAGTCATCTAGCTACTTGCATGAGATACAAAAATATTCTTGTAATTTTTTAATTTAAAATTTTATAAAATTAAAACAAATGCATGCATTACCAAAAATCATCTCAAATTCTGGTGTACAAACTTTTTGAGAAAATGAAAAACTAAAGATGTTATAGTATATCCTGTGTTATGTTTTAAATGTGCTGAGAAACTAAGCAATTTCAACAATTGTAAAAATTTATTTTTCTACAAGAATTTTTCTTAGGAATTGAGAATTTTCTCTATATAAATTGTGAATGAAAAAATAATCTAAATAAAAAAATATATAAATTTCCCAGTGTTTGTTACATGGAAATATATCATAAAACGGCTGCTTTTCTGGTGGCAGGTGACAATTTTCTACGAGATGCTTTGAAAAGAATCTGAATCCTAAGGATAGAAGCAACAGACACTACAAACAATTACTCACCAGTAATATAATCCGACTTCTACTTCCATCGGCTCAAATATATCTGCCACAAGGCATTGCTACATGGGTCTGGCTTGCCTTCTGTGCAAAAGTAACAGGATATCTCTTGTTTAAAAAGTTAATGGCTAGTATTGCATGTGGACAAGCCAGAGCTCTTAATTTTTTTCCTTTAATTTCGTGTATTTTCTTTGAAAAAAATGAATAAATTTGAAATTTATATAAAAAAAAAAAATCATATTTTTAATAGTAAAACTCACTTTTTTTTAAAGAAATACACGAGATTTGGACATTCTAATATTGTATCTAACATTACTTATAAAATTTTTTGTCAAAATTTTATTAAAAATAAATTTAAAGAGACCAACAAGAATATCCTTGTATTTGTTATGTTATTTGCATGTCGGTATATAATATATTATTTATTATAAATATTAAAAAACAAAGAAATATAAGTGAAATGAGAGTGGCTACCGAAAAAAGTTAACGAATGACTTTTTTATTTTATTTTTTGTTTTTTTACTTAATAATTAAAGAAATATTTTTTCATGAGTTTGGGATATTTGTTTTTAAAAATGTTTAATGGATATAAAAAATATTTGAAAAAAAAAAAGAAACAAAACAAATTGCATTGTTCGTTACAAAAATATAAATATTTTTTATACTAGTTGCTATGTTTAACGGGTAAATAGATTTTTTTTTTTTTAATTACTAGTGTGTTTAATGGATAAATAAACAATTTTATTTTTTATTGAAAAAGTCATAGCTGATCAAATGTGTTGGGAGAGATTGAAGTTATTGTAATGAGTGGCATGACGTGCCACTGTGAGGAGAAAGAAAATAGTAAAAAATAAGGGATTCGGCTTGTTGATCAACAGGTAATATTAGCCATTGATCTTTGTAACCGGAGATGTCCTGTTATTTTTACACAGGAGGCAAGTCAGATCCTTGCTACATTCTATACATTTAAGATGCAATTAGTAGTATTATCCCATCCCTTCTTTTTGATTGGGGCAACATCCTATGATGTTATTTTTTATATACAAACATCCTATGATGTTATTGAAACAAGAGAGATGCAACCAGAGAGTAGATCCCAACAATAATGCCATTAAAGTTGAGACAATGCTAACCAAAATAACAATAGTTGGAAATGGAAATGGGCAACCAAAAACAGCGTCCCGACTAATTTTGAGAGTGCACAAGCCCTTAGCAAGGAATTTTCCGTAAGGGCACCTCAAGTAATTCAAGAGAAAAATTCTCCAATCCGATGGCTCCTAGAGGTTGTTTGCACCCAATGAGATTTGAACATTAGATTTGGGGGAGCATACCCCCAAGCCTAAGGCCTTTACCACTTGAGCCAAGCCCAGGTTTAGTTGGAAATGGACATTGTTGATAGTGGTAATCACCATTTGTTTCTCTGTATAATGGCAAACCAACATGTCTTCCTTAAAGAAAAGGAAAGGAGGAAATTGAAGGATAGCCAAATACATGACCGAGATCAACATTTTCCACAAACAGTTTAACATCCCACAATTGCTAGAGTGACCATGGTAACAGTTGGTAATCGCAATGTAGTAGCTTTGATTAGAAACAGGTAACTACTACAGCACAAGCCTCCGTAGAGATATATAAAGCATATCAAAGCTCGAAAATTGGTGTGAAAGTAAACTATGCCTTGGATTTTCCAGCCTGGATAGATTGAATTCTCTGTTGTAGCTTTAATATCTGCAAGATGACAAAATCAGTAAAAGCAATTAATGTCTGATTGAAATAAATGATCTCACACTGTATAAAAACAGCATATTGATACAGCCACACCCAGTTTTTGTAGTTAAGTTCATTCACAATAATTCATGGGATTATACATTAAAATATGAAAGAAAAGGGCATAAAAATATACAGTTGAAATTTAATGAGCAAAATATAAAGATGGAGTAAAATATAAACAACTAACATATTTTAGCTACAAAGTATCAACACAAACAGGAATGTATTGAGTTCTATGGTAGACAACTCCACACACCAGAATACATCACTCTTTCTTAGTTTTAAGTTAGTTGAGGTCAAGGCTGGCTTAGGCCACAGAAAATATCGACATAAAAGATATGACATAGAATATGGCCCCTTGATAACTGAATGGCAAAAACAAGAGAGTTTTAGGTTTGTGTTGGCCCTTACCATAAGCCATTCCAATTACGGTATAATGGCAAAACTATATATTATTTCCTTTTTTATTTTCCTTTCTTCCTACCAAACGTTGGAAAAAATAGCTCTGTAGTGAAGGCCACCTGGTCCTATTACTGTCTTCTATAATACACTCCTTACTATACCCTAATGGTACTCTGCTTTGCACAAGGGAGTACGCATGATTTTACTTTTCCTTTCCCCTACCTTTTAACTATATAACAAATAGTAACCTCCACTCCCCTTTCATCCCCCTCAGCCCCCTTTTCATTTAATCCAATTGCCTGAGGACAAGGACCTAATGTTTGAAACCCCTGTTAACAAGATTCCTTTTCTTTTCAAAGTGAGACTTCCACATCATACTGCTCCGTACCAAGCTTCCATCACTAGCCCTTGTCATTAGACCACTATCTATCTATGCATGTATTTTTTCAGCCTAGAGTCTCAAATCTTTTGCTTCTCAGATAGCAGCAGAGGATGCAGCATGCATTGGAGAGATGCCCGCTCGTAGGGTTTATTTGACATTTTGCACAATGATTTTTCCAGAAAATCTCCACAACGCGAGCTTGGAACTACAAGAATGGAATTTTAGTGTAGGTGTTGGTATGAACTGACAGCAAGACCTTCCTTATTTAGCTTTCCTAATCTGTATATATATACTTCCTTACTTAGACAGATCATGTTCCTTACTTAGACAGATTATGGAAATAGTCCTAGTTTCCTTTTGTAGACAGATTTGATTGCTGTAAATTTGGCTTGATTCTAGCCTTGTATCACGCACACTTGTGCCGATATAATGAAAGAAAATCCTTACAAAGGAGGTGTTCAATCCAATTTGACATGAACATCTATCATATGTCCTGATGTCTAGGTATAAAACTCATGTTCTTTCAGACTTCCAAATATTCTAACAACATAAAGGTATGAGATGAAATACACATCAAGATTCTCAACTCATTATCATGGTTACAGTGAACTGGAAAAAAATATTGATATCACATTGTTCTGAAGAATCAGAGATATTTGGAATAACTTGGGCATTATGAGAGTGATGTGTGAGTGCTTGTCGTGTGTGTGTGTGTGTGAAAGGAAGAATACAAACCGAGTCTCTCTTGCTGTTTTGCTTCTCCTCCAAATCTTGAAGAGTTGTATCAAGTCGTTTCCTGTCAGGTGAAAATGTTCTATAGTCAAATATCAACAAAAACAGCAATAATATGGCAACGGCAACAATGATGCTGATGATATAACAAGAACAAGAAGAAAATGAAGATAAATAATTTGACAGTACAGATAACAGGAGAAGATTGAAATGAATAAAAATGGGAGAAGAAACATCACAGGCTCCATGAGTGGAAAATTCGAACCCCATCATGCCTGTTTTTCAGTAAATACGCATCAAATTATTTGCTGGGATGGAGTGTAATAGCATACATGCGAAATAGGTTTTGTCCTATCATTCTGCATTTCTCAGTCAGTTTATTGCCTCTCTTCCAATCCAATGGGGTTAATTCATACTTCGGGAGATTTGTTTGTCATGGATTGAACATTCCTGATGTCAGTAATATTTTACCACTATGATCCACAGACTCTTCCGAGCAAAGGGCATCCATTGCCATCCACAAAGAAGTAGATTGCTGCATTTCCCATGACTTATCTGGGACTTCCATCGGGGATTGCATCGAGGGCGTCTTCCGTTTGGGATACGGTGACCAAAAGAATAGAGAGGAGATTGGCAGGGTGGAAGAGAATGTACTTGTCAAAAGGAGGTAGGATTACTTTGATAAAGAGTACACTTTCTAACCTACCAACCTATTTCTTGTCTCTTTTCCCTATACCGGCAAGAGTGGCGGCCCGTATCGAGAAGTTACAACAAGATTTCTAGTGGGGAGAAATGGGGGACGAGTTTAAGTTCCATCTAGTCAAATGGGAGAAGGTATGTCGTCCGATCTCTAATGGTGGCTTGGGTATAAGAAATTTGAGCTTGTTTAATCGGGCATTAGTCGGCAAATGGTTGTGGAGATATAACAATGAACCAGAGGCCCTATGGAAAATGGTGATTGAAAACAAATATGGCGGTTTATGGGGGGGATAGTGTACTATGAAGTTAGAGGGGACTTATGGAATGGGCTTATGGAAACACATAAGAAAAGGGTGGGGGTCTTCAATCGACACTTTAGACTTCAGGTGGGTGTAGGAACCAAGATTAGATCCTGAAGAAATGTTTGGTGTGGTAATAGTGCCCTACAAGAGTTATTTCCTTCACTTTTCCAGATTGCAAGTGCCAAAGATGTCACATTGGCGGAAGTTATGGGGGTCTTGGGAGGGAGGATTCACTGGAGTATTAACTTTAGTAGGGCGGCACAGGATTAGGAAATGAGTAGTTTTGTGGATTTTTATAGCCTATTATACTCCATACGACCGAACATATAGCATGGATGGTATGTGGTGGATACCTACAAGGAAAGGTGTCTTTTCTCTTCGCTCCTTTTATAAAACTCTCACACAAGAGCCCGACACATAGTTTCCTTGGAGAAGGCTCTGGAGGCATAAGGCACCCCTTAAAGCCTCTTTTTTTGTGTGGACAGCTTCTTTAGGAAAGATTCTCACCAACGACAACCTGAGGAAAATGAGGGTAATTATAACAGATTGGTGTTGTCTATGTAGAAGAGGGGGTGAGTCGGTGGATCATCTTCTTCTACATTGCGAGATAGCAAGGGAACTCTGGAACGCGGTGTTTAGTAGATTGGATCTAGTGTGGGTTATGCCGAAGACCGTGATGGCAGCGATGGCATGTTGGACAAATATAAGAGGCATACAACAAATCAAAGAGGTTTGGAAGATGATTCCTATATGCATCATGTGGTGCTTGTGGCACGAGCGAAACGAGCGGACATTCGAGAACAAGGAGAGATTGATGGAAGAGCTAAAAGTTTTATTTTTTAGAACTCTTTTACTTGGGCTATTGTTGTGGACTTTAATGGCTTGGACTTACATGATTTCCTTGCCTCTAATGCGCCTACTTAGCTAGGGCATAAGAGTTTTGTAATTGGCTTTTGCTCATTCTGTTATTAATAAAATCAGTTTACTTATCAAAAAAAAAAAATTACAAAAGTCGTATCCCCTTAGTACAAGATGCATGATGCTAGGATTCAAATAGATAAAGTGAAGCTTCAGCTGGGTTTGCCCAACCTATGAAGTGTAGACTAGGAAAATACCAAGAATTGTCATCTATATTGATATCATATATCCTAATAAAAAAACCCCAAAAGGACCAACAAAAAACATACAATTGAAATCAGATATTTAGGGTTGATAGTTCCATGAAACTGAATTTTCAACAAGTGGATACAGATGCAAAAATTGATAGAATTAGCTATGGACAACGTAAAGTATCAGAAGCTCACAATTCAGCAGACATATATTCGATCCTCTTGCGCACGTTAGCATTTGCCTCTGCCAAATCCTGCTTCACAAGTACTGGACCGATCAATTTGTACACACTTGCATCTTCATTCAGCAGATCCAACTCCTACAAACACAAACAAAGAATTCAAGCCTAATTGTTACCTAATCTTTATCAAGTCATACAGATTATAATTAAAGCCCTGTTCACTTACAAATAAAAAAGGAAAAACAAAACAGAAAAGAAAAATAGAATCCTTCATTCCATCAAATATAAACTATTTTGATCAAATCATACGGATCATATTCAAACCCTGCACAGAGTGTACCCCAGTGTTTAAACTATACTCTAACCTTGAAGCTGTCAAGAGTTCTCTGAAAGTTGTTTATACAAGTTTGTATGGAGTGACTTTTGACCCATATCTCATTGCAATGTGGTGCATAATTGCATCATTAAAATTTTAGCAAATAGACTGATACTTTGCTAGGATTCGTTTGTGAGCCATCATTTGACTGCTTTTACCCTAACAAAACAATATCCGCAAATGTTTTATTTTCCCAGGAGATGGTGAAAGACTATCATAAGGATAAGAATCAAGCTAGTTGTGCTATCATGGTAGAATTGATGAAAGCTTATAACTCCTTGAATTGGGTGGTTCATTCTTCACTGCCTTCTTGTTTTGGTGCTCCTTCCAAGTAGGTGAATTGAGTAAGAGCATGAATAAATACTCCGAGATTTCTGTTGCAGACTTGAAATAAATGCCCTTGTACGCTATTTTGAAGGGAGAATGGGCGATCCACAATCCCCCAACCTTTTTGTTTTAGCAGTAGACGTGTTGTCTAGATCAATTGATGAAGTTTCCCTTGGTTATAAAGCTTTCCATTTTCACCCTAATATTTAGAAATTCAGCTCACAATTGTCACTAAATGTTAACTTCATACGAGGAAAAAAAACAACCACCTTAAGCCATCAAGGCAGTTGCCTAAGGCCTCCCTACAAATGCCTCAGTACATTTAAAAATAAATAAATAAGATCTGAAATAGGATAAATATTATAAGTTTATTTATAATTATGATGATAAAAAGCCCATGCATTGATGAGTTAAAAAAGCCTACAATTATTTCAAAATAAAAATGATAGTAACTGATTTCATGTTAAAATCTAGCGGTCTAATTTTAAATTTTTGTCTTCAGGCCTTAATTTACATTGAGCCGTCCTTGCCTTGTTCCGCATTTTGAATATTTTTGCGGGTAGAACTTCAAAGGAAAGAAAATAATTACAAAATGAAAACAAAAATATTTTCACTAGGCAAATATCATATCAGAAAATAATATAGCTGGTGAAAACCTTGAGGACGAGCTCGTTCTCACCGAGCTGGATAGTGTACTTTTTTCTCACTTGGTGATTCTTCGCAATATCTGAAAAAATATATACAATCATACTCCTCAACACACATACATGATGCATATAAATGTATGTATTACTGAGAAATGGAGGAAATTCTTAGAGACTTGGGGTTAATTGAAGGGAGAGGTAGGTAAGGATCGGAATATTACCTTTCTGGATTCTACTGAGATCGTTAGCTTTGGTCTCCAAGTCGCGCTGTAGCTCCCGAAGAGCGGCTGGGGAAGCCATTGGTGCTCGCTTCTCCTTCTTCTTCTTCTACTTCTTCCGCTACTTCCGTTGGCTTCTCGTTTGGTTTTGAGCTCGGTTGCGGTTGTTAATCGGAAGGTTGGGCCTGAAATACATTAATCTTAGGGCCAAGTCCAGTAATGGACAAAGATTATGATCGTTCGGGCCTGAAGCCCATCTGGGGTTGAACTTTAGGCCTTGTTTGGGTACTAAGTACTCTAAGGTACTCTCAAACACTTTCACAACTATTCTCTACTTTATTATTAATTTTTACCTACTTTTACTACTATTTATTACTTTTTACTTACTTTTTACTACTATTCAATATTCTATTATTACTTTTCATCTACTTTTTACTACTATTTATAAACATTCTCAAACACTTTCACTATTCAAACCAAACCTAAATCATACACAATGTTATGCCTTCGGCCCAAAAGAACTCCAATTGAAAAAATTGGAGAAGATGGTGTGTAACCTTAAAGCATTAGAAATGGTTTAGCCATTATCAAAACTAAAATTTGGCTAAAAATATAGGTTTTGGCTTATTCATATTGGACTATCTATCTCAAAATTAAAATAATAATATAATATTACGTATGTTAATAAATAATTTTTTTATATATTTTACAAATATATTCTATATGTTAATTAATAATTTATTTTTACTTAAAATTATTGTTTCTCAATTATTTTTTCCTCAAATTCCAGGTTTTTATACTCATGATCCAAACACATAAAATTACAAGCAATGCTACTCAGTTCTTTATTATTTTATAATCTTTAATCACAGTGACTAAGGTAGTAAAACGAATAGAAACTGAAAAGTAGTAAAGGGATGGGGTTGGTGAAACAGATTTTTTAGAATAAAATATATCTTTTGGAGATGAATGGTATAAAGCCATATTTGGAGAAAAGGATGGTGCTACTGTAGTAAAAGAGAAATGTTTTAATTACAAAGAGATTCTATAAAAGTAAATCTATAAATAGACGTGGTTTAATATAATAAGTTAGATTGTAAAGTTACTTTTATTGTAAAGTAGATCTAATATATCATATGAAGCAATATCAGTTTATGAATTTATTTTTGTAAGATCTATTTGTAGTTGCAGTACTTCTCGTAGTAAAAATGTAGAGTTGAAATTATTTGGCTGCTCCAATGCAGATCATTTTTAAAGTAATTAGGCAAACTTTGACTAGGCACTAGCATTTTAGCTAGGCCAGTGCTCTTAGAGAGAGCAAAATGGAGAAAGGAATTAAGGATATTTTTATTTTTACAATGTTACTCTCAAAATCAATAAATTGCACTCTTTAACGAAGCTTGATTGACAATCGGCACTCTCTATTAAGATCCAAATCAAGATAATGCTACATCGCATGTTTTTCGCTACCTTAATTATTAGATTTGGTTGAACGATGCTAATTAGAGAAAAATAATGATGATTTTATAGGATAAAAACATGTTAGTTGAAGGATGAAAATGTTTTTTTTTTTGTTTCTATACGAAGTTTTTTTTTAATAATAGTTTAGACAAACAAGTTAGGGGGATCAAGCCAATAAACTTCCTTGTGTATTATGGGTCTATTAGATGCTAGAACACCTATCAAACATAATATAAATGGCAAAAAACGAAATTCAGCCAATAATAAAGGTGCATGTAAGTGAGATAAAGTTATTATGGGTGCTTGAGCATCACCTTAAGTTAGGATGATTGGATTTGGAGAACAAATTCTTTTAAAATAAGGTTAAAAAGAGGACAAAATAATTTCTTAGAAAAATAATTAATAAAATTAAGAAATAGTCATTTGGGATATCGATAGGGAGGAGGGTAGAAAATAGTATTAAGAAATGCTATATACAGAAATCACTTCTTGTAATATATTAGATTTATTTTATAATAAAAATAAATGTACAATCTGATATATCATATCAAGCTATATCGATTTATAAATTTATTTTTATAAAAAAATTTGTGACCAAACCATTTCTAGTTTTGACAATTGAGATTAACTCAATTTAATCTGAATTTAGACTGAACTGAATTGAGATGAGAACTGAGATCAACTCATCTCAATTCAGTTCAGTCTAATTTTAAGCTGAATTCAACATCCAAATGCTCAATTCTTAAATAACTAAACTCATTTTAACTTAAAACTTCTTTACACGGGAGACTCATAACTTTTTTCAACTAAACACCTTTTTACATGAGGGACTCACTGTAACGCCCCGGTTCCACATGGGGTTGAAGAGTTACTTTCTGTCACTTCAACTCACATTCTAACACTATATTTATAAACTCCAACTTCTTAATAACACATAAATCTCATTGTTTTAAACCAACTATTCCCAAAATAATTAACTTAGAACACCACAAAGTCTCAAAATAAATATCAACATTCCAAACTGCCCAATCAACAGAGCAAAACAAAACTACTTAATAAAGCTCTCCAATCACCAAGGTACTCTCTTTGTGTTTAATCCACTATGCTCACATAATCTTACTCATGCTCCCTATTCTTGAACTTAGCTGAAATATTCAAAACATTAGAAAAATATTTTGGAGATAAGGGGCAAGTTATCATCAACTCAGTAAACAGAGAACATATACTAGTATGTAAAAATGAGTATTTACAGAGTTCAGATTCTCAGAATGCAGAACAAAACATTTACTTTTTCAAAATACGAAATCAGAAACATTTGCTTTCAGAATGCAAAATCAAAACATGTTAAAAAACATATTAGAGCAAAACTTTCAGAAAATCATTCTTATTCAAAAATCATATGGTATATTAAAATCTGAAACCTCATCTTTGTCATATCAGAGCATCGCATCAGAACAGATAGCATATTTAACCCCCTTGGTAGGGTTATAAGCCACCATTATAACCCATGCAAGGGCCATATCCACTATTATCACCCGTGGCTGAGCCATATACTATGTTTAACCCCCGTGGTAGGGTTATAAACCTCAATTCTAACCCATGGAAGGGTTGTATCCACTATTATAACCTTGTGATTGGGCCGTATCCACTATTATCACCCTTGGTTTGGCTGTATCCACTATTATCACCCGCGATTGGGCTGTAACCGAAACCGAACAGAACATCAGAATCAGACTTAATCAGAATACAGATTCATAATCTCATGTCAAGGTTTTTAGATGCTACAACATATTCCAATAGAGTACTGAACAAATTTAGATCTTTTCACATATATCAAAAATAGTTTCAGAACATTTTTGCATCACATGCACACATTTTCATAAATTTCATATTCTCTCTTTTTGCATAATTTATAAACAAAATGCACAAATTTTCATAAATATTATATTCGCTCTTTTTGCATAGTTAAAAAACATAATGAACAAAATTAGCTTATATCTACACTAGTCATAACAAAACATATTTTTACTTATACAGTTTTCATGCATATGCAGAACACATATATGAGGCTATTTTCAGATTTCTTTTCAAAATAAACATGCATATTTTCAAAATCAACCTTGTTTCATTTTTTTTATGCAAAGTCTAATATAGGAATCTCGCTTACCTAGATTTCTTAGTTTTTCAGAAATTTTCTTTAATGCCGAACAAAATTACGCTTTACCTATAAAAAAAATCACGCAATTTCTGTAAATTTTCAGACCAATATGTATTTCGATATTTAAACTGAAAATCCCAAATTAACCTATTTTAATTTCTTAAAACCTAAAATTCTCGTAATATTAAAATACCATCACTTTCCAAATTCTTCAATGTCCACTTATTTTCTTCGACTAGATATTAAATTCTAACTTATTTACTATTGTAATCAAACTATAAAATTTAATACTAGATAATATAATAATAAGTAATATCCTCTAGAACCCTAACTATCTTCTGTAATAATATCTATACTTAAAACAAAGCCTTCACATAGTAAATTAAAAAAACTAAGCCCAACGCATAACAAGGGATATTTTGGAAAATATTCATATAATGCATGGGTTCTTTGGTGAGTACGTTACAAAAATAAACTTTTGAAAATAAAAAAACATAACCCATGACACCACTAAGCTTACCGGGAGAGAAGGAGCCGCGACGGGGCTGGGCAACTGAGGTGCATACTTCGGCGAGCTGGGCGGTTGCACACTGAGAGAGAGAGAGAGAGAGAGAATCCGAGAGAAATAGGGAGAGACAAAGAGGAGACTGTGGGGAGGATTTGAGTGGGTTATCGAGAGAGAGTAGTGGCTTAGGGCGGCGTGAAGTGTCTGGTAGTGTTTTCTGTGCAGGTGGTGATGAAGTGGAGGGGGCTGACACCGTAAGGTGGCAGGGTTGTGGCTTACAGTGGGGGGAAAATTCCTTTGTTTTTCGGTGGTGCAAAACAGAGCACCTCGTCCAAAGCTTTTCGGTGGCTGGACATGGTGGTGATTTGAAGGAAGAACAGCAACATGGTTGACTTGGCTTTGGGGTGGCGAGGTTGCTGGACATAACAGAGGCTGTGGGCTACAGGGAGGCCGTGAAGGTGCAACTTCGTGGGAGGTTACAACGTGGACAAGCACGTCAGTGGGGTTACTTTCGACGATGGTGGTTGGCGACACACGACGTGGAGGGGCTGTGTGCTCGTGGCTAGTTGTTGAGGGCGTACGAGAGGTGGAATGATGGTGTAGTAGCTAAACACACTTGGATTGTCGTGGCTTTGTTTTCTCTCGAGTAGGTGCAACGGCGGGTGCTATGGGTAGTTTCCTATATGTTGTGATGAGGATCTCTATATGTATATATATTTATGACTGGAAACCCTAGAGAAAATGAGACGGAGAAACCTGCATATGTGGTGAACGTGGTGAAGGGCAACCCTAGTTTGGAAAGAAATGAACATCTTGCTTATACGTGAATATATATATGAATGCTGTGAATGAAGTGGGAGGGAGACGTGCATGGAGTGGGGATGTGCATCATGTGGAAATTGATCTTGGTTCTCACCAACTTGAGTTTTGGGTGTACAAGGTTTGAGCTTTTCCCTAAGTTTTAGGCTCCGACTCAACCTCTCAAAAAATCCAACTTATCCCACAAATTTCTAAGCTCAAATTCCACTTGGCCTATTAGAAGATTTTAACCTAATTATTAAGTCCAATAAAATTTATACTCTGCCAAAATAAAATTTGGATCTGTAATCTACTCTAAAATTACTCATTAAAACTCAAATGAATTTTTCATAAATATTAACCCAAAAGAAAAATTTTATAGCACTCATGCTTGGCTTGGACTTGGTACTGGGCCTGGGTGTTACAACTATAACTTTTTTTAACTTCTTATAAATACATCTAAACTCATTTTAACATCGAAACACATCTAAATTTATCTTAAATAAACCTTATAAAACTCACTCTACTATCTCAATTTATTATTATTCATAAAAAAATCAATTCATCTCAATTTTACTCATGTCTATCCAAATCGGCTTTATCATTTTGGGTTCGCAAGTAAATGCGATGCAAAGCAAATAATTTGGATCAACTTTTTTGGTGGCCGGAACTCCTCTTAAAGTAGGCACTGCCTGCCACAAGACAGACAGCTATCCGCTCCTCTATCATTCTTCGAATTTTTATGATTGCCCCTTTTAACCCAAACTTCATATCACCTGATGGAAAAAAACTCCATTATTTCTCTCTCTTAGTAGGATACATTTTAATTAATTATTTTTTATAACTATCATTAAACATTATTTAAAATGGGTTATATAAAATAATATGATTAGCCTAAATTAAAGAAACATTAGTACAGATGAAAAGATTAAGACTTGATGCAACTTTCTAATCAGAATTTTTCCTGTAATTTACATATAGATAGACAGTATGTAAATATTGCTAGAAACGAAATGAGAAAAAGTAAAATAAAATATAATCAATAACACAAGATAAAAATTTATATGGTTTGATAAATAGCTGCAAAAGATTTTATTTAAATAATAAAAAAAAAATACATTGTAGTGATCGTACAAGTGAGTAATACAATATATAATACACCCTAGTCGTCATCGCCATCGTCATCGTGTTGAGTTGGGTCAAGAGCCAAAATGAGTCCAAAAATTTTTCTCCGGGCTTAATTCCCTGGCCCCACAAGGCTTGTCCATGATATGATTGTTTTAACCGAAGCCTCATTGAAAATCTATTAAAATATTGCAACCAATCCTTATTTAATCGGATTATCAAATCGGACTGTCACAAATACAATCAGGCTCGACACAAAGAAGCCCAACAATTATCACTTTAAAAGTAGACTGCCAACTTTAATATAGTAGAATCCATAGTGTCTCAATCTTTTAGAATTATAGAAAGAGTTTGTATTTAAAAATCTTTCTTTTAAATTATGATGTATCAAAGCTATTGATACGGGCCCTAAGAAAAGGGGCATCTTTATATTTATTATTATACATCATTTTCTACAACATATATCATATTTATTTTTATTTATGATTTATTTTTGTTTCATGAATCATTACTGTTAAATTAATTAAATTCTTTTACTCATTATTTTTACAACACATATTTGTTAAAGAAAAAAATAAAAATATAAAAAATTTTGTGTTGTATGCCATTTAAAAAATGATAATAGAAATTTTCCTATGAAAATAAGTACACTAATTTTGTTGGATTTGGATAGACAGTTTCGATGAGATGAGATGATATTAGATGTTTTAAATAGTAGTTAAATAAAATATTATTAAAATATATTTTTTAATATTATTTTTATTTTAAAATTTAAAAAAATTAAATTATTTATTATATTTTTATATGAAGATTTTAAAAAAATTATAATAAGATGAAAAAATTATATATTCAAAACAGTGTCGATACGGCGGGACCCCAACAAGACCAGGGTTCTCAAAACACGCAATGACATTGGCAAAATGTCAACAATATACAAATGTTTTTGGTGGGAGGAGGACAACTTTTAAAGCAAGTTTGATTAAAGCAAAGGGCAACTTTAGGTTTTAAATACACACACTCTCGCTGCCTCCTCTTTCCCACTGTCCCTACTAACAAGAGTACGCATATATAGCAACAGAGAGAGAGAGAGAGAGAGAGAGAGAGAGAGAGAGAGAGTTGGGTGGAAGATGGCTCAAAGCTCCAGAATAAGCAAATGGGTTTCGCTGTTGATGCTTCTCTTTGCTCATCCGGCCACTGCAATTCCTGCAGAAGATGGTACCTTTCTCTTCTTCTTGTCCCACTCATGTTGATCTTGTTTCTTCAACTACCTTTTTCTCTCTCAAAGCTAGTATTCACCTCTCATTAATTTCTGGGTTCCTCATGATTTGTGGATATACTTTGTGGGTTGGTTTTTGTCATTTCTATTGAGATCTGATAAATGTTGCACTTGCTGTCTTCTACTTCACCTCCTGTGCTGCAATGGGGTTCTGTTTTTGGGTCTGCTCTTGGTTTTTGTACATCTATGCTGGACTGTGCGACGGTAGGAAATATGTAGTGTCCGATTCTTTTAAAGTTCTATAGACAGAGGACTTTCTGTTAGGGAAATATCATCTTCTGTATTTCATCAAACAATGAGTTTCCTTCAATTTCTAACATTTTTCTCCCTTTTCTCTTTTTACTTCTTTTTCAGTAACTTCAATAAATAGCAATTATTTTGCAGAAAGGTCCAATGGCCCTGAATAATATAGCTCTGCTAATTGCGTAACTAATTGAACACTCTCATGGCGAGTTAACTTTATAGTTAGTGATGAATTACGGTCCTTTTTAATATAAAATGTGTTTCATTTCATCATTTCATTGTTAAAATTTTTTAATACAATTCAAATTTTTTAAATCTTAAAATAATAATAATATTATAAAATAATAATCTAATAATATTTCATTCAACTTTTAACTTTCATTTAATACAATTTCATCTCATCTTTTTATTCAAACCATACATTATGATGAGTTTGGGTAGTGAAGTGAAATAAAAAGATCTATAAATAGTACTGAAAAATGATAAAAAATAATAAAAAAAATATTAAATAATAATAAATAGTTGTAAAAAATAATAATTAAATATTAAATAATTATAGAGTGATTTCACTACTCAAACACAACTTAAATTACGTTTAAATAGTGAAGTGATCTTAAATATTTTATAAATAACAATAATAAAATATTAAGTAATAATCAATAATCAATAATCAATAATACTTCACTACCAAACTAACCCTAATCTCAATCCCACAGGATTCAAGGCCCACCACTCCACCACTTTTTGACCATTTTCTTTGAGCAATTGTTTCAACTATAGAGTCAGCAGAGGGTCGAAATCTTCGACCATGTTGAAGAATTGCTCCTCTTTTCCTTTGGCCATTTTCCCAGCTCTCGTTTTCCTGTACGTACATGTTTTTACAAAGACACAACCTTGAAGGACTGCTGTTCTATCACCATCCAACTAATGAGTAGTACTAACAATTTTTAGATCAATCTACTTTAGCATCCCATTCTACTTTAGCATCTCATTACAACCATTTTTTACGACTATCAACAAAAACAACTTTATTTCTCTTTCTATTTTTTCTCCTTCAATCACAAAACATCGATAAAAAGTCATTTTCATTTCAAGAAAATGAATAAAAAAAAAATTGAAACGTACACCTGACGAACATTGTGAGTTTTTTAGGATCCTCCTTCTAAAAGCTTGGGGAGGAAGGGAGGTACATGTTTGGATTATGTAGTTGATACTAACTTTGTTTAGATAAAATTATCTGAATAATTTATGAATAGTAATATAAATAGTTTATAAATATTAATAAAATAATCTAAAAATATCTAAAAATATTGCGTTATCAGATAAGCATAAAGTTCAACATCTAGTCATCGGCTAAAGCCTAAACATGTCCTAGTGGGGGGTAGGGCCGACAAATTCGGGTTCACTTCGCCATCTCGTTCTTTGTCGTATAGGAATTAGGAAATGCTGCAAAGAGAGGTATCTCACTATTGTCTAAATATTTTATGTTTTATCAGAAAATATGATATTAGTCCTTTTTTTATTTGAAAATAATCATATTCTTAAATAAAATAGTCAAACATATTTTATATTTTACATTTAGGAAGGATTTGTGAATTTTCTTGCCATGATCTTGTTCCATTCTTTTATCTCCATTTATTTTTGGGTATTGTTCCCATTTATTAGTTCTTTATGTGGTTGCAGAGACTTTTATACATCTGAAGCCCATACGTAGATAAGGTTCTCATCCATAGGACGTGTTTATACGGTCCCCATTCCCAAAAAAGAAATGCAAATAAAATAAACTCACACGATTTGGATGGATGGCCAGAAGGTGTAGATGAATGTTCTGGGATGAAACATTTCAGTCAGAGGATGTTCTAGTTTGGTTCTCATTATTCAATTGATGCTGGGATATGAGTAGGGGGTATTCGGGACTGGCAAGTACTACATTTATAAAAATAAAAATATAAATAATTAGAAATATAAATTGACTTATACGATAGGTTAAATTTCCTTTGCAATAAAATAAACGATTATATTATTAAAAAAAATGGATGATTGTGTTGAAAAAATATTAGCAAATTCAACTTAAAAGTTTCAATAATTCTGTCTGCATTAATCGTAAGTACGAGGGCGTGAATGAAGAAGTTGAACGAATTTAGCACATCAACCTACACTAAAAAGAGAGGCCTCACTGCAAAATAGAATTTCAGATGAAGCCTCTCGTCTCCTCCCTGACACCCAGATTACTACTACTCTGGTGCAACTGTGAGGAGTTGGGACCAGGGTCCTGTTCTTCACTTTCTTGATAGATGACAGCGTTCTTGCATCCTGTACAGGAAGCATGTTTTCACCCGTACGACCTCCTGAACTTCCATATTCTTGTTTGTCGTGAACCCAAGTGCATGGCCCGTATTTAATAATGCTTGCGTGTTATGGTGGCCGCTGGCATGTGTAATAATTCAGACCAGTTCTCTGTTCTTTAAAAATGGCCCCAAGTTCTTCAGGTTGCTATATTGCTACCACTTGGGTTTTTTATCCTGCATATGACATAATCTTTAAAGTATCAGAAGTATTATTCAACTTATTTGAAAGTTTATGTTGCAATATGCAATTTTTTTGCTTCAAGATTCATGATTATCTCACATCATTTAATGTCAGATTTCACGAGGAAACAGTAAAGATAAAATAAAACCATGAAGTACACAAATATGTATGTATGTATATATATATTTCCTGCATCTTCATGGCCTGATTCCATTATCTTATGCGCATCAGGTCCTGTACCAAACGGTGATTTCGAGACGACCCCAGCAAACGGGTTCCCGAGTGTGGCCGTGTTAGACAGAGCCACCGCGATACCGAGCTGGAAATCGAAGGGCACGGTGGAGCTCGTAGAAGCGGGGGAGAAACAGGGCGGGATGATACTCATCATACCGCAAGGTAGACACGCGGTGCGGCTCGGTAACGACGCCGAGATCAGCCAGGGGCTGAGCGTGGAGAAGGGATCCATTTACTCGGTCACCTTCAGCGCCGCCCGCACCTGCGCGCAGTTGGAGTCGCTGAACGTGTCGGTGCCGCCTGCGTCGCAGACGATAGACTTGCAGACGCTTTACAACGTGCAGGGGTGGGACCCGTACGCCTACGCGTTCGAGGCGGAGGAGGAAGAGGTGAGTTTGGTTTTTAGGAATCCGGGCATGGAGGATGACCCCACTTGTGGCCCCATCATTGACGATATTGCCATAAAAAAGCTCTTCACACCGGATGGACCCAAAGGTATACCTGATCTCTTTGCCCCTCTCTCATCTTTGGCTGCACAAAAGTCAAAAATCCATACCTAAAAGCTAAAGCTAAAGCTGAAGCTGAAGCTGGTTGGTCTTTGGAGTAACTTTCGCATCGTCCAATGCTGCGCGTCTCATTCATGGGAAACCGGGCGTGGTGTCGCAGTGTGGCCAGTGGCCCTGTATGGATAGTTCATACTGACTAGGGGTTCTGCTTCTTGGGTTTGAGAATATATTGTTCACTAGTTACCTAATTTGACATTAGCATGCTGTATGTCCACACGTGATATGCCACATCAAATTTTCGTTAGATTTTTTTATTATTATTTAATTGAAAAAATTTATAAATCTAAGGATTAAAATGATAAACTAAAAACTTTGGAGAAAAAAATATGGGTGTAAAATCGGGGATGATTATGCAAGCTTTGTACTGTAAGAGTGTTTGTAAATGTTTGTAAATAGTAATAAAAAATAGATAAAAAATAATAATAGAATATTGAATAATAATAAAAAATAAGTGAAAAAGAATGAATAGTAATAAAAGTAAGTGAAAATAATAATAAAATAAAAAATAATAGTGAGAGTGTTTGAGAGTACTTGCATTATCCAAATCTAGCTGATCCCAAAGCTGTATGTGAAATACCAAAGACATTCATTTAAAGTTATGATACTTGTAAATTAGTTTATAGATGCATAATTTATTGGGAAACTGCTTAAATTATAAATAGATTTAAAATATTAATAATTTTTAGTACTCACTGATATAAGCTGTCTTCCACATGATCATTAGTATATTGAATGTGTTAATAAACGAGATTATTATTAGATTTTCTCGTTTATTTATCATGCATGGTTCAAATTAAAAGGACTTCTTGGGGTTTTGCTTTTAAGAATATGTTGTTCACAAGTTTGCTTAATTTGCTGTGATCTATACAGAAAATGCAGTTATAAATGGCGATTTTGAAGAAGGCCCATGGCTGTTTAGAAACACTTCACTCGGTGTCTTACTCCCCACCAACCTTGATGAAGAAATATCCTCATTACCGGGTTGGAATGTGGAATCTAACAGAGCCATTCGCTACATAGACTCCGACCACTATTCAGTTCCCCAAGGCAAAAGGGCAGTTGAATTGCTTTCAGGTAAGGAAGGCATAATTTCTCAAATGGTGGAAACAACACCAAACAAACCGTACACCTTGACCTTTTCCTTGGGCCAAGCTGGGGACAAATGCAAGCAGCCACTTGCTGTCATGGCCTTTGCTGGAGACCAGGCTCAAAACACCCATTACACGCCTGATTCCAACTCTTCCTTTCAGAGTGCTAATCTTAACTTCACAGCCAAGGCTGAGAGGACCAGAATTGCATTCTACAGTGTCTATTATAACACGAGAAGCGACGACATGAGCTCGCTATGCGGTCCGGTGGTGGATGATGTGAGAGTGTGGCTTTCTGGGTGTAGTAGAAATCATGTGTTTGAAGGATTGATGAGTTTGGGGCTTGGCTTTGCTCTTTGGATGTTGGTTTTCATCATGGTGTAGGGTTTGTGTAATGCAGGATATGTGTTACCTAATGTTTATGCTTTTGTAAGTTTGGCATGTTTCTATTTGTGGCTTTAGAATTTTGCTATATATGGGAAATGAGTCGCATATTGTATTTCATCTTTTGGTTACGGGAAGTGTTACCATCGTAAATAAATTTTTTAAAAGTAAATTCATAAACTGATATGATTTCATATGATACGTTAAATTTAATTTTTTTAAAAAATAATAATTCTATAGTCTAACGTATCACATCAAGTCACATCAATTTGTGTGTTTATTTTTGTAAAATTTCTTTTAAATAATACTAGGTACAAGTTCTAAATAGACAAGTTTTATACAAAATTTTTGTAAAAAAGTAGATTTAATTAATAAAGAATAATTTTTTTACATTTTTTTAACATGGAGTTCATTTTTTTACAAGGATTTGTATGATACTTGTCTATTTAAAATTTGTACAAATCATTTCTCATTTCTTTATGACTAACATATTTCTCTTTCAATATAGAGAAGAAGCGTTCATCAAGATGGATATGTTTGGAAAAAGTGTTTTACTTAAAATTCTCATCTTCATCTCATCTCATCTCTACACTTTTTCAAATCCCCATACAAAATATAATAAATAATTCACCTTTTTCAAATTCCAATATAACTTTTTCAAATTCCAATTCAACTTTTTCAAATCTCAAAATTAAAAAATAATATTTTAAACTTTAAAACAAAACACAAAATTCTCATCTCACCCCCAAGCATAACCTAAGCAATTATGAGCACACCAAAATACTTTTATGGGTGTTAACAAATTTGCTTAGAGAAATGGTCGGTTAAACAATTACCCAATTTTTCTCCCAGATAAGATAATTTGTCCACTCAAAGTCCATCGATAATAGAAAGGGATATCCAATTGGTATTTACATCCATCGAAAGTTCAGATTTCACTCCTTTCAGAAACATTTAAACTATTATTGAGGACATTCATCACATCTCTCAACATCATCAAAACTAGAAATTTATTAAAATACATCGATCTCAAAATCGATGTGTGCACACAATAGTGTAATGTAGAGCTACTAATCATGTTTTTGGAAATCTATCTTTAGATAAAATTTATAGTTATTTCTTGTATATTGATAATGGAAATGATCCACCTTAAACTTTTTGTGCCTTTAATATTTCTATATAATATGCTTGATTAGGACAAAAAAAAAAAAGTAGAAGAAAGAAAGATACTTTTTCCACTTTCATGATAATTTCTTCAAACTACTGCTTAATTTAATAATTATCTCAAAACTATCATTTCTGCCAATCACCCACCAAACTATAAAAAAATACCCTTAAATTTAAAAGTTAAAAAACAAAATTGACTATAGTAATTGAAATGAATGTTTTTTATTTTTATATTTTTGAAGATTTGTACTCAATTAAAATTTTTATTTACTAGTGGTATCTCATTTTTTCTTCAACGAACTGTAATGGAAATTTCATCATGTAAAAAAAAGCATACATTGTAATTATATGAGAGAAATACTTAGTCGCAAAAGAATTATATAAAAATAAGTCTATAATTTGATGTGGTTTGATGCAATACATTAGATTATAAAGTTATTTTATTATAAAATAGATCTAACAAATCATATAAACTTAGGTCAATTTGTAAATTTATTTATGTATATTCTATTTATATATACTTATCAAAAAAATATTCTATTTATATATGTTTGGCTTCTCATTATTTGATACTTTGGGATGACTTTCAAAATCGAGAGGGTGATTATACTGTATAGGGGTTTGTGTATTTTTTTCAAAGAAACAAAAAACTCAAGGATCCTGCTATAGCTACCGAGGATCCTTGTCGAGAAAGATTTTTTTTTTTTAAACATTTTTTTAAACTATTTAAATATTAAAAAAATAAAAATCATAAATTCAGTAAAAAAATTCTTCTTTAAAAATTAAGTAAAAAAATCAAATATGTGAGATGAAGTACCTTAATGGCCCAAACATTATTCAAAAGGTAATAATACTCTTACATCTTATTCACTACTGTTTTACTACTTTTTTTTTTTTTTTTTTTTTCATTTACTCTTTGAATCTGGATTAAGAATTTCATAACATGACCTTCTTGGACCATTGAGATTCGAGGATCTCGCTGATTTGACTTTGATTTAGAAAGTAAAAAAATATCAATTTTTATAAAATTAAATTTATTTTTAATTAAATTACGCGAACATGTTGGTTTATTGAATTTATTTTCTTATAGATTATGTAAGAAGATCATATTTTTGAATTTTTAATCTAAATTTAAAGAAAAAATAAAAAATACGTAAATAATAAAACAATAATAAATAAGACCTAAGAGTATTATTATCATTATTCAACACGAGCCTATAATCTGCGCATTGTACGGATTATTGTGTATGAAGGATAGATTTAGAGAGAGATCAGATTTTATAGTAGAGAAATTATTTATTTGACGAAACAATATAAAAGTTGAAATAGTACCTTTAGATGGAGACTTGAATTGGTTTATATCTTTATATGTAATAAAATAAATAAAACTTAAAAGTTACAATAGTTCATAATAAAATATTACTTTTAAAAAGATTACTACTCTATAAACATAACACTTTAAGTTTAATAGGTAGAATGCCTACTTTTATTGGTAGAATACCACCTTGGAGTCATATGACTCCGCTTAAAATACAAAACAATCTAAATGTTGAATTAGTGCTTTTGAGTGGAGTTTTGAATTGGTTTATATATTTATATGTAAGAAAAGAAATGAAACTTAAAAGTTATAATGGTTTATAATGAAACATTGTTTTTAAAAGATTTACCGCTTCATAAATATAATATTTCAAATTTAATGGATAGAATGTTACGTCGGAATTACATGACTCCGTATATATAGTAATAGATGTGGCCCAAGCATTAGAATAATGATAAAGTTACTACCCTACTACTTTCTATCTACTACTATCTACTATTCTTTTTATATTTGATTTTTTTTAATTTTTAATTTTATTTAGTGATTAAAAAAGTAAATATTAATAAAATTATATATTTAAAAATTTTTTTTTTAGTTACTAAAGATGTTAAAAAAATATTTAAAAAATAAAAAAAACTTGAAATGCATTTGGTAGGATAAGGATATGTTTGGGGCAAAGATGAGATTTTTCATCTCTATCTCTATCTCATCTTATCATTATAATTTTTTCAAATTTTCATACAAAATATAATAAACAATTCAACTTTTTCAAATCCCAATACAACTTTTCAAATTCTAATATTTTAAATTAATATTTTAAATTTTTATTTTAATACTATTCACAAAATTTTTAAAAATTTCTATCTTATCTCACCTACAAAGCATAACCTAATACTACCCCAAGCATTATTCAGAACTCAATTACTGGTGAAAACCGAAGGACTTTTTTGTAAATCACTCCTCACTTTGTAGCAAAATCCTATCCCATCTTATAACGTCTCTCGACTCTCTCCCATATAAAAACAACGCAGCCACGGCCCCTCGCTATAGCAAAACCCTATTCAACCACGCCCGAGGGTTTTCTCAGCTGAAACAAGCGCCGGAGCCTCTTCAGAAACCCTAGACCTCTCAATTCATCACGTCCAAGCCATGGTAAGCTAGTGTCGATTGCAATCCCTGCTCCTGTATATCGTGTTCGATTACGAGTCGTTTGCTTCCCGAGCGATCCTTCTCTTTCTGCACCTACAATTGCATGTGAATCCTTAAAACCGTAGTTTTAGTGATGCTTCATTTCAGATCTAGAAGCTCGTTTTTTTTTTTTTAAGGAAAACAACTATAATTGTTTCTTTGCCTAGATTAGGAAATTGACTTGCATATCAGCTGGACTATTTGTAGAGTTTTCAATGGTTTTAAGAAACTGAAGTTTGATCATAATCTATATGAATTTATTGTTATGATCAGCCCTACTAGGTTTTAAATGTATAGCTTATTTTTGTTGTGTTCGATAAAATAATAAAGTATCCAGAGAGGGTTTGAATCTGTTTGTCGCCCTAATGTGATTTGAACATCGAAATATTTCCCCCCCTCTCTCTCTGAAAGTGAATCAATGTAATAATGTAAATGCCTTTACATAAGATTTGGCTTTACTTCCTATATGATAAAAGTCTGAGGACGTTTGTCTAATTGATTATTCCTTAAATGTTTGTGGGTTGTTTCTATTATTTTCCTGATAAATGTACCATTGTTTACAAACCGAAAGTTTACTATTTATTTGGGTTACTTTTATAGACTTGCTTCGAGCATGTCACGTATGGTTGTCAAAAGTAGTTGTGGTTTTTGCAATTCCTAAAATCTCCTCTACTACGTTTATGAATGTTGGCAGTGAAAATTGGAAAGTACTTGTTTTACGTTGCCTTTGAGGGTATATTTCTTGGGTTGTTGTTGGATTGCATTGTCTAGTATGTTGTGCATGTAATAATTGTTTTTGTTGGTGAGTTTTTGTATGTGTAGTTTGGTTGCTAACAATGATACCGAAATTACCGTTACCTACTTTTTTATGCAATGGTTTTACCCTTTTTTTGGGTCAAAAAGGATCAATTAGTGCAATTGAAGCTTTTCTTGCTATTATGTTCAACAGCCATTTTCCTGTCTCAATTTTCTTGAAGTTTTGAGTAGGTTCAAGCTTGTCACTCTATCCAATATTCAATTTAAAATTCAACTTAATTGGATTGGCTGTCTGTTTGTAGCCCCATGCTGTGATCCAGTGCTTGAGCATCAAAGTTTCTATGAAACATAATTATGTGGAATAGATGAATAAAACTTATCGTTAGGCTCGCAAGATTGCTTGCTTTCTGACTCTCTATGGCACTATATGTTTTGTGATGATGGGTACCAGTCGAGGAAGAAGACTAGGGAGCCAAAGGAAGAAAATGTGACCCTTGGACCCGCTGTAAGAGAAGGAGAACAAGTTTTTGGTGTTGCCCACATTTATGCGTCATTTAATGACACATTCCTTGTAAGCATAGCATGTGTACTTGGTGCTTTTGAATTTATTGTTTCCCTAACTCTGGCTGAAAGTAAACTATCTTGGTTGATCCTCAGCACGTGACTGATCTCTCAGGTAGAGAAACACTTGTTCGCATTACTGGTAAGTATTTTAATTTCTTCTTGTTGCTAGATATTGTGTACATCACCATCTGTTTTATAGTTTTTATATTGGATCCATTATTTTATTAAAAAAATTTAAACCCGAGGGTACATCTCATTGTATTGATTGAATTTATTAATTGTATTTATTATACCTTCTAAAAACCATTAAGCATGCATATTGGTTTATGGCTGGTAGAGCTTGGATTCTTTTTATATATCATGCATTTATCTACAGACTTTCTGCATGTTGTGTAAAAATAATTGTTATTTTAAGACTTTGAACTGTTAATGTATACATGAACAAGTTTCTGAACTTGAAGTCTAAGTTAATTCCTAATTTTGGCGCTCTACTTCATAACAATTGAATTCTTCTACCTGTCAAAAAAACAATTGTTTTTCTCTGTTACTCACTATTTTATGTTCACATGTTAAAGAGAATCTCAGCACCTTCATTCCTGTGACAGAATCTTGCTGACTGAATGTTTAATCAATTACTTACTGTAGATAGAAAGACTGATGTGTGCGTTTTTTTTTTATATTTTGATAAGCAAGTATGATGTGTGCGTTTTTATGTAATCTGCCTTATGAATTATAGGTGGGATGAAGGTGAAGGCTGACAGAGACGAGTCTTCACCATATGCTGCCATGCTTGCAGCGCAGGATGTTGCTCAGAGATGCAAGGTCTTTGTCTGCTTTTTATATAGTCCTCTCAATTTGAGTGTTCAGTTCTCTTTATACATCTTTTAAATTGCTTTATTTATTTATTATGGTCAAAATTTTGCCTTTTCAGTTTGATTTGAATACTCAAAACTTATTTGCTGCATGACTCATTTGAACATTTTGTGTCCTGTCTTGGCCTTTGTAGTCATTTTCATCATGTTTATGAAAGAGTACTGTTTACTTAATTTCAGTTTTTATAACTAGGAACTTGGAATAACCGCTCTGCATATCAAGCTCCGTGCCACTGGTGGGAACAAGACAAAAACTCCTGGTCCTGGGGCTCAGTCTGCTCTCCGTGCACTTGCTCGTTCTGGAATGAAGATAGGACGAATAGGTAAGGCTCTTCTCTCCTCAAAGACAGTTTTCACAACTTTAAATTGGCAACCAACCTAATCAATTGATTTCTCTATAATTGTTATAATGTAACACAAAACGGCGGAAACTATTGTTAAATTGTGCACCTTTTCACTATTCTTTTATGTTTTCTACCCAAGAATTTAGAAAAACAGAAAGCAATCTAGATGGTTCATTTAATAGTAATTTGTACCCACTTGGTTGTTGCTGAGTGTGTTCCAAACATGCTGATGTGCTGAGCCGAGCCTAGTTTTGCATTGCCTTAAGCTTGACATGATAAAATTGTATGAGCTCAATTCAAGCTTGTTTTGAGCTTTAAAATCGTGCCTGTTGAGCTGATTATTGTAAAACTTTTATGAATTTGGTTTGAACTATAATAACCACATAAATCACAAAGGCCTTACCATGACATAGGCCCGTGCCCAAAAGGGCAGGGGACATGTTCTTTATATCTTGATGTTGGTCCATGATCAGATTTATAGCAAGAGGTCAACCCCAAGGGGTTGGCCTAAGTGGTGAAGGCCTTGGTCTTGGGGTATCACTTCCTTCAAGGTCCAAGGTTCAACACCTCATGGGTGCAAACAATCCTTTGGGGCCACACCCCCTGGTGAAAAGCCATTGATTTAACCAATTGTGTTTTAATGTGAATATTACTTATCAAAAAAAGTTTTAATGACAATGTGGTGTCAAGGTTATTTGTGACTTGTTTGTGAACTAGTTGTGAGTTTTGGTTGCAAGCACAAACGAACTGAGCTTTGTCTTAATCAAGCTGGCCTGTTTACTAAATGAAGCTTAAAATTATGCTTGAGATTCTTTATTAAGGAAACATGCTTTGATCTGGCATCTAAATTAACATGTTCGAGCTTGAGCTGATATTGGAACTACACTTTTTTTTCTTTTAAATAATTAGGTTCAATATTAAGTTGTTTTCATAATTGGCCTTTTTGGCATAAGTAGTGCTGTCTATTAATGATTGCATTTTGAGGTTTAGTCTGGCTTGTAACTCTGTTTTGAAGTTCATGTTCTAGTTTTTTTATGATTTAATTTTTAACTTGTCTTTCAGAGGATGTCACTCCAATTCCTAGTGACAGCACTCGTAGAAAAGGTGGTAGAAGAGGGAGAAGGCTATAAGCTTGCTGTTCTTTTCCAGTCACAGCAGCCTTTAATTTCAGCACCAGCTTATGGTTTCCAACTGCACTATGAGATTTGACAAAGTTTAATTTCCAGTTCAAACCTCTTCTATCAGGCTTCCTTGGAATTATGATTCTCTGAGACTATGCATTTTGATTTTTTATGTTGCACATCCTGCTCGTTCAGTTTTTGTACTGTTTGATTGAAAAGTTAGATTTTGTTCCTTTTTTTATGTTTCTTCAAATAAACACAGATCTTTTTTGTTCGATTGGTTCCTATGAATGTCGATCCATATGTTATGCAAATGGATCCATATATCATGCTCAACCTATGCATCTTTTGACTCTGGAGGTCGTTGGAATTATTATTATTGGGTATTGCAATCTCTCCCTTTAAATCCCATTTGTAATGATTCGAAAAAAATTCAAGCTCTATATCTAGGCTTTATAGTCTAGAAGAACTAACTGATACTACAATTAGAGCTCATTGCAATATTGTATAGTGCAAGAAAATTTTCTTTTCAAGCATCTCATTCAACATCTTTTTATATCGAATTCAATTTGGAGCGTTACACCACTGTCACAATTTTGTTTAGAGCCTTGCTACAGGATAGGTTGCACGGATTGAATCCGCACGGGCAGGAAAAGTTACTGTTTTGATAAAACTGAATAAAAAATATTTTAGTCATAAAGGAATTTTATAAAATTAAACTCACAAACTGATGTGGTTTAGGGTGCGTTTGGTTGTTGAAATGAGTTGAGTTGAGTTGAGTTTAGATAATAAAATATTGTTAAAATATTATTTTTGAATATTTTTATTGTTTTGGAGTTTGAAAAAGTTGAATTGTTTATTATATTTTGTATTGAAATTTGAAAAAATTGTAATAATGAGTGAGATGAGTTGAGTTTGGTTGGGTAACCAAACGAACTCTTAATGTAGTTTGTTAGATTGTTAAGTTACTTTTATTATAAAATAAATCAAATATATCACATGGAATCAAGTCAGTTTATAAATTTATTTTTATGAAATGTTTTTATGGCTGCAGCACTGCTCAGACAGCATATATTTTTAGCATGTGTCTGTTTAATCCATGCATCATATGTAAGCATTCTCCTTTGTTTAACTCCTTATTTGTTAGGTGGTCCATCTGTGTCGTACCATTTTGTAATACAGCATGCTTTTGAACTCATTAGGAATGAATGAGTCATAGGATTAAGGGAAATCCCTTGACAATTACTAAAATAGTGCAAGTAAAAAAGAAATGGAACCAGAATATTTTGATCTTAGGTTACATATACCAAGTAATTGGCAGGTAGTTCAACCGAGAATAGCTTCGTGGTGGAAGGAAAGCGTAAGACACTTGTAGGGGACAAAGGCTGTTAGGTGACATTGGGAGAAGTGGAGGGGGTTTTGTGGGCTGCCAAAAGCTCAATTGACGGGAGTTATGGAATATGTGAGTGATCTCATGACTAAAGTGGATAAGGGGCTGGGCTAGATCTAGTCGTGGGTTTGGATGGTGGGATAGGGTCGTTGGATGCCGGCATCACTATTCTTGCTAATGTCACTCAGGACATCGGTAGCTTGTCGTCTGGCTGCCCTCAGTCACTAGTTGCTAATGGGTTGATACTTTTTTCTATGGTTCACTTTCAGTTGAAGATGGGGGGGTCCTTCTAGGGCCTTGAGTACTTTGGAAGATGAAAATGGAGTATCAGAAGGTAGTGCTTTCCCTACCTATTCTATTTTTGAGGGAGCAATAGAGTTTGAAAAAGTGGCATCGAAAGGATCATCAGGGGGTGAAGCACATACAAGCATTGTCCTCGGCGATGGAGGGGAGGAATCCTTAATGGTGATAGCAACAATGGACAACAATCATTTAGCTATTGAGGATGTTCGAGATATGAATGCAGGATATGGCGGAGAGAAAATTATAGGTTTGTCGTTGGTGCCTTGTGAGGAGGAATGTCTAGGGTCGGATGTGCAGTTGGGTATTGTGTCTGGGAATCATGTTGTTCCCCTGGTTTCTCTCCCTTCGATAAACAATATAGCAGGTTTACTATCGGATTGGATTTTGGCTAAGGTTAACGAGATTCAACATATTGTGGGGCTCTTGCATGGAGGTTGTGAAGACCAATTTAAACCACTACTCACTACGATTGAGGCGAACTACTCGCTTGAAACCAAATCAAGTTTTAAGAAAAGCAAAGAGTTAAAAGCATATTTCTTGGACAATCAACTATAGGGTGGTAGTTCAAGTCGAGGGAAGACGGAATGGATGTTATCATGAATACATTCTCGTAGAGGGAGTTTCGGGTGAAATATTATTCTTATGGGAAACATGGGATTGAGGTTGGGGATGTGTGTTTTTATTTCAATTTGAACTTGGTGTATTTTGGATAGTTTTTCACGAACTTTTTAGGTCTTTAGGAGCTCTCTAGTATGGGTTAGGTGTTTTCTTGTATACGTTCAATATACTTAGTTACTTCTATTGATATATAATATTTTTATTTATAAAAAAACCATATATCAATTAAAAGAACCGTTGCAAGAATGTTGATTTAGCGGTCTAGAGAGGTATGGACCGTTTTGGTTTTTTTTTTTTTCGAGGTTTTTTCGACTCTTTTAAGTGCTCAAAAAACTGTATCAACATTTGAGGCCTGTGCATTGATGATGGTGAGGCTGAGGGTGGTGAGATTGTCGGTCATATAGATGGGAATAAAAGCAACCAAAATATATATATATATATATATATATATTGAGGGAAGAGGAAACAGTCAGGAGGGATTTCGATTGGGACAAAGAGAGGAGATGGGAACTGTTGCTGACGATGGAGGGTATGAGCACTTGACGCATGACTTTTTCCTTTCATCCTATAACAGTCATAATCACGGTTGGTTGAGTGTCCATCAGTTTTTGTATTTACCTTTTCTTTTTCAAGTAAACTAATACAATATAGATAAATACTACTCATTATCTTTTTATATGTAATTTTCTTATCATCTCATGAATCCACGATATGAAATTAAAAAAAAAAAAAAGAAAAGGAAAAAGAAATGCAAGAATAGCAACCTAAGCATCTATAAGAGGAATTTTCCATCCACGAGACAAAGCTTATTATTTCTTACACATGAAAAAGAAATGTAAGAGTTGTCACAGGATATTATTTCTCTTATCTCTTGTAATCTATCATTTGAAATTCAAACACTCACGTAATTGTACAAAACCTCTGTATGAATGAATCGAGCCTACACAAACTAGTGAGCCAAAAACATGGTTAACAATTGAGCTACGGACATACGTCCGTAACGTCCCCCCAATCCAAATGGCTTCCCCCTGTAAACTCCTCTGCTTCCCAATATACCGATCTCTGTCCTTGTCCATCTGCCCATCCAACCTCCATTGTTCTTAAGTTGTTCCATTCCTCAAACGGCAGCGCCTCTATAACTATGTTGATGGCTCTTACCCTTGCCGAGGTCCAGCCCTTGTTCTCTCATCGTCTCTGAGCCTGATTCAAACATCTCAAATACTCAATTCAGTTTTCATTTCCTGGCATATGCAAGACCAACTCATCTCTAGAATATCTTAGCACATGTGGTCAAATGCCACTAGAGCACGTATAAAAAGATGTAGGGAGTACGTACATGCAAAATAGTTGTCTGAAATTATTCCACACACAAAATCGTCCAAAATAAATTCAAAACAACTCATAGGGACTTGGCCAATGCCCATTCCTTTGGCAGGACCACGAGCGGATTAGGCACCTTCCGCAGGAGCTTTGTGACGGTAGGCCACGGACGCATCACTTCCAAATTGCATTTAATTTCGGGCTGCTTTCGAAATGAGTTTTGTTATATACAGTCATTTTTACATGATGAGATTGGCCGAAGTAATTATTTTATATTAAAAAAAATATTGCAGCAAATCACATTAGTAAAATGCATAAAAAATACGTAAAAGTGACTACATATAAAATTTTTATATTTTAAATAACTTCATGCATAGTTCAATTTTTTTTTATGGTCTTAATGATTTTAGCACACTCATTAGTGGTCAAACGAGTTTAATATTTTAGGTTGCTCCTATCAAGTAGTTAAATTAAAATATATTAGTTTTTTCCAATATTTTCAGTAATGCTTAGGGAATCGGGATGTTTGGATGTAAGCTTTATCTACAACTTTTTTTTTTAATATATATATTTTTTAAATTTCCTTGAAAATCTTTGAATATTGGTTTTATGGGATTTTGTGAGGATATTGAGATCCATTAAGAATTTGTTAGAGTGCAAAAAAAAATTATAAATGTTCTTATTTTAGTTTGGAAAATTGGTTGGCATGTGCAAAATGAGAAAAAATATTTACAACTGTAAATTATGTAACCGCCGCATAATCGATTTTTAAAAAATGAATAAAATATAAAACTCACATGAAAAAAATTAATTTTTTAATAATAGACTACACTCTTTTTCAAAATGATTACACAGCTTCTACGCAGTTCACAATTTTTTGTAGAGTTACTCATAAAAAATCTGTTACAAAAAGCAAATTTATACAAGGTTTTTAAGTTTTTGTTTATTATGAAAATCGAGATAAGATATTATGATGAAATTTGTTTTTTCTTATTTTAATTGTTAAGGTGTAAAATATATTTGGATAAGAATAGGAAAATGTTTGAGAAAATCTTAAAACCACCTTACTTCTCAAACATGACCTAAAGATAATATTCATATTAACAGAACAATACCATGTCTATGTTGTTCTCCTTAAAAAAGTTGCGCCTATCACACAAGTGCTAAGTACAAGAGGGACGCTATTTAATTTGGTTGCTACAGAGGTTTTTGGAAAACTAAGATTTGAGAGTGCCTTAGGGTAGGATCTTGGCTAGGTTGGCTATGCCTTAAGGTTTGGGAGATGGCACATTGTAAGAAAGATTTTTGGCTTCGTAGAAGGAAAGATATTTGATATTTTTGAAATATGTAAGATACGAAACTCTCGTATTATTATTAGAATAATTAAAATTATCTATGTAAATATTGAATTTAACTCATATAACATCTTATGATAGAATGAGAATATTCAGTGTCTGTACTTTGAGAGTAGTTAATAATTACTCATAAGAGATAGACTTCTTGAATGTCCGGATCAGCGTTGGAAGTCGGGGGTGACGAGATCATCGGCGGTGCGGGTTTATCAGCCGTGGATGATTGATTCTTGGATGCGAATCTTGGTCTAAGGTCAGGCTCAATTTCGTTATCTCTGAAGAGCTTAATTAGTCGTTTTCTTGAAGTTTCTAATAATTTCTTGACGACTTCCATGTTCAATCATATCATGGCTTGCAAACAGTTTTGCACTTGCGTGACGTTAATGTGAAGAATATGGTAGTGATGTCTAGCTCCATAACTCTACCCTTTTTACCATGTCTGAGTTTTTTTTTTCCTGTTTTTATTTGGTTGGGATTCCCTATTTCAATATTTGTATAATCTTGACAACTTAAGATTGGCAATTTCAATAGCTTTTTATTTTTTTATTTTAAATGAAGAGCCATTTATTAAAAACCTCGGAGAAAAACCGTGATTATAAACTTTTAACTCCGGCACCTTTTCACCAAACCTTACTACAAAGAATGAACAAAAACTCATTTACAACGTAAGTAAGGAATGCCAGCTCTGTTTTTTGCCAAAGCATCCCTTAGCTTCTTTGGTAACTCATTCCAATTATAAAATATGCGAGACTCTCTCTACATTCCTGATTTTGCCAACCTATCTGCAACCTCTTGGTAAACATGTTGGACAATAAGATAACTTCTATTTTTCAGCTCTTCAAACTATTCATAGAACTACCTCAAATACCATGAACAACGCTCTATATTTTGAAGCCATCGAACCACCACTTGGGAATCAAAATTCACATCAACCGGTTTAGCTGGATGCAAAGCTTGAGTCCTTCCAAGAATGCTCTTAGCTCAGCCCTGTTGTTTGTCTTCCCATAAAAAGAAGAAGGAAGAGAAAGCAACCAGTAGTTTCTCATACTCATTTCTCACCACACCTCCGCCTAAGTTACCTGGATTACCCAAACTTCAATCATGAACAGTTTAACCCTACCCTCCATTGGTCAGTTCCAAAACAAAATTCTAATAGTTGATTTTTTTACTACCACGAGAGGTAAATTCTAATAGTTAGTTTTTTTTACTTGGATTATATCTAACATTACTCGTAAGACATAAAGCGAGAAATAAATAGATATGTAATATGTACTCTATACATCTTATAAAATCCACACTACATGTATATCTTTCTTATTCTAGACGCAGACTCTAAATCATGATTTGACTTCATAAGTTTCGGATACAACAACAGCTGTTGTAGAAGCAATAGTTGGGTGAGTGCATGGCTAGCTGTTTAGTTCGCATATATGTGAAACTTCAAAACGTTGGAATAGAATGTAATTCCCTAGAAAATGTATACGACTTTAACAAAAGAAAAGTAAATTGGTGTTAATATGGGCGATTAATCGAGGCTGATTTGAGAACATAGTGGATTTGACTTTAATTTTATTTCTAATTTTTTCAGTAGTAAGTACATATTGGATTTGAGAACAGAGAAGCACACGTGGAGCCAGGATCATAAGCCATCAAGTTAGAGTATATATACATATATATATATGTGTGTGTGTGTGTGTGTGTGTGGAGGTGTACTGCAGATGGTAAGTTTATAGTTAAAAGTGCTTACCACCTTCAAGAAGAACTCATGGCAAGAAGAAAGGGCCAGAGCAACATTCTGAAATCAGAAATATGGTCGAAGTTATGGAAGCTTAAAGTTCCAAATATTGTCAAAACCTTTATTTGGAGAGCTAGTCTTGAGGCTCTTCCCACAAAACTCAACCTTTTCAAACGAAAGGTGGTGGATTCTTCTAAATGCCCTTATGTTTGACAGAACCTAAATCTGTGATTCATGCTTTGTGGAACTGTAGATTTGCTCAGGATGTTTAGGGTTCATGTTCTAGGAGGTTACAAAAATGCAGTAAGGATGAGACTTCTATTTAGAATCTACTCTCTTGTTTTTTCTCAATTATGCCAAAAGAGGTTCTAGATGAAGTTGCAGTGACTGCCTACCAGATATGGAGGAGAAGGAATTCATTTGTCTTTGACGAAAAATTCACACCCTCTGATAAGCTAGCTCTTCAGTCTCACCAAGCATTGGAGGATTATATAAATGCAATGAAGGAAAGCGAGGCTCGAGTAAATAATGGCACAAGTACTGCTCAGAAATGGGAAGCTCCTCCTCTTGACAATTATAAGATCAACTGGGATGCAACCATTGATAAAATACAATGCAAAGTGGGAGTACGAGTTATTGTTAGACTGTAAAGGCCAAGTGGTAGCAACATTAAGATCATTTAGGTAGATCTTCCCAGATGCGCAGTTAGGAGAATCTATAGCAGCACTCAAAGCCACTTTATTATGCATTGAAATGGGGCTGCAGTAAGTTATCTTAGAAGGTGATGCTCTTTCAGCTGTTAATGCTATTAACAGTACATAGGAGAAGCAGAGCTCAGTTGGTTTGATTATCAGAGATATTAAAAATTTGTTGTAGGATGTTCGTAAGTGGTCTGTTAGGCATGTTCCTAGGGGCATTAATAATGTTGCCCACGTCTTAGCAAGGGATGCTTTACCCCTCTATGAGGAGTGTATTGAAGTAGAGGATTTCCCTCCTTGTTTCCATTCTTTAGTTGATGAGGTTTACTAAGATCAGTCATTTTCTAATATATATAAACATATATAATGAAGTTTTTAATATGTTTAATTATATAGGAAAATTTCTTATTTTGACCCCTAGAGTTGTGCAAATTTCAAACTAGGCCATATAACAAATTGGTTTTTCCGGCTATTCTACATTTCTACTTTACAAAGAGGCAAGCGATGAGAGAGTAGAGAGAGGAAAAAAAATTATGAGTTATGTTGAGAGGCAAATTTTTTAGAGTCCAAAATCCAAATAACTCAAAAAGATGTTATTTTATAAAAAATTATTTCTATTTGAAAGTATTTATACTATATATCATCCACTTACAAAATGTCTAAAGATCAAAATCTAAAATTTCGTAAAATTTTGATTATTATAGAATCAAAATTAGAGTTCTAGAATCTTATTAAATCCCGAACTACAATTATTTTAGAAGCTTTAACTCTCTAATATTGAAAATTATTATCGTAGGCTTTTGAGGGTAAAGAGAGATGCTTTATTTTTATTTTTATTTTTAGGGTGGCTCTACAACCAGCGGGATCTCCCGCTAGTTCATTTTGTTGGTTTCTTTTATTTTTTATTTTTTTTACATGTAATTTTTTAACACTTTTAAATGTTTTTTTTAAAGAACTCACAAAATTATTAAAAAATACTTACTTAGTCATTAAGTAAAAAAAAAACCAACAATACTCCCAGCGGGAAGAATAGCTTTTTCCTTATTTTTATCACCCTACTTAAATTCCATTTACAACCATTTTTGAAAACCACAAACAAAAGTGATTTTCTTTATCTTTTCTTCTAATCACATTTGAAGAATTTCAATAAAATAAATTATTTTGGTTCAAAGAAAAACAAAAAATTAGAAAAAAAAATCACTTTTATTGTTTTGTAACTTTTTTTTTTTTTGAGATACTAATAGGGCCTAGAGATGGTTTTTTCTTCAGATATCAATCGAGCCTGGTCCTCTACTCGGTACCGAGCCCAAAATGAGAAATGAGAAGGCCCTTTTCCGCTGAACGTCCCACGTGTAAACGTTCTATTAGTTGTCATAAAAACTTTCTCACTGGCTGGTTGCTTAACAGTTTCTCTACAAATTAGGGTTTTTCATCTCTTAGTCCCGGGTCATATATATTGTCCAAAGAAAACCCTGCCCCTCCGCTTCTTCCACAGAGAGAGGGAGAGAGGGAGAGGCTGAGCCAGAGGAGGTGCTTCGGAGATCTCAGCTTGTCGGAAATGGTTTCTTTTAGGGTAAGCCTGGGTATCGTAATCTCAGATCTCTTACAAAACCTCTACTTTGGCGGGTTTTTAATTGAAGCCGTCTTTCTTTTTCGTGGTTATTATATTTACAGTTTTATTTTTATGCTCTGTTTGGTTCCCGAGATAATCTAATAATGGAAACTGAGAACCTCTTCCCTTAATTTGGCCTTTTCATTTCGTTGAAACCAAATAACACGTGAAGAGATTGCGAATTCTCATTTTCTCTGAAACAAAACGGTTGGGCTTTTATGGGGGACATCTTGTGAGTGTTATTGTCTTGTGAGCTTGTGCTGAGTATGTTTTCCTCTGGGTTTGCAGTTTCACCAGTATCAAGTTGTTGGGAGGGCTCTGCCGACTGAAGCCGATGAGCACCCAAAGATCTACCGCATGAAACTCTGGGCCACAAACGAAGTTCGAGCCAAGTCCAAGTTCTGGTGAGTGACTGGTGCAAATGTTTGTGGTTCTGGTCGATTTTGGTTTTAGTGGATATCTATGTTTTTGATTAGTTGTTTGATTAAAATTGATATATAATTGTTTGGTGGGTCTGGACCAGGTATTTTCTGAGGAAATTGAAGAAGGTCAAGAAAAGCAATGGGCAAATGCTTGCGATCAATGAGGTATATTGTTGGTTATCGGATGATGTTCTGGGTTGTTGTGGTTTTAGAACTCTCTGCATTCTGATGAACCAGCAATGTTTCTTTCGGCTTATGATTTGCAATGTTTATCACACATATAATTTTGAGTATGGTTCGCATTGCTTTTTCTTTAGTAACAATGGTAGGTGTTATCTGTATTTTATTAATGTGATGAATCAATGTTTGTTTTTCCTGCCACTATTACTTTGTAGGTGTGATTATTGTTATTACATTTTTGTGTGTTTTTATATCTGATGCAAAAAAATGTCTGTATGTCAGTGGCTCCTAGGTAGTGAAAGAAAGTATAGAAATTGGCTGCTATGACCAGAATTTAAGATTTACTGTTAGAAAATTGATGGAGATGGTGACGGAGGTCCTTGATTAGTTTGGTCCAAAGTATGGATCCTAGAATAGAAAGTCTTGAAGAATAAGGTCTAAAATTTGATAAGGGTTGAAGCACAATTTTTGTGGGGTATAATTTTACTTGAAGTTTTTAACTTCTGGGTTTTCCATCCTATCTCTAGTATGCGATTCACTTTACATAAATTTATTGAATTAAGAGTAGGTGGTTTGCTGCTCTTGCATGTGATTTCAGTGTCATGCATTAAATTTCTGTATTTGCATCGTTTGATCTGGATTTCAACATTTGGCATCTTCATTCTTTATATAGGTAATAATTTTCTGGCCTACTTTTGTTATCCCTATTTTTTATTTTATGTTTTGCATTTGTGGAGGAAAAGCATGAAATGAATGATTTAGTGTTTCCAACTCATATGATAAACTAATGAATATCTGTTTGTTGGTTGAAATTGTGGGTGCTTTTTCTATTGTAGATTTTGATTATCCTTTGCATTTCTGACTATAACTCTTATGATTGGAATTATGCAGATCTTTGAAAAGAACCCTACCAAGATCAAGAACTACGGGATTTGGTTGAGGTATCAAAGCCGAACAGGTTATCACAATATGTACAAGGAATACCGTGACACCACCCTAAACGGGGCTGTGGAACAGATGTACAATGAGATGGCTTCCAGACACAGAGTCAGGTTTCCTTGCATCCAAATTATCAAGACAGCCACTGTGCCGGCGAAACTCTGCAAGAGGGAGAGTACCAAGCAATTCCACAACTCTAAAATCAAGTTCCCCTTGGTGTTTAAGAAGGTCAGGCCGCCAAGCAGGAAGCTGAAGACCACATACAAGGCAAAGAGGCCTAACTTGTTTATGTAGTTTTGTCATTTGAGGAATGAGCTCTGAAAGGGTTAGACTGGTGTCCCTTTCTGAATCATTTTGATAGAAACTTTCCCGTGATCGATTGTTTGTTTTTTGGTATCGTTTTATTTTAGAATCTTGACAAACGAAAATATTTGAAGTATTTTTGAGTTTACCGAATTCCCTGTTGCAATTTTCTATATAATTTCTATGAGATTGATAGTTTTTTCATTTTGGGCCACCAACATCAATGATCTGGCTGTGTTTGTGGTGTTCTCGTTTTACAAGTTATTCAATGTTTTTGGGTTATATGGGAAAAATGATTCTACATGTTCAATTGCAACGGTTGGACCTTCCTTATTGCATCATGTGCCGGACCAAAGATCTTGCCACTGGTTACTGATTGATGTTGGAGGCATGCCCAACCGACATTGATGTCTTCGTTGGAATTGTTACAACTGTTGCTTTGTGCAAGTGTTTATATTGTGAAATAGAAGGCCTACTGATGTCCGTGCAATGTAAGAACTCAGGAGAGAGCACTCTGGGTTTTGATCTTTGTTCTTGGGCGGGTCGGGAAGACTTGAATTCTGAGTGAGGTTTGAAGCTGTGTCGGGGCATGATTACACTTGAGTGAGTTGGTTTGAAGCTGAGCCGTAAAGTTGCGACTTCCCTTGTGAAAGATTTGAAGCTGTGCCTTAATTTGCATTTTTGCATAATGTTTGAAACTGTGCTGGAAGTAGGTGGCAGTCGGTGGTTTCACTGGCTCGAGCGTTGCATAGTGGTCATCCTTTTTCTTTCTTTGTGATCCTCTCAAGTGGGTGACACCAAATGTGATCTATAACCCTTGCTTTTGGCGTCGCTTCGGTGAAGTTTGAATGTGTGCTCAAAGTTACGCAGATGCTCTTGTTCCTTTATCTTCGGTAAAAGCTTGGGTGTGTGCTCAGCGGTACTGAGAAAAGATAGTAAAGCACTAAAGGTACATCCACACACTTTTCTTTATGTAAAGAGAAAAAAAAAAAATCTGTAGGACATTATCGATATGACAGAATATAACAATGTTTGACAGATGTTATTGAGTGTTGCATTTGATTTAGGAGTAACAAGACTTACATGCAAAAACAAAATTTGAGAGGTTTTTAACGGCAGATTGTTGGGTTTATTCATGTGGGCATGACACATTTCTATACTAAGCTCTAAAAAGAAAAACAATGTATCGTAAATAGTGTTGCTGTAAGAGATCGGGCGAGACAGTGGATCACCTCTTGCTACACTGCGAGATATCTAGAGCCTTGTGGGTGGAAGTCTTTAGCCGGATTGAGCTTTCCTTTGTTATGCCTGCCTCTGTGGTAGATTTAATGGCCAGCTGGTCACTTCCAAGTAGAGTTCAACAAATCAAGGTGGTGTGAAAAATGATCCTGATCTATATTATGTGGTGTATATGACAAGAACGCAATGATCGGATTTTCGAAAACAAGGAGCGGTCCCTAGAGGAATTTCAATTTCTATTTTTCAGAACTTCATTTCTATGGGCCATTGCTTTAGATTTTAATAGCCTGAATTTTCATGACTTTTTAGTTGCTCTTACTGCGACCTGGATAAGACTTAACTCTTGTATACCATCTTGTGTATTTGGATTTTGCCCATCTTTATTAATATATTTATGATTACTTATAAAAAAAAAGAAGTAGTGTTGCTGTTTTGATGGACACACTTCCAAGTTTCCAACTTTGGGTGATATAAGCTGGTTGTCCATCTTGTGGCTGAAGGACCCAAGGCCTTCAATAATCTTTTATGCTCATGAAAACATGTGTTAACGCCCAAAAATGGCACAGTTTGGAAGGGGACAAAGATTCATTTCCAGATGTGTTGAGGTGGGTTGGGCCATGATCGGTGAAGTGTGGAGCTCTGGGTGGTGATCCGGTGCGGCTGTACAGTGTTTGTGCATACGTCTATGACAGTGAACAATATTTAAATATTGAGAAAATAAATAAAGATAGATACACAGATTTATGTGATTCGTCATTAGACTTACGTCTACGGGGATTTGGAGATGAGAGATTCTACTAAAATATGTTTGTTTATAGTCTCTCATTTTTTACTGTACAATGAGAGTTAGAAATCTACTTGCTGAAGAAGATGTTCTCTCTAGAACTCTCTATCTTGAGATTGAAGAAGAAGTTGAAGAAGAGACCCCCTGGGTCGTTTGGTCACTTACTTTTATCTCACCCTCTTCATGCGTGTGCCTTGGTAGTGGTGAGGAATGTCTGCTTTGCGTGTCTGACAGTATCCCCCTTTCCTACTTTCTCCTGACACTCTTCTGCCTCTTGACACACTTACTCCATTGTCTCTTCTTTGTCTTATTTTCATATCTTCCTTTATCTTCTAGTGATGACTTTTTGATGGACTAGGCCTTGAGAATCATTTTGGACCTAGTATATTTTAGCCTCTCACAATATGAATCATTTACATCTTTGCACATATGTTTGTCAGTAGCTTATGTGGCTGAAGGAAATGGATCTTGGTGAAGGAGATCTGGAGGTATTTGTGAGGAGTATTAACTGTGTTAGACATCATATCTATTATTGTCTGTTTCGAAACTGCTGGCATTTCTTCAGGTTTTTAGCCCAAAATGAAAATTGATAATATTCACAGAAGGGAGGTGCTTTCTTCTTCAAGCATCAAGCTTCTTTGTCATGACCCCGACTTATAAAATCTCTCTCGCTTAGGCAACTTGTCATACTGTTCGCCTTTTGATCGCTTAAATCATTTTCATTTGCAGAGGTATTAAAGTCCAAGATTAACATCCTCTATGATTAAACACTTTCTGCGGTTTGAAAAGAGATGGATAAGGATAAGACTGTGGAGTCCATAACATCAAATTCTGCCCCTGGGCCATTGCATTAATTACAGTATAGTCTACGCATTGTATTATGTTCCTTGAAATTGTAAATAAATGTTTTGAGTAAAAAAATTGTAAGCAGTCTGTTGATGCATTTTTTTGTTTTGTTAAGGATGTCTGCTCATCCATGACTCCAGATTGATATATATTGCAAAAATGTAATTAAAAGAGAATAAAATTTACATGATTAAGCAATAAGGCCTTTATTTATTGATCTCATCTTACTTTCTATATGTGCTTGTGTTTTCATTTTACTTTCTATACGATAAAAATAAAAAGAGAATTCTATATATCAATCATTATTCACTTTTATATCTCATTTTTCTATAAAATATGAAATGTTTGATTGACGAGAAATAATTTTTCAAATGAAAATTGAGATGCAAGAAGATTCTTCCAAATTAGTCTCATCCCCTCTTTTCCGCCGCTGTCTGCCACTTTCTATTCTCCCCAATCCCACGATCACTTTACGACTTCACTTTCTCCTTTGGCAGACCGACAATCCAATATGGGCTTTTAGCATCAAATGGGCTTATAAATACTGTGAAATTTTACACCCAACGTAATCGTTTCTCAAAGTCCGGACTTCCCATCACAACCATCTGCACTTAAATAATTACATTGACATTGTTAGTGCTTTGGTTTTTGTAGCTATGTACTGTACTCATGCTGTACACAGTCACTCACATCATCTAGTTACTTAGACATGGCATTCTAGGTACAACTTTTAACGTGGGCTAAGTCAAACAAAGAAGATATGGACGGCTTACCAAATCTCTCTCTCTCTCTCTCCGCGCGCTTTAAAAATTTCCATTTGAACATAATGCAATGGTAATGATTAATCGACTTTGCAGTCCATCCCTTAGTGCATTATCACAAAAATATGTTTTACGCTTTCGCTTTCAAGGTACCTATCTTTCAACATTGGACTTAAATCTAAAAACAAATACAAGTGCTGAAAATCTAAACTTTTTTTATTTTTATTTTTACTCTCTTTAGGGCCTCAAGCTTTTCCTTTTGCATTTTATATATGCTAAGGTGCAGATAGGTACAAAGAATGCTTCTTTATCAGGGTGAGTGTATTGGATTAACAAATAATCGGCAATAAGGATTCAATATTACATTAGTATTCAAGTTTTTTAAATTAAAAAAATTATTAGATATTTTCAAAGTATGGATAATGTGGTACTCTCATCCTATCACAAATATGTCACGTATAACATTCAATTTTGGGCAAGTAGATAATTGTGTTAATTCAAAACTTAAAAAAATAAAAAATAAAAAATTCAAGAATGAAATAAAGTGTAAACTAATAAAAGGGTTCTGATCTATCTCCTTGAGCATATCATAGATTCCTCTTTCATGAGAACCCACTAACTTCAGCTATTCTATATTTTATTTTTTGAGAGAAATAGACTTCATTTCATTAATGAATTCTGAAGTTACAAATGTGACTTATCAATACAGGGAAAACCCAGACTACAAGTCAACCTACGCATCTGCTCTAAAGCACCCCATACATAAATTTTTTTATGACAGACTTTGTCTTAACTTCTATAACTCTTTCTAATCAAACTAGGTTTGTCAGAGAGAATCACACTCTGTAAAAATAGAGCCTAAAATGACTTCTTTTCAAAAGAAAAGAAGCTTTATCACCTCCCATCCTCCCTAAGAGGAGGAGTCCTACCACAACGTCTCCTCCCAAAGGAGGAACGGGACTTGACTGCTATGGACTCCAAAAGAGTCCACTAGCCTATTTCTATTAATAATGCAGAAAACTAAATACAGACAGAAAGCAAAAAAACCAACTCAAACAAAAAGCACTGCAACAACCACTAAAGAGGGCTCAACAGAGGTGCATAAACCAAAAAACAACCACAAACCAAATCAATACACTACAAAATAGAACCCAACAACAGACGAAACCAAATAGGATCGGGGTGGCGCGTGGGGGGCACGCGCCACACTGGGGAGAAGCCGAACGGCCGGTCGAGACAGCGCCGGTATACTGAGCCCTGAGCTGCCGCACATGGCTTCGACGCGGTGTGATACGTGGTGGCTCACGTATGCCACGCGTTCTCTGTGGTCCGCGCGTGGGGGTGACACGCTGCTCCTTATGGCGCCCAAAGCGGGAGGCTGCATGATCGGCGAGCGAGGGATCTCCCAGTGGTACGTGTGAAGGAGAACATCCACCGGAGGGGCTCGGATCGGCTCCCCCCATTATTCGGCCAAAACCTGATAAATCAAAATAAACACCAAAATAACCGTAATAAACCTACGAAGACAAACGGTAGAGAGGGAGGAGAGGAGGGGGGATGAGGAAGCCGAAGCTTTCCCTCCCCCCTCCGCTGAGAGCTGCTGCTAGGGTTTTTTTGAAGGCTTTTCGTGCGAGAGAGAAGCAGTGCATTGCGACATGGCCCAGACCTGAGTAACTTTAGCTATTCTATTAAGTGTATCGAACACTAACAAAATGAAAAAGACAAAAACACCCTCTAAAGGTGTTGATTCAATGAGGAAGATTTTCTTGTTCCTACCTATATTTTCTGAAATTTGGCATTAAGGTTCCCTTGTTTAGCACTAGTTTCAATTGAAGCACTTCATGTGTATCACTTGCACAAAAGAAAAGACATCCATCCTCATTTTCACTACTAGCTTGTTGCTTCACTAGCATGCTTTCCTTTTTTAAAAAGTAAATGGGTAAAATGGTTTGACTTTCCACACCAACTAGAATTACATTCCAACACATTAATATAGCAGTAGGCTATGTACACTGTTAAGGGAATATACATGAAAGGTAATAATATGAAGAACATAAATTACAGATTCAAAGCAGATTTACACCATTATATCCTAAGGATAAATTGCAATCAACTATCCTTCTAGAGTCTTGATATGTGCTATCATTCTTCCCATCTTGGTCATGTTGAGACTGAGCTGACTTTCCATTTGTGATACAACGAGATTGAGTAGAATCATATATGTTAACATCCTCTCGTAAGCTAATGGGTGTAGAACACACCTTTAGCTTGTCCCGCAAAAGAAGAAATTGAGAAGATGTTAAGCTTGTAGTGAAGATATCTACAACTTGTTGAGCTGTAGGAAGATATTGAACGAGAATATCCTTTTGCACTACTTTGTCCTGAATAAAATAATAATCGACTTCCACATGCTTGGTACGAGTATGAAAAACTGAGTTTGAAGTAAGTGATATGGCTCCGATGTTATCACACTATAGAGTAAGTATGTTATTGAGTTCAACTGTGGCAAGAGCAAGAGATCTATATTAAGCTTCAGTGCTGAATTTTGACACCACAAGTTGCTTTTTGGCAACCTAGCTAAGGAGACAAGGACCAAGGAAGATGGCATAACCTGTACTTGACCTTTGATCATCTAGATTACCAGCCTTGATTGAAGAACAAGCCTTGATTGATGGTAGCCTCAAGGTATCAGAGAACTCTTTTGGCTACTGCCTAGTGAGTGGTGATCGAATTATGCATAAATTGACTCAATTGGTTGACAGAAAATGCAATATCGGCCTAGTTAAGACACAATATTGCAAAGCCTCAACCAAGTGTCTATACTCAGTTGCATTGTCCAAAGGGTCTCCATCATATTGGGACAACTTGGTTTTAGCAAGAAGTGAGTTTTTGTTGGTTTGGCTCCAACCATTCTAGCTTGATCAAGTATCTCAATGACATACTTGGATTGTGAGAGATGGATTCCTGCTATTGTACAATAAACTTGAATGCCCAAAAAGAAATGCAAAGCCCCAAGATCTTTCATAGCATAGCTTTGCTTCAGACATGAAACAAGAAGTGTAATGGCAGATAGACTATTCCCAGTAACAATTATATCATCAATATATATTAAAAGAACAAGTGGATATCTAACTTGTGAAAAATGAAAATAGAATAGTCAACTTTAGATTCAACAAACTCGAGGCCAAGAAGAGTACTTGCTAGCTTGTTAAACCAAGCTTGAGGGGCTTGCTTCAGCCCATAGATTGCCCTTTGCAGCTTACAAACGTGCGTGGGATGGTTTTTGTGAATAAATCTCGGGGGCTACTCCATGTAGACCTCCTTTTCAAGTGACCCATGGAGAAAAGTATTGGATACAACTAATTGGTTTATTGGCCAATTAAAGTGAACAATATTTGGTTGAGTAGTACATTTGGTAATTTGAGAAATGTTTGGCTTTTCTAATATGATCTTGTGATCGAGTGTTCATTGGATGTGAGGTCTAGGCATTTTGTGAGGATGATGGAAGAACTTCTGCTTGTGAATGATTGGAGTGACTAGATACCTGATTCTGGTCATTGGATGATGACTCCATAATAGGAAGGTTAGAATCATTTGGAAGGTCATTAGATTGATTTGGAAGGTCAAACTCAGAAAGTTCATTTCTAGTGTCAACAGTGCTAGAACTAGCGGGAGAATTGGTACTAGGTTTTGTATGACTATACAAAGTAGATTCTTGAGAAGGATATGGATTGAGAGTCACTACCTATGAAGAGTTTTCTATTGGTGAACCTGAGGCTGCTGCAAAGGGCCTAACAGAAGATGCAATCCAATCTTGAGTTGGGAATGAGCCTTCATAAAAAACAACATGCCTGCTAAGAATGATCTTTCAAGTGGCAGAGTCAAGACATCTATACCCTATGTAGTTGGAACAGTAGCCTAAAATTATACACTTTTTGGATCTAAACATGATAATTGTAGGGTTGAATGAGAGGAAAACATACACACCCAAAAACTTTAAGAGAGGTATAGTCTGGCTGCTTGTGAAGTAATTTGAAGTAAGGGGATTGATGTTTTAAGACTATAGTGAGCAATCGACTGATAAGGTATACAACAATATTGAAAGCATTGACCCAGTATCCTAAAGGTAGCTTACATTAAGATCTCAAGGCTTGACTAATTTCTACTATGTGTCTAAGCTTCCTTTTTGCTAAACCATTATTTTGGGTAGCATAGAGACATGACATTCTACATATAATGCCATTTGATTCAAGGAAATGATTGGATCCATTGGACATGAACTCACCACCTCCATCCGAGTGAAATGCTTTGATTTTCTTAGACAAAAGGTTCTCAACCATGCATTTGAACTTTATGAAACATTCAAAAGTTTCAGCTTTACGAAACAAACTGGTGTTAAGGGGTGAAACCGGTTGAAATCAGTCTGGCCGATTACCGGTCGGTTTGACTGGTTTGGACTTTTTCTTAGGCCCTTTTTTGGGCATTTGTTCTTGTCCAATTAGGCCAATTTAACATTTGTGTTGGGATTTTTTTTTTCCCAATTCATTATCCAAGTTCTATTTTTTTTGAGTTGATTTCATTTTAATAGTAATGTCATTTATAATTTTCTTCTATTACTAAGTAACTAACTATATTAATTATTACTTCCTACTTATTACATAATTAAAAAAAATTGTCTTAAGCATAAAAATATAACATAAATAAATGACAGCAAATTGGGAATGATTTTCATATTTGCTAATTCAACTTCAAGCCTTCAACCTTCAATCTTCAATAGTTGTCACATTTGATCATGTGCCCAACTCTATATATAAACATTAATAAATATTAATAATAAGAATAAAACATCAAATGTTATTTGGATTATAAAAAATACTAAAATTAAATTACAATGAAAACAAAGAAAATATTACCTGATTCTTCTATGAATCTCTCCACATTATCCATAACCTCCCAGATATCAATGGTTGTTACCGGATGTCTTAACCAATTTTGAGTACAAATAAGGGCATCAACTGTTCTCGAAACTAATGAATTCCGAAAGGGATTAAGTGTGGCGCCCCGACTCCCACGTACAAAAAGTCTCGGGAATCGTGACGTTAGGATGATGACAACACGGTCACACATCCCAACAGCAAGTGTCAAGTGTGTGCAACAAATAAACAGTGTACAAATAAAATAAGCAGCGGATAATAAATAAGTCAACCAGTACCAGAATTTTAGTTAAATACAATATCCAAAATACAAACCTCATAAAAACAAAGCCAAAGTCCCAAATAATAAAAATACAAGTCTGAAAATACAACACAGCACAAGTAATCCCAGATCACTCCTCCGGCGGAGCCAAATCCTCAGGCTCGGCATTTGCATTAACAACCACATAATCTGCAGTACTATGAAGTGGTACCGCAGGTAAGTTATAACCTAACCAATCCTGAAATAAAAACACATTTAAGCATCTAATTATGCATGCCCATGATGCAGTATGCAAGAAATCCAACACATGCCAAAAATCACATTTGGCCCAAAAATATTTCCGATAAAACATTTCCACCATTTTCCTAGAAAATGGCCCAAAAATCAATATCCATCATTTTCTCAAAAAATGACACAAAATCATACTCACGTTATTTTTCCAGAAAACAGTCATTTTTCCATTATCCATTAATCCATATGCACCATGGCCTCCCCTATGGACCATCCGCACGTCCTGGCTACTTTACGAGCGATGCCCAGTTCCGCACCCGGTGCGTTCGTGGCCAGGTCATCCTCTAGCCCCCGCCAGCAGAAGGGCCACGGAGTCGGTACGTCCCACATCCGATCTCGTTGTCGCCCGGCGACAACTCAGGGGACGTCACTCAGTATATTCCGCTCCCGAGTGACTAGAGGAACTCCACCGAGATAATGCCCCATCTCGACTTGGGGTCGTGATACACACGCACCCATAAATCCAATACACATGAAAATGGTGGTCAAGCTTCTCTTCAAGCTATTAAAGATGCATGTACATTGTATGAAGACTGGTCTGGTTAGATGGTGAGTAAGGAAAATTCATCTATTTTTTCCTCAAATACATTACTGCTACTCGAAAAAGAAACTTGTTGCAGTTGACCTCTTTTTCGAAGGGTTTTTTTTGGGCCAAATACTTGGGTGTTCCCCTTTTTAGTGGACGGTTAAAGGTGTCATATTTTGAGGAATTGTTAAATCGTATTTGTAGTCGGTTGGAGGGGTGGCAAAACAGGTTCTTGTCGGCTAGTGCTCGTCTTCTTTTACTGAGACATGTTGTATCGAGTATTCCGATTCATTTGCTCTTTGTTCTATATGCACCACAATATTGTGGTGGCAGCTTTAAATAGGATTATGAGTATTTTTATTTTTATTTTAGCCTTGAATGGCAAGCAAAAGTGTAAGTGGGTGGCTTGGCGGAAGGTTTGTTCTCCGATCCAAGAAGGGGATCTAGGTTTAAGAAAATTTGAGGAAGTTCAATCTTTATTATTCATGAAGCTTGCTTGGAGCTTATTGACCCAAGATTCTCTTTGGCTATTTTCTTCAGGAATAAATACTGTAAAGGCGAGCATGTGATTTTGGTTGATAATAGTAAAGGCTCGTCACTTTGGAAATGCATCAGGGCCATGGTTCCGCAGATCCTTAGTCACGCTTGGTGGCAGGTTAAGGATGGACAAGTTTCCTTTTGGCGTGACCCCTGGTTAAAATTTGGCCTTATTATGGAGTCTTGTGAGGTTATTTCACATCCATCTTTAAAGGTAAGATAAAAGAATTGGTGAGGGAGATAAAGTTGGAAGAAATTCTAAATTGTCTAGGGGCACATAAAGAAGGCGCAGATGTTCTGATTTGAAAACTGGCTTTGAATGAGGAGTTCACATCTAAGTCAGCTTGGGATTGCATCCGTGTTCATGCGTTGAAGTCTGAATGGGCTGCTTGGATATGGCATTCTGCTCTTCCTAAGAAATAATCGGTTACTATCTGGAAGGCTTTAAATTTTAGCCTTAGTGTTAATGCTCATATTCGAAATTTGGGAATCACCCTGGCCTCCAAATGTGAGTGCTGTGCTTAGGGGTGTATGGAAGATTAACACCATGTCCTTGCCACAGGGACAATTGTTTCAGCTATTTGGAGACGAGCTTCTCTACTTATGGGTATGCCATATGACCCGAGTAGATCCTGGAAAGCTATGGTTTCGAAGGGCATCTCATACATCCCAAAAATATACATTGTTTGGTCTTGTTTCTATTATTATAACTTAGTCCCTTTGGGTTTGGAGATGCAAAGCCCACATGGAAGTGAAACTGAATAATGTGGATACCTTGTGGGGGTCGATAAAAGCTGCAATAGCTTGGGCTGGTTTAAGATTGTGTGCTAGCAAAAAGTTTAAAGATGGGGATGAAATTTTTTTACGAAATCTTTGTATTTCGATAAAAGTGGTTACTAGACCGCGACATTACCTTGTGAAATGGAATAAGCCAAGTGCGGGATGGTTTAAACTTAATGTGGATGGGAGTTCTTTGGGCAACCCTGGTCGGATGGGTGCAGGCTTGTTTAATCAGAGATGATATGGGTTGTCTGATTTGGGCCTTTGCGAAAGAGATGGCTGTTGGAACTAATAATGAAGCTGAATTACAAGCTTTATATTATGGGTTATAGCATTGCAAGGATTTGGCAATTCAAAAAGTTGAGATTGAAGTAGATTCCTTGTTAGTCACTAATTGGTTGGTAAAAGGAAGATGTAGCATATGGTACCTTGAAGATTACTAGGACAGGATACAAGACATTCTCTCTACATTGGAAATTAAGATTATGCATGTCTTTAGAGAAGGTAATGCAGGGGCGGATTTTCTAGCTTGCTGGGTTTCGGATAAAAAATCTAGAACATGGGTGAATTTCAATGATGTTCCACACAAGCTGAAAGGAATATTGAAAGTTGACAAAATGGGCCTTTATGCCCTTAGAAGTTAGTATCCTGTGATGGTTGTTGCTTCTTTTTTTGATTGGTTTTTGTTGGATTATTGTTGGTCTTTTTTTGGATTACACTTGGGTTTTGTGTATTTTTTTAATTCTTATCTTGTAACCCTCCAAGTGTTTGGTTATACCATGGCACTCCTCAGCCATAAGTGAGGGAGTGAGGGTATTTGAATAAACTTAGGGAAGGGTCACTTTTGGACATGTGGCCCTAACTCCCTTTTTTTAAAAAAAAAAAAAAAAAAAAACCACCATACAAACTCCTTGTCTTCTTTGGCAAATAGACTTTCAAGCTCCTTTTTTGACACCAAAGAACTCCCTCCTAGCATTCACCACTGTTTAATCTTCGTCCAAAGATTGAAGCTAAGAACACCCTTACTAATCCTTCCTGTTTTCAAAAGCTTCTCTCTTCCTTGCTAAATCTATCCATTCCAACATTGTCAATGGTATCGATTTGATTGAAAACATGCCAAAATCTATTGTCAATGGCACAACGCTTAATTTAATTCTCACAAACCTCATGAACACATACCAACACAAAACTCATTAATTGGTATCTGGATATAACTTGGTTTAGGAGTTATCGTGCTTGTTAATTCTTTCTGTTCAGTCCAAAATTCTCTCTTGGAGTACTGTAGAATTTTGTAGAATTCAGTGCATATGGCTACATTATTTCCCGAATATGTCAAGTGGAATTTAAATTATACTGTTCCTAATAGTTCTTTTTCTTACACTTAATATCAATCAATATCTCAGTGATTAATTTGAATTAAGTAGTACTTATTCATGGATTTAAGCAAAAAGGGTGAATTAGCAGCAGAATGTGGGTCAAGAGATTTGAGCATTTGTGTCCATTACTCATGGGTGTGCTTTAAAGCATTCCATTATAGATCTCATTATGTCAGGCCAAGGTGGGCGGTGGTTGGTGTATAAGAATTTGTGTTGAAATAAACACATAAATAGGTCTTACAAAAGGGTGGCTCTACGGTCACCGTTGGAGCTCCTGTTGGGCTTTCGTTAGTTCATTTTGGTTGTTCTTTTTTTTTTAAAAAAAAAATTTTACATGTATTTTTATAACACTTTTTAATATATATAATTTTTTTTAAAAATTCACAATATTATTAAAAAATACTTAATCACTAAGTAAAAAAAAAAAAAAAAAAACCCAGCAGTAGCCCCCAACGGGAGCTGCCAGTGGGAAATGTAGTTTTTTCCCATATAAAAATGTATTACCCTCGGCCAATTTCGTGTATCTATCTCTCTTCTATTCGAGATCTCTAAATTCGGATAAGAATTTGAGGGGATCTTGAATATATCCATATTATCAGCTAAGCTTATCACAGAATTTATTAGTGATCGACTGTCCAACATGTTGTCTTAAAAAACCCCTACCCATAATGGCCGTATTTTTTGTTTCTTACAATAAAATTACGAAGCAGATGCTTCAAAATGATGTAGGCGTGTGTAGGGCAAGGTAGGATACCATGTGCACTATTCATCCACTTCTCAAGTCTCAACCGCTCATCCATGAGGATTTTGAACCTTTTCTATTTGCAATCCTACATTCCCCTTTATGTACCAAAAAGCTTTACCATGTTATCCCCACATCGTTGAAATCATTCATACCTTCCCAACTTGTCGTTTTGGTTAAATGTATAAACCCTAATCTTCTCGTTTACACCAACCACCTGAATTGCCCATGATTATAAATTTCATAACTAAATTCATAAGGAATTGCTGTTTCTGGATTAACAGCTAAAACGACTAGCTTTTGTTTAAACTCTGTTTAAAAGCTCTATCTCTAATTGCCACTAAGAGACTATATCATAAAGGGTCCACCTTTCATAAGAAAATTAAGAAAAGCTAAACTTTAGAGAAGGGTAAAGAGAGAGAGAGAACATTAGGATATATAGTAATGGAGGCAGCTAGGATCTGTGGTTATATTCTTGCTTTCCCTGGAGATTGAAGAATGCAAAACTTTCACAAGCTAGCACCTTTCTCTATCCCTGCATTCTATGTCATTCTTCTACCATTAGTTAGCTGTTCATTCCATGAAGAAGTGAATCATGATCAGTATGGCAGTCACAAGAGCATTAGACATTACTTTCACAAGGTAAACTAGTTCTTCAATTTCCTTTTTTCCTTCCCAGCAGGCCTTTGGAAAGGGGGTTTGATCCTTCTTAAAATATTTTTAAAACAAAACCAGTTCCCTTTTTCCTCTTATATCTCCTTGCTCTTTATCTTCTGGAAAAGTGATAAGAAAGATCACAATAACCACCAGCAAGCCAAGTTTGCCATTTTATTCTTGTATCAGTACTTTTTATTTTTAGCTTCTTAGCATCTAGCTAGGAAGTGTCAGAGATTCAGAACTGTTATTTACTCACCTTTGCAGCCAAGTCCTCAGATGTCATCTGATGTTACAATTCATGGGGTTCTCCTATGGTTCTCACTCGGATTCTTAATGCCTATTGCGATACTTGCTATAAGAATGTCTGGTAGAGAGGAACCACGGTCCACGCGGCTCAAAATCCTTTTCTATCTCCATTTTATTTTGCAAGTAAGCTCTTCACTCTTTGCATAATATTCATACAGGCCCATTCATATCGGAAAACTAAAAAACGAAAATTATGGTGTATTTACATCGATGCATATCTTCCTCTACAATATATTAACATGACCAGAGAGTGCAAATTCAGAGCCACAATGTGTAATGATTCAAGCTTTGATCTTTGTCTACAACATCATCATACATTACTAACTTTAATGATGGGGTCCACAAATTATTTTAAGAGAGAAACATTATTTAGCCAACAGTCTGAAAACAGTACTTAAATTAATTTAACTGATTTTAATTATCATAACTTCAATGGCAAAAGAAGTAGTGATTATGAAAATCTTGTCATTGAGTTAATCATATTTTTTCCTTCTTGATTAGTGGGATATCCACATGTTTGCTGCATCACATAACCAAAGCAATAAAATCATCGTTTCTACAAGAATCTAGCAAATTACTACTGTCACATATAGGATCTCCCCAACTTTGCTGTATCAAATGATTTTAGGCACCTTTCATGGGTCAATGAATTACTGGAGGCCCGAGTTTGTGAAGATTCAGATGAATTAAAGAAGGAAATCTTAAGTTTTCCCACTAGTTATCATCACTCTTCTGTTGATCTTCTTCTAAACCTGTCTCCCTAAGTGCTAAATTCTATGTTTCTCCTTCTAACAGATACTTTCAGCGCTTCGCCACAGCTGGAGCAGTCATGTCGTTCAAAAAATTCGAGAATTCATTCAGCAACAGCCACCAAAGACTAGGTCTAGCACTTTATTGTGGCATATGGGTGCAAGCCTTCATCGGGATTTTCAGGCCTAAGAGGTCACTCATTCAGTTTTCTCACAGTTGATTCTGAATTAAACCCAAAAGTTTAATCTACTACAGACTTATATTTATGCAATCTACATTTTTCTTCCTTTTGCAGGGGGAAAAAAGAAAGAAGAGTGTGGTACCTTGTGCATTGGATGCTTGGGACATTAATTTCTCTTTGTGGGATCATCAACATCTACACAGGCTTAAAAGCTTACACCAAGAAAACAAGAAGTAGTACAGCCATTTGGACAGTGCTTTTCACAGCAGAGGTCTCTTTCATTGCTTTCTTTTACCTCTTCCAAGACAAATGGGAATATATGCAAAAGCAAGGTGAGATTTTAGGGAATGTTCCCATCACACTTTCCAATCAACAAATTCCTGAAGGCCCCAACCAAAAGGAGCTGTTGCCTGAACCATGTGGGAAGCGCAATGCACTCAAGAATTTGTTTGACTAATATGGGATTCTTTATTACCTTTTTCTTTATCATTTTTCATTTTGGTTTGCTCATTTGCATTTTGTTTTTTGATGCCTGCACTTTTTGAAAGCGGGAGGTGATTTCCCAAAAGAATACATTATTGGAGTGCATGCATCAAAAAGCAGAGTTCGGATTGTCCATTCAGATATGTATATTCTAGGTACCTCTTTCATGTGATGATGACATTAGGAAATTGGCTTTTTACTTTCTTTTTTTTCATATATATATATATATATGAGGTGTGGGAATTTATGAAGTTTGTAAGCATATATTTTGTAATAATGTTTGGATTTATATCATGCCTGAATATTAGATATATAATACGAAATATAGCTTGTGGTACCATAATTTCTAAAAGATCTACTTGCAAATGCAGCTATTGGTTAATTAATTTGTAATTTCTAGTCAATCAATTAATTGGACCAACTGGAAAATCCATGGTAAGTTGTCTTTGAATTAAATAAAAAAAAAAGGCTATTATTTTTCGTTTTAGCCCATAGAATTGTGTGTAAGCTGGAAAATGAAAAGATGAGAGAGGAAGAGGAGTATCTCCACGTATAGTCCCCATTCGGGACTGCCCGTGCACTCTTAGAATAGTCTTGTTTAATTTCAAGATGAGATGAAATAAGTTGAAATAAAATGAAATAAAATATTATTAGAATTTATTTTTTTAATATTATTTTTATTTTAAAATTTTAAAAAATTGAATTATTTATTTTATTTTATATAAAAATTATGAAAGTTATAATAATTTGGTAAAATGAGATCAAAATAGTTGTGAAAACAAACGCGCTCCTCTCAACTACTTACTTTTTAGAAAATGTGAGAAACACAAATAAAACCTTGGTGTCTTACTGTTTGCAGTTTCCACTAGTGTTTCTGACCGAAGAGGAGATGCCCCGAGAAACCAATGGAAAGAGAAATGGGAAGCAATGAAATTTGTGGATGATAAAATAGCTCAGGAGGTAGGGAGGAAGGAGATTCAGAAGGCGAACGGGAGGAAGGGGTGTCTAAACGTTTCCCGCATCTACATTGACTTGGTCAAATGAAAAAGTTAACTAAATTTTAGATAATTGATATAAAATAAAATAGATTTCTGCTATAGTTGTTGGCCAAAAATAAAAAATTACTATTGATTTATTAAATATTAAAATATTAATTTTTCACTCTAAATAAACATTAAAATATTAGTTTCTCATTCCAATAAAAATACTATTTACTTTGTAATTAAGAAATTTAGATAGAAATTTATATGAATTTAATCAAATATTTTTTGTTATTAGCATTAAATAACTTTTGAAAATATGATTTTTTAAATATTCGTTTAATTAGAATATAATTAATATTAATATAAAATTTGTAAACTTATAAAATGTGATATAAATAAATTAAATAAAAAATTATTAATTTAATAATATTTTATTATTATATAGAGAGTGAATGATTAATCTAATATATAAATTGAACTTAAATAAAATAGATAAAAATAAAAAAATATGATATTGATTAAATTTTAAAGATAGATTTAATCAAGCCAATGAAGATACTCTTGAGGAAACAACTCATTTCACTGACTCTTCAAGCCACGTATGGGATCTAATTGGTAACTGCAAACAGAATTATTCAAATAAAAATGTTATATTTAGGTAAATTGGTGTAGAATAAAAAGAATTAGAATGCGAATATTTAAACTCTAGCAAATTGGCTCTTATCATGCCATCTATATAAAGAGTGTAACAACTCGTAACCGGATGGGTCGGAAAATTATCTCTTGTAACTTACAATCATAACTTTCAAACACAAACATCATTCTCAAAGACTCATAACACGAAAGTATGTATTCATCTACTTCAACGCCCGTGCCTTCCAAGTACTCTTCTTCTATTTCTATGTTTACCCTTTTTTTCAGTTTGAATTATTTTTTTATTGCACTTTTATTTTCGTTAATTTTTGGGTTGATAATTAGAGATTTGATTTTAAAGGACCAGTCTTGGAGAAGAATTAGTGTTCTAACTTTTGGGTAATGATGGTGGTTTGTTTGCTGGTGAAGTTTTTTAAGTTTTTTGCTCGGTAGGTAATTAAAGAAAGAAGCTCATATGAAATAACTTCATTCCCTTATCGATGACGCATATGAAAATGGTAGTGGTTAACTTGCAATGGGATACTTCTAGCTTGCTTTTGTTTTTCTAGCAATTTTTGTTTAATCTATATTTTTCATTTGTTAAGTAGTACTTCACCCAACACGAAGGTCGGCGATGGCCACAAAAAGCCATGTTCCCATTTTATATATTCCAGTCTCATGAGTCTGTGTACTGGTGAAGATTGGGCCTTGCATTTATCGAAGTTCGAGTGTCTGCTTGATTGCTAGTAAAAGAATTACGATTTTGTTTTTGGGACAACAAACATATGACATCTGATCATTCTTCACATTTATTTTTCGGAATTTTTTCTGTTAGTGTCATCAAGTGCTCAACATGTACCTGGAATCTAGTTTGGTTTGCTACTAAGTGGAATCCTGTTTTGGCGTAAAACCCAGGGACAAACTCGAGCTGAAAGGAGCTAATGATGGATCAGCCAGCTATACAGCATTAGAGAGGAAGGCTGAATTGTATAATAAGCTAGTGAGGGGAGAGCTATCTGATCAGGAAGATAAGGAGAAGTATTGTGTGGATTTCTTCCGCAAGAACATTGAGCAGGATAAGGCTCGGCAACCTCAGGATCAAGATACTCCTGCAATGGTACTGCCAGAGAGTGAGGATGGTGCGATGATGCTTCTTTTTTGTTGAACACAAAACCTGTGGGTCTCGGAAGAACGGTTGGAACATTGGACAACGGCGAACACAAGCGTTTTGTGAGGTGAGGATTTTAACTCTTCCTAATATAGTACAGGGACTTTGTTATCGTAATTATTCTTTGTAATAAATGCAAAACGCAAGGTAATTAGAAGTGAATTAGCTTTGGAATGATTGATTAGAGCCGGGCCTCTGGCAGTTCAACAAGGAAAGAATATATAATCAAGGTTTTATGTTGGTCATAATATGATGCAAACTTGTTTGTTCAGGTATAACCCAACCTCCTAATCAATTTGTTACATCTCACCGTTTTATTTAACCAGCAAGAGACTAGGTTGCTAGAGAGAGAGAGAGAGAGAGAGAGAGAGAGAGAGAGAGATTACATCCTTCCATTTGATGCTAATGACAAGTTGCTTTAGTAAAACTTTTTAACTTATAAATTTATAATAATGTTCTCTTCTAGTAATTCTTTTAAGCAGCTTTGACTTTACACTATCTTGCTGAGAAGTATGTCCCGAATAAGCATTGGGTGTGCCGTATGACTAAGGCTCATCATCGGATTATTGTGATTGTGGTTTCCTCAGGGAAGTTCATGAAGAAGTAAATCAAGCAAGAGAGAAGACTTCAGAGCTCAAACTACAGACGAGCAATTAGCAGCAGCTCATCGTGAGAAACTGAGACAGGCGGGCGTATTTGAGGAAACGACTAGAGAACCTGGAAGCCACATCCAATGCGGAACAGACATGATCAAGCAGGTGGCTGTTTCTTGGTCCTCAACATTCGTTTTGCAGTGAAAAATACAGTTCTGATGGGATTCACTTCATCAAAATATTCAATGTACTACTATTATTTTTGTTTTCAGTTTTACTTATGTACGGAAATTGTGTAAGATTAAGGACTCCAAAGTTTTATAGCATGTTCATGAGATGTATGAGAAATCCAAACTAGAAATAATCGAACGGAGTTTCAACAAAGATCTTCTCTACATGCTAGAAATAATCAAGTTGGTGTGTAAAATGTCAGGATAGCTTTGGAGAACTATGAGCTAATATTATGAGCTGCGCTCAAAAGAACCCAACACAAAGCTCATTTTACTGCTTTGAAAAATTTTCTCATCACTCACTATTCACCTCACACCACACATTTTATGAAAAATACCCTCACATCTTATAAAAAAGTTATAGATGTAGAGTGTGAAAATGAATAATAGCTGATTAGTAGAATTCCTCGCTCGCTTTATTGACTTTCCTCTTAACAACTGAGCCAAACCTGTAACAATCATACAATTACAGGCCATATCAACGGCTAAAAGACACAAAACCTAAACCCGCAACAAGAAGGAAAACGAAAAAGGAGTATAGACATCCATGTTAAACGAAAAAGACCACTATATATACATAAATAAAACGTGCGATAATTGTCAGAAGTGGGATTTGAACCCACGCCCTCGTTAGAGGACCAGAACTTGAGTCTGGCGCCTTAGACCACTCGGCCATCCTGACTGATGGCTGGTAGAAGAGAAAGCTAATATATATATAAATTTATATTTCAATTAAAAATAAAACAGATAATGGAAAACGACTCCGCTGGGGATCGAACCCAGAATCTCTGGTTCCGTAGACCAGCGCCTTATCCATTGGGCCACGGAGTCCTCTTGATACTTCTAAACTTTATGAAATATTATATACTTTGATTTTGGACTTCGCCTTAGCAGTGTAGAATATATAGATTTCAAATCTTCTTGATGACAGAAAATTATTTGGTGTCGTAATTAAGATGTAAAAAAAATGGGTGAATCGATAAAATTGTCCAGTGTTCTGGTTTTCTAATAATCAAAACCGTTTAGAAATTGGTCTATTTCAGTTTTGGTATTTAGAATACTTATTCGAACTGAACCGAACCAGTAGATATATATGTATTTCTTAATATTTTTTATATGATTTTATATATTATATTATATGTTAATGCTAATTAATATAACATAAAATTTAAATCTAATTATCTATGTCTATTAATCTTATTATCTTATAACAGAAAATTAATCTTAGAAATTTTAATATAATATTTTATTATGATATAACATAAATTAATCTTATAAATCTTAACATAACATTTGAATTTTGATATAAATATACCATCTATATGGCATAATTTGATTTGTAAAATTCAAATTTTATTTATTTTCTAAATAAATTTATGCCACATAGATAATATGTAGTGTAGAGGTCTTAGGATAAAGTTATTCTTATTTTTACATGGGACTTGTCTTTTTTAATCTCAAAATAAAAGAAAAAAAGAACTACTACATACATAAAGAGATTACACAAAGTAAACTCATAAACTGATGTGATTTCATAAGATCTGTTAGATCTACTTTATAATAAAAGTAATTTTACAATTTAACGTACCACATCAATCCACATTAGTTTGTAAATTTACTGTTGTGTAATTTCTTTGTGTCTAAAGTATTTCCCAAACAAAAGTATATGGCCTTGAAATAACATTGTTGAAACTTTAAAGATAACTTAGACAAATTGATAATTTGACTCAATTAATCACTTCTCCATCCATATTTTGGATGAATTTTATATTCCTTTTGGAATACCGGAATAAAAACACATTGAAATGGTCGAGATTTCAACTATATTGAAATACATCACCAATCTATTCCGGCACATAATATTTCGATCATTCTAGTTGGAATAGAATGAAAATTTGAATATAATTAATGTTAAATCAATACAATTAATAAATTTTGAATATAGATCATGTTGAATTACGACCAAATCGAATAATTACATTTTAGAAAGAAGTAGATATATCATGTAGGTGTTATAATATTTATTGAAATTTGTTGTCCATATAAAATTTTTAAACACTATGAATCTCATATGACCATGTAATATTGTGTCTTTCTCTGTATCAAATCATCCAATTTCTAATAATGTTAAATACAAGTTCAAATGCAAATTTAGTGTAAATCCTTTAAAAAGATCTTACACAAAATTTGCATGAACTACATTTACACATAGAGAGTTGCTATAGTTATAAAGAGATTACAAAAGTAAACCCGTAAACTGATATGATGTCATGTGATACATCAAATCTATTTTATAATAAAAATAGTTTTACAATCTAACGTACCATATCAAACCACATCAATTTATGAGTTTACTTTTGTACAGTCTAATTTTGACCAAAGCATTTCTCTTACACAAATCATTCTCGTTTTGCATAATATATACATGCCTGAACATTTGTGAAAAGAAGTACACAACAATATGAAACTATCGATACAAGGAAGTACTTATATGCAGAGGAGATCAAGCTGTTTTGGCGCCACTTTAGAATTTGAAGTTGCGAAATAAGGTTTCAAATTTTGGGTGAAGGGCATCATGTACTGAAAATCCTCCTATAAAACAGAACTTGTTATTAAAAGGGATTATTTCAACTGGATTGTGTGCACATTGTCAGTTGAGTATGGAAGATTGTATTCATGCTTTTTGTGGATGCTCATTTGTTCAAGCAATATGGGTTGCTAGATGTCCACAGGTTTGTTCTTTTTTGGGGATGGCTGGTCTGTTTTTTTATTTGGTTTGGGCATTGATGAAGTTTGATCTGTACTTAATTCTTATTTTCCTTACCATTGCATGGGGTATTTAGAAATATAGAAATCTTAAAATATTTCAAAATTATGATTATGTTATTCAAGAGATTGTTGATGATTGCCTAACGTATGTTGAAAGCTATAATTATGTTAAGAGTCAACATTTGTTGGTGCATAAAGAATATTTACTCTCTTGGAAAGCTCCCCCATGGTATGTTTAAACTCAATCTTGATTTTGCCTTATTTCGATCTTCAAAGCTAATTGGTACTGATGTTCTTTTGAGAGACCATAAAGGTGATTTTGTATTGGTTTTAAGGCAAAAATCAATGCGAGTATGAGATAGATTATGTCACGTTTGGTTAGCCAATACAGATTAAATGTTTTCAACTCATTTGTACCGTATGTTTTGTGAATAGTACAAAATTGACATGAACATTGAAAACTGATAGTGAATAGTATCTAAACAATGCACTTTTCGGCTCTCTAATCAATAGCGGGACCCACACATTTTTCAAATCTCAAAGATTAAAAACTATCTCATCTCATTTCACTATACAAACACATATTTTTTTACAAACTATTTCATTTCATCTTAACTCAAAAATTTCACTACTATTCAAAATATATCATCTCATCTCATTTGAACTGCTTAACCAGATAGGGCCTATATTGAAGCTTTGGTTGCATTACGGGAACTACAATTCATATTGTAGTTCGGTATATCTAGTCTGATTTTAGAAGGGGAATCCTTACCTATTATTGAAGCTATTCATTCGAAGGAACCAAATTTATCTAAATAGGGGTCGGTCAATGATTATTGAAATTCATTATCTTGTTCTTCAGTATTTTAGAGGAATGAGGTGATCCATGTTGGTTGGCGAGGGAATAAATTAGCTGCTCATTTACTTACATTAAGACATGCTTATTTTGTGGAGGACACTCAATGGTATCATCAATGTCCAGATTTCATCCACTCTTGGTTTTCATTAGAAGCTACGTTGTAACGTAGTTTGTTGTGCTTCTATGTACTAATCTTTCATTATGAATAAAACATGTTTTATTATTAAAAGAAAGAAAGAAAGATATGCACTTGATACTTATCACTTACTGCATGAAAACTCAAAAAACATCACTATGCATGAATTAAGCCACGCAAAGTATAACATCATAGAAACACGCACCGCTAAGATGCACGAACAATACAACATTCCAAAAAAGGAAACCGGCCAACCGTTACGTCTTGACCTCCATACTTTCCTAGACCATCTTCTCCACCTCCTCTGTCGCACCCTCAATACTAAATGACAAGGACTCCCTTCTTACCAAGAACCTTTCCGTCAGCAGGATCCACAAGTTGAGCAGCCCTTGGGGCCTATCGGAGGGCTCCACACTTGGACCGTGATGCACTATATTGGATTATCCGAAGGCTCCGACACCTCCCCACCCTTCAAAACATCGCATAGCAAAACCCTAGAGCTCCCCATCGGCTTCTCTCGGAAGTGACCGTGCACGTATATGTCTACATTTATTGCCTCCATGACATCACTCCCTTGCAAGCCTTCATGGAACCTTACCTTCACCACCTCGTTCTAGGTGGGGTCGGCGCCACCTTGCTCATCCACGTGGGTCTTCGCCACAAGGTCTTTTTGGACATAGACCATCGCGTAAGGTCTCATCTTGGTTACATGCTTCACATTCTTGAGTTCCTGCGTTGAGATTATCAGCACCTCTATCTCTCTCAGGCATGGCGGCTACTTCCTTAGTCGGAAATCTAACATGTAGTCCATCATGGAAAGAAATGGATCAACTTCATATTAAAGTTCAACTATTGGCCTATATATGTTTTACTGTGACGCTTTACCATTTATAAGGCATGCAACTTTGTATAAGGAGGAAGATGGCACTCGATGAAGTATTTAGAACATATTTTAGTATTTTACATGGCAGTAAGTTGTACGTAGAGGTGTCAAATATTACCCCATACATCATTCTAAACAACTCTAGTACTCTTTCGGCAACGTACATGATATCTTGGGGAAGGGCTTGATCTCCTTCCCTTTTTTTCGTTATTTTTCATTTTTTTCCTTTTATTTGAAGTTGAAGAGAGAAAGATCCATAGTTCTTGTTTACAAACACCCTACCCCATCTTCATATTAACAGTTCCCAATCCACCAAGCAGAATTTCATGCCAAAATGCTCTGCAACTTTCTAGTGCATGTGGCACACATGCCACCATGCACGTATACATGAGATTCACAATGGCTTCTTTGTCCTTTGCAAGCTTATCTTTTTGAGTGAGTAAATGTGCCATCATCGGGAGCTACTCGGCTGCTATATTGTCTGTAGAGTAATGTTAGAGATAATCTTCAAATGTATCAGTTTTGTGTAAGTCTTTTGTAAAAAAGTGAACTTCTAAAAATAAGATAATTTTTTTTATACTTTTTCGTGATTAGTCTATTTTTTTTTAAAGACCTAAGCAGCTTGTGTATTTAAGACTTGTATATATCATTATTCCCTTATATATATGTGAGAAAGAGAGAGATTAGAAAAAGAGAGAGAGGAGACCTACACCGCCAAAAGCCTCAACACACAAACAACTTCTTATATAAATAGTACTATTAATAGATCTCTTTCAGCCGATGAAACAACTTTCAATGTCGCCTATTTCTCAACCTTTGAGTCGAGAAATTATGGGGCAAAATCTTCAAATTTCATTAAATCTTAACTTGTTTTTAGAGTAATTGTTGGAATCTTTGAACCTATCCTATTATAATTTTTATTGTATTTTGTCCATTTTTAAATGCCGTTGCACAATTAGTCTAGGCTGGTACAGGGTACTTAAAGTGGAGTCGAATCAGAAATTATAATGTTTGTGGTTAAGCCAAACATGATTAGCATAAAAGATGCTAAATATTGTCTCCTTAAATCCCTCCCTATAAGACCATTTGCATGAGTCTCATTTCTCTTTGCTAAAATCTCAAAACCAAACGTCTAACTAGTACATGCAAATTCGTTCGGAATTGACCATTCCTACTACTGTTTTTGCTAATTGTTCTCAATAGCTTGAGAAACTTGTTGGGAATGGAGGGTTGCAGAATGAGCAATATGATTTTCATGACCATCTACATTATGGTTCTTCTGGGTCTTGTTGCTTTCAGAGCCATAGTTGTACTTGAAGACGTCGAGGCAATAGCACCATCACTAACGATATTGGAAAGCGTAGGAGCGGCTAATGGGTGTAATTCCAACTGCGCTTGCAACCATGGCTTTACTGACCATGATCCCTGCATATGCTTCTTCTAAATTACAATTGATCTTTTCATATGTTTTTCCTTTACTTGTTGGGATTTATATATAATGGGTTGTAATCTTATTTTGGATTTTAGAACGAGATTGAAACACTTATTGGGCTTCTTTTGGCGCACTTTCTCATCATTTTGAAGCAAATATTACTATCGCAGCTATCCATACATTTTAATTTCTTAAATTTTCCCTAAAAAATTAGAGAAATCCAACTAACTGGTTCTTATGAATTACAATTATAAAAATATATAGAAGACACAATTATTTTTAGAAAAATTCTATATATATATATATATATATATATATATATATCGGTGTAGATCATAATACACCTAATAAAGTATTTATATGGTATAATATGATTTAGATTAAAATTTAAATCTTACAAATTAAACATTAATTATCATTGATTTTCCAATGATGGATTTGAATTTAAAAGATAATATTTTTAAATTTAAAAATTGAAAAAAAGGAAAGGGGTTGCAATAACCTCTTCCACCAAATGAGGACTGTTGGAGACCCTTGCGTTGCCCAATAAAGAGACAATAAGGGATTGACCTACCTCTTTCATTACTCCATCATTAGGGGTCAATCAAGGTGTGGGTGTGGGATTCTCTTTCCTTTCATGGTAGTGTGGATGAGAAGTGGGTTTAATTACCTCTTCAACGACAACTATCGGAACCTGGGTCCCAAGGGGTGGAGGGAGGGTTTGGCAAAAACTCTGACAACTTCGACTCCAGTAGATACCCACTCTGACTCGAAGTTGGAAAAAACTCTAGAATACTGATTCCAACTTCGATTCCAACTCTGATTAATATAGTAATATATTTTATATTGTAATATATGTGATAGAGTTTGAGTAGCCTAACATATACATTTTTAAACCCTAGATCCGCCCCCCCCAAAGGTTGAATTCTCTCCTTTTTTTTCTTCTTTTTTTAAGACAGTCTTTAAAACAATGTTGTTTTTTTCTTCATATACATTCATCCTTTTCTTTTCACTAACCCTGACCCCTCATTTCGTTCTACTTAAACCTCAATCTCTTCCTCTTCTTTCTTCTTCTTCTACCAATCATCTGAGTCTCACCATTTATGTCTTCAGGGACACCCTCGACAGCTGTTTTGTTTCAACAAAGCCTCTAAAGAGACAAGATCAAGGGAAAGCCTTGATCAAGAGAAATGAATTTTGTTTTCATTTCGACAACATATTCATTTTCTCTGTTCCACAAAGCTTCCTTTTCGATCTCATTTTTGCCCAATCTAGATCTAATCTCAACTGCAAAGCTTCCTTTTCGATCCGTCCCTTGATGTTGTTTGAATGCTAGGAATTAAAACCTTTTTTATTTGTCCCTTGATCTCGTCTTTGATACGAAAAAAAAATCCAATAATTGTTTGATGTTGTTTATTTTTCGATCCATCCCTTGATGTTGTTTATTTTTTGGTTTGTTTATTGTTTTTCGTATGCTTTATGCTATTTAGAATATTTGGATGTTGTTTGGATGCTGGAAAATTGGTAAGAAAATTAGAAATAAAAAGCCTAGCTCTGAGTTGTGCTTCGATGCTCTGACTCAGACTTCGGCAACTTTGGATTAAATATCAAATGATTACATTTTATAAAGAAGTAGATATATCATGTAGGTGTTATCATATTTATTGAAATTTGTTGTCCATATAAGATTTTTAAACACAAAGAATCTCACATGAGCATGTAATAATGTGTTTATTTTTCTCTATATCAAATCATCCAATTTCTAATAATGTTAAATACAAGTTCAAATGCAAATTCAGTGTAAATCCTTTAAAAAGATCTTACACAAAATTTGCACTAACAACATAAACTACATTTACACATAGAGAGTTGCTATAGCTATAAAGAGATTACAAAAGTAAACCCATAAATTGATATGACTTCATGTGATACATAAAATCTACTTTACAATAAAAATAGTTTTACAATCTAACGTACCACATCAAACCATGTCAATTTATGTGTTTACTTTTGTGGAATCTAATTTTGACCAAAGAATTTCTCTTACACAAATCATTCTCGTTTTGCATAATATAGATATGCCTGAACATTTGTGAAAAGAAGTACACAGAAATCTAAAACTATCGATACAAGGAAGTACTTATATGTAAAGGAAATCAAGTTGTTTTGGCGCCACTTTAGAATTTGAAGTTGCCAAATAAGGTTTCAAATTTTGGGTGGAGGGCATCATGTACTGAAAGTCTTCCTACAAAACAGAATTTGTTATTAAAGAGGATTATTTCAACCGGATTGTGTGCACATTGTCAATTAGGTATGGATGATTGTAATCATGCTTTTTGTGGATGCTCATTTATTCAAGCAATATGGGCTACTAAATGTCCACAGGTTTTTTCTTTTTTGGGGATGGCTAGTCTATTTTCTAATTTGGTTTGGGCTTTTGATGAAGTTTGATCTATACTTAATTCCTATTTTCCTTACTATTGCATAGGGTATTTGGAAATATAGAAATCTTAAGATATTTCAATATTATGATTATGTTATTCAAAAGATTGTTGATGATTACCTAACGTATGTTGAAAGGTATAATTATGTTATGAGTCAGCATTTGTTGGTGTGTAAAGAGTACTTGCTCTCTTGATGGTGCCTTATTTCGATCTTCAAAGCTAGCTGGTATTGGTGTTATTTTGAGAGACCATAAAGGTGATTCTATATTGGCTTCAAGTTGAAAATCAATGACTATGAGATAGATTATGGCCACATTTGGTTAGCCAATACAGATGAAATGTTTTCATCTCATTTGTACCATATGTTTGGTGAACAGTGCAAACTAACATGAACAGTGAAAATTGACAATAAATAGGGGTGAACAGTGCCTAACAATGCACTTTTCGGCTCTCTAATCAATTGTAAACACTTTCTTAAACATTTCAATTTCTAAGATTATGAACTTCATCTTATATCTATTATATATTTTATATATATGATTACTCGAGACTCTTGAACTCGAAAAAAAATTAAAAAAAAATGGATCTAGGTAGCTAGGTAGGTTGATCCTGATGATAGCATTTCTGGGATGTTGTTGGGGACAAACTTTCTCGAGAAATGCTCATAATTATTAATGGAACGTAACGGGTGGAAGGTATGGAAATGAATTTAATTGCAATATATAATATGGCCCCTCAAATTAATTCATCAACTTTTAGCTAACAATAATAATAGCATCCAATATAGGAGAGGAGAGACAACATGACACAATTAATACACATGGGATGGGGTGCATGCATGCGTGTGCGTATGCATCACTTCCAAGTGGCTTTCAAACTTTTGAAGGAACGAAATTTATCCAGACAGGGGCCGGTCAATGATTGTTGAAATTCATTATCTTCTTCTTTGGTATTTTAGAGGTATTAGGTGATCCATGTTGGTCGACGAGGGAATAAATTAGCTATTCATTTACTTACAAGACATGTTTATTTTGTGGAGGACACTATACATGCAATGGTATCATCAATGTCCAGATTTCATCCACTCTCGGGTTTCATTAAAAGTTTCGTTGTAATGTAGTTTGTTGTGCTTCTACGTACTGATATTTCATTATGAATGAAACATGTTTTATTATTAAAAAAAGAAAGGAAGATATGCACCTGATACTTATAACTTACTGCATGAAAACTCAGAAAACATCACTATGCGCGAATTAAGCCACGCTAAGTATAACATCACAGAAGCACACATGCTAAGATGCACAAACAATACAAAATGCCAAAAAAGGAAACTGGCCAACCGTTACATCTTCACCTCCATTCTTTCCTACACCATCTTCTCCACCTCCTCCGTCGTTTCCTCAATAGTGAATGACAAGGACTCCCTCCTTATCAAGAACCTTCCCGTCGGCAGGATCCACAAGTTGAGCAGCCCCTGGGGCCTCTCGGAGGGCCTCCACACTTGGATCGTGATGCACTGTATTGGATTATTTGACGGTTTCGACACCTTCCCACTCTTCAAAACATCACACAGAAAACCCTAGCACTCCGCACCAACTTCTTTCGGATGTGACTATGTGGGTATATGTCTACATTCAGTGCCTCCATGATGTCGCTCTCTTACAAGCCTTCATGGAATCTCACCTTCACCACCTCGTTTAAGGTGGGGTCGATGTGTAGTGCTCGTCCACGTGGGTCTTCACCATGAGGTCTTTCTGGAGGTAGACCACTGCATAAGGTATCATCTTGGTCACGTGATTCACATTCTTGAGGTCCTGTTCTAAGATTATCATCACTTCTATCTCTCTGAGACGCGGTGGCTGCTTCTTTAGTCGGAAATCTGACGTGTAGTCCATCATGAAAAGCAATGGGTCAGCTTCATATTAAAGTCCAAACCATCGGCCTATATATGTTTTACTATGACGCTTTACCATTTATAAGGCATGTAGCTTTGTATAAGGAGGAAGATGGCACTCGATGAAGTATTTAGAACATATTTTAGTTTTTTACGTGGCAGTAAGTTGTACGTAAAGGTGTCAAATATTACCCCATACATCATCCTAAACAACTCTAGTACTCCTTCAGCAACGTACATAATATCTTGGGGAAGGGCTTGATCTCCTTCTCTTTTTTTTCGCTATTTTCCATTTTTTTTCCTTTTATTTGAAGTTGAAGAGAGAAAGATCCACGGTTCTTGTTCACAAACACCCTACCCCATCTTCATATCAATAGGTCCCAATCCACCAAGCACAATTCATGCCAAAATGCTTTGCCGCTTGCTAGTGCATGTGGCACATGCCACCATGCACGTATACGCGAGCTTCACAATGGCTTCTTTGTCCTTTGCAAGCTCTGGAGTATTGTATATTTTGACCTTTTTGAGTGAGTAAATGTGCCTTCATCGAGAGCTACTCGGCTGCTATATTGTCTTGCTAGAGACAATCTTCAAATGTATCGATTTTGTAGAAGTTTTTTGTAAAAAAAATGAACTTCTAAAAAAACGATAAATTTTTTATACTTTTTCATTATTAGTCTATTTTTTAAGAAAGACCTAAGCAGCTTGTGTATTTAAGACTTGTATATATCATTATTCCCTCATATTTATATATATATATATATGTGTGTGTGTGTGTGTGTGTGTGTGTGAGAGAGAGAGAGAAAGAGAAAAAGAGAGAGAGGAGACCCACACTGCCAAAAGCCTCAACACGCAAACAACTTCTTATATAGATAGTACTATTAATAGATCTCTTTCAGCCGATAAAACAACTTTCAATGTTACCTATTTCTCGACCTTTGAGTTGAGAAATTATGGGGCAAAATCTTCAAATTTCATTAATCTTGATCACTTGTTTTTAGAGTAATGGTTAGGATCTTTGAACCTATATTATTATAATTTTTATTGTATTTTGCTCATTTAAGAAAAGTGCGGTTGCGCAGTTAGTCCTGGTTGGTACATGATACTTAAAGTGGAGTCGAATCATAAATTACAATGTTTGTGGTTAAGCCAAACGTGATTAGCACAAAAGATGCTTATTGTCTCCTCAAATCCCTCCCTATAAGACCATTTGCATGAGTCTCATTTCTCTTCGCTAAAATCTCAAAACCAAACGTCTAACTAGTACAAGTTCATTCGGAATTGATCACTCCTATTACTGTTTTTTTTTTAATTGTTCTCAATAGCTTGAGAAACTTGTTGGAAATGGACGGTTGCAGAATGAGAAATATGGTTTTCATGACCATCTACATTGTGGTTCTTCTAGGTCTTGCTGCTTTCAGAGCCAAAGTTACACTTGAAAACGTCGGGGCAATAGCACCATCACCAACGATGGAAAGCGTAGGAGCGGCTATAGGTGTTCCAACTGCACTTGCAGCCATGGCTTTATTGATCATGATCACTGCATGCTTCTTCTAAATTAAAATTCTTTTCATATGTTTTTCCTTTACTTGTTGGGATTTATATATAATGGGTTGTGATGCTCATTTTCTTCTTTATTTTGGATTTTAGAACGAGTTTAAACACTTATTGGCTGACTTCTTTTGGCGTACTTACTGCAGCTATCCATACATTTTAATTTCTTAAATTTTCCCTGACAAATTAGAGAAATCTAACTAACTGGTTCTTATGAATTACAATTACAAAAATATATAAACACAATTATTTTTAGAAAAATTCTATCTATAAGTCGGTGTAGATCATAATACACCTAATAAAGTATTTATATGGCATAATATGATTTAGATTAAATTTAAATATTACAAATTAAATATTAATTATCATTGATGTTCCAATAGAATATTATATTTTTAAATTTATTTGACTTTGATGGATTCGAATTTAAAAGATAATAATTTTAAATTTAAAAATTGAAAAAAAGGAAAGGGGTTACAGTAACCTCTTCCACCAAATGAGTAGTGTTGGAGACCCTCGCGCTGCCCAATAAAGAGGCAACAAGGGATTGACCTATTTCTTTACTGCTCCATCATTAGGGGTCAATCAAGTTGTGGGTGTGAGATTCTCTTTCCTTTCATGGTAATGTGAATGAGAAGAGGATTTAATTACCTCTTCAACGGTAACCACTAGGACCTGGGTCATAAGGGGTGGAGGTAGGGTTTGGCAAAAACTCCGACGACATTGACTTCGACAAATACCTATTCTAACTTAGAGTGGGACAAGACTACTGACTACTGACTCCGACTACGATTAATTTTGTAATACATTTTATATTGTAGTATATGTGATAGAGTTTGAGTAGCCTAATGGTTGGGGTATACATTTTTAAATCCCTGATACGTGTTCGAGCCCACCCCCCCGCAACCACAACCCACAAGGTCGAATTTTTTTTTTTTTTTTCTTAAGACAATCTTTAAAACAATGTTGTTTTTCTCTTCATATATATATTCATCCTTTTCTTTTCACTAACCCTAACCCCTCATTTTGTTCTACTCAAACCTCAGTCTCTTCCTTCTGTCTTCTTCTTCTACCAATCATCTGAGTCTCACCATTTCAGTCTTCCAGGACACCCTCGACAACAGCTTTGTTTCAACAAAGCCTCTCAAGAGACAAGATCAAGGGAAAACCTTGATCAAGAGAAATGAATTTTTATTTTCATTTTGACAACAAATTCGTTTTCTCTGTTCCATGAAACTTCCTTTTTTATCTCATTTCCGCCCAGTCTAGATCTCATCTCTACTGCAAAGCTTCCTTTTTGATTTGTCCCTTGATGTTAATATCTGAATGCTGGAAATTAAAACCTTTTTGATTTGTCCCTTGATCTCATCTTTGATACGAAAAAAATCCAATAATTTTTTATGTTTATTTTTCGATCCATCCTTTGATGTTGTTTATTTTTTAGTTTGTTTATTTTATTTTATTTTATTTTATTTTTGTATGCTTTGTGTTGTTTGGAATATTTGGATGTTGTTTGGAAGCTAAAAGTGGTAAGAAAATTAGAAATAAAAAGCCTAGCTCTGATTTGTGCTCCGACGTTCCGACAATTTCGGATTAAACATACCGAGAAATGATAGAGTTATTACTCCATAACAACTTGTTTACAACTATGTAATAAAATGATATTATTTTGATTTTGATTTTGATTTTGATTTAATAGATTTAAATTTTTAGAAAAAAAATTATTATATTTAAAATTATATATAAATTGTGAATTGATAGTAAGTCTATTACTACTCAAATATACTACCAAACGATACTCTTTTTTGGAACCAAAAATACCAATACGGATTCACAGCTTCTATTTTTAGTAGCGTTGAAAAGCTTCTTTAGGTTAGTTTTTTGCTCCTTGGTTTTGTGCTTGAGAAATGCTACTTATTATTTTTACATCACAAACTATATTATTTTTTATTTAAATGCACATATTTACACATCAATATATGTGTGTTTAAATAGAAGGAAAAAAAATAACAAATCATCTATTGATGTATAGTGTAAATGATGATTAGTAAAATTTTTCTTATTTGACTTGTTCCAAGGAAATAGGTTATGGAATTTAATGAAATGAATTAAAATTTTCGAAGTGTCCTCAATGTACTCCTTTTTTTTTTGCAGTAATTGCTTGAAGTTTGCAAAGTGAATCTTGTGAATTATTCGTTTGGACAGTGAGATAAGATGACATAAGATAATTTAGGAGTAGTAATGAAATAATTTATAAATAGTAGTGAAATGATTTGTAAATAGTTATAAAATAGTTTGAATTAATATGTTTTATGGGATTTTGGTAGATAAGAGAAAAAAATTGTATAAAAATATTATAAAATTAAAATATTATTAGAATATTATTTTTTAATATTATTTTTGTTTTGAGATTTGAAAATATTGAATTATTTTTTATGTCTTGTTTGGAAGTTTAAGAAAGTTGTAATGATTAGATGAAAAAATTGACAATTAAAAATTAAAAAATATTTGTATTTGTAGTGTTTACATATTGAGATTAGATGAAATAATATAGGAGATTTGCTATCCAAACTAGGCTTAAATGAGATCATGAATATGTAAAGAAAATGTGGAGAATTGAAAGAGATAAATGAGTTAAGTTTGGAGGCAATCGTCCTCCATAATACCTTATCATCTTTATCATTTTTTTTAAAAATAAATTATATTAGTCGTACTGTGTAGAAGCATCGCATAATTTTTTTTTAAATTAATCTATACGAGACTTACATGAGAATCTCCTATAATAGACTTCATTGCAGTGGTACAATGTGGAAGCATCGTATAATTTTTTAATAACAGATCCCATTGCGCGACACTTGCAGACTATGTTGGTAGGATTAGGAGTTGGCAGCTTATTTCATACATGACAAAGGTTGTGGACTATCCCAAAAAGTTTTCTGAAATAACTTGTAGAAGTGCACATTTGTTTGGAGTGGGTTCCCCAATGCTGCTTGGAACTCAAAAGCTGTTTATTACATTCTAGACTACAGTAACATGTAGATGTTTCAGGCATTCTAATAAACAGATTACTCCCAACACATTAATCTTCTTCTCAACTGCTAACCATGAGACTGGACCAATTATTTTTTATACCACTAGGTTTCTATTGATCAATGAGACCTCCTTATGTATTTCTTTTTCTTTAGCAATGAAATTATCTTGACCATAAAAAACGGTTCATAAATTTCTAATATGGAAGAAAATAAAAACAAAAGAAAAAAAAATAATGGATGATAAATAATATATACGTTCCACGAACAAGAGAAATTAGTGAAGAACAAATTTAAATTAAATTAAATTAATGCAATAATATCAACAGTTCCCAATCCACCAAGCATAATTCATGTCAAAATGCTCTGTAGCTTGCTAGTGCATGTGGCACACATGCCACTATGCACGTATACGCGAGCTTCACAATGGCTTCTTTGTCCTTTGCAAGAGTACTGTATATTTTTACCTTTTTGAGTGAGTAAATGTGTCTTCATCTGGAGCTACTTGTCTACTATATTGCCTTGTTAGAGACAATCTTCAAATGTATCAGTTTTGTATAAGTTTTTTTGTAAAAAAGTGAACTTCTAAAAATAAGATAATTTTTTTATACTTTTTCATAATTAGTCTATTTTTTATGAAAGACTTAAGCAGCTTGTGTATTTAAGACTTGTATATATCATTATTCCCTCATATACATATATATATATATATATATATATATATATATGTATGTGTGTATGAGAGAGAGAGAGAGAGAGAGAAAGAGAGAGAGGAGACCCACACCGCCAAAAGCCTCAACACGCAAACAACTTCTTATATAGATAGTACTATTAATAGATCTCTTTCAGCCAATGAAACAACTTTCAATGTTGCCTATTTCTCGACCTTTGAGTCGAGAAATTATAGGGCAAAATATTCAAATTTCATTCATCTTCACTTGTTTTTAGAGTAATTGTTGGGATCTTTAAACCTATCATATTACAATTTTTATCATATTTTGCTCATTTAAGAAAAGTGTCGTTGCACAGTTAGTCGAGGCTGGTACAGGGTACTTAAAGTGGAGTTGAATCATAAATTATAATGTTTGTGGTTAGCACAAAAGATGCTAATTTCTGTCTCCTCAAATCCCTCCCTATAAGACCATTTGCATGAATCCCATTTCTCTTCGCTAAAATCTCAAAACCAAACGTCTAATTAGTACATGTAAGTTCGTTCGGAATTGATTACTCCTACTACTATTTTTGCTAATTGTTCTCAATAGCTTGAGAAACTTGTTGGGAATGGAGGGCTGCAGAATGACCAATAGGGTTTTCATGACCATTTACATTGTGGTTCTTCTTGGTCTTGCTGCTTTCAAAGCCACAATTGCACTTGAAGACGTCGAGGCAATACCACCATCATCGACGATGGAAAGCCTAGCGACATTGGGTCTAATTCCAGCTGCGGTTGTAGCCATGGCTTTACTGATCATGATCACTTCATATGCTTCTTCTAAATTACAATTGATCTTTTCATATGTGTTTCCTATACTTGTTGGGATTTATATATAATGGGTTGTGATGCTCATTTTCTTCTTTATTTTGGATTTTAGAACGAGTTTTAAACACTTATTGAGCTTCTTTTGGCATACTTTCTCATTATTTTGAAGCAAATATTACTACGATAGCTATCCATAAATTTTAATTTCTTAAATTTCCTCCGACAAATTAGATAAATCCAACTAACTGGTTCTTCTGAATTATAGTTACAAAAATATATAGACAATTATTTTTTAGAAAAATTCTATATATAAGTCGGAATAGATCATAATACACCTAATAAAGTATTTATATGGCATAATATGATTTAGATTAAAATTTAAATATTACAAATTAAATATGAATTATTATTGATGTTCCAATAGAATATTATATTTTTTTAAATTTATTTGACTTTGATGGATTTGAATTTGAAAGATAATAATTTTAAATTTAAAAATTGAAAAAAGGAAAGGGGTTACAATAACCTCTTCCACCAAATGAGGAGTGTCGGAAACCCTCGTGCTGCCCAATAAAGAGGCAACAAGGGATTGACCTACCTTTTTCACTGCCCAATCAAGAGCATGCCTGGTGAACATTAAGACCTGAATTGTAGCAATTGTAGATTTTGGTGGTTTCTACCCTTTTTTAGAATTTGAGAGGAGTCTTTTGTTTCAAGGCAAAGCTTTTATGTTAACTAAAATAATTTGAGTAGTGATTAAGTTGCCTCAAAGGTGTTTTTGATAGTATTGTGGTTGGGACTATATGTTTTAGTTTGTATGAGTACAAAATCATATGAAAGACTTGGATTTTTGTTTCCATATCGGAACTCTCTCCAAAGCCCTTCTTATAGAAGCTGCCAGACTAGTCTCCCCAAGCTCTTCTTAGAAGCTGCTAGACTAGTCTCTCTAAAGCTCTTCTTCCATGGTTGTTTATTTTATGAATTCTTGTGTGTACGATTGTGCCCCTTTTCCGAGCTTAGTTGTTTATTTGAAGCCAAATCTACAAACAAACTCTATGTTTTGTTATTAATCACTTTGAGTTGTTGTTTTGAAATTTGAGTTGTTTTTGGATTATATAATTATTACCAGTGTGGGGTTGATATAATTTAGGGGCCTGGAATTAAATGAAAGTAGTATGTTTTGCTTGAATTGGTGCAATTAGATGAAATAATTTAATTACAATTTGATTATTAATTAAGATATGATTGTAGAATTTCAATATATGAGAAAAATAAATTAGATAAAAAATAATAATAAAAATATTGTTTTATTATTATTATTTTTATTTCATAAAAGACTATTTCCGACGAGCATAAATTGTCAGAAATATTTTTTTGTCGCAAATGTATATTTACAGCAATAGATATCATGGCATACAATTATTTGTGACCATAATTATTTTTTGGTGGCAATTGCGTACTTGCAGCGATAAAATCGCTGCAAATAGGCATCTCCCAACACGAACTCTCAACGTTATGGGCTTACTTTTTCTGGCGACAAAAAACTCGTCGGGAAAAAAATTACTTTTTCCAACCCCATTTAACCATGGTTGGCATATTTTTTGCGACGAAAGTTTGCACTTTTTGCGAGGAAAAGAATTGCCGGAAAAAGAGTATTTCTAAAATATATTTTACTCGTAACTTTAAGTACTCAAAGTTGCATCGCATTTTTGAGGAGTTAGCTACAACTTAAAATGGCGGGAAAAAGTTATTTGGGATAAAAATATAAACTAATTGCAACAAAATCACCCGTGGGAAAAATGTTAATTTGTTGTAGTGGGTCAATCGAGGTGTGGGTGTGGGATTCTCTTTCCTTTCATGGTAGTGTGGATGGGAAGAGGGTTTAATTACCTCTTCAACGGCAACCACCGGGACCTGGGTCCTAAGGGGTGGAGGTAGGTTTTGGCAAAAACTCTGACGACTTCGACTCCGGCAAATACCCAATCTGACTCGGAGTTGGACAAGACTCTAGAATACCGACTTCGACTTCGATTAATATAATAATATGTTTTATATTGTAATATATGTAGTAGAGTTTGAGTAGCCTAATGGTTGGGATATACATTTTTAAACCCCAGATAAGCACGTGTTCGAGCCCCCCACCCCCTTGCCCCCGCCCCAGACCACAAGGTCAAATTCTCTTTTTTATTTTTAAAATAGTCTTTAAAACAATGTTGTTTTCTCTTCATACATATTTATCATTTTCTTTTCACTAACCCTAACCCCTCATTTCGTTCTACTCAAACCTCAATCTCTTCCTCTTCTTTCTTCTTCTACCAATCATCTAAGTCTCACCATTTTTGTCTTCAAGGACACCCTGGACAGCAGCTTTGTTTCAACAAAGCCTCTCAAGAGACAAGATCAAGGGAAAGCCTTGATCAAGAGAAATGATTTTTTTTGTTTTTTCATTTCGACAACATATTCGTTTTCTCTGTTCCGTGAAGCTTCCTTTTTTATCTCGTTTCCGCCCAATCTAGATCTCATCTCTACTACGAAGCTTCCTTTTTGACTCTTCCCTTGATGTTGTTTGAATGTGGGGAATTAAAGCCTTTTTTATTTGTCCCTTGATCTCGTCTTTGATACGAAAAAAATCCAATAATTTTTTGATGTTGTTTATTTTTCAATCCATTCCTTGATGTTGTTTATTTTTGGGTTTGTTTATTTTTTTTGTATGCTTTGTGCTATTTGGAATATTTGGATGTTGGAAAAGTGGTAAGAAAATTAGAAATAAAAAGCCTAGCTTTGAGTTGTGCTCCAACGCTCTGACTCAAACTCCGGCAACTTCGGATTAAATATACCGAGAAATGATAGATTTACTACTCCATAACAACTTGTTTATGACTATGTAATAAAATAATATTATTTTAAATATTATTTTTATTTTTATTTTTGATTTTGATTTAATAGATTTAAATTTTTAGAAAAAATATTATTATATTTAAAGTTATATATAAATTGTGAATTGATAGTAAGTCTATTACTACTCAAATATACTACCAAGCGATACTCTTTTTTGGAACCAACAATACCAATACGGATTCACAGTTTCTATTTTTAGTAGCGTTGAAAAGCTTCTTTAGGTTAGTTTTTTCTCCTCAGTTTCGTGCCTGAGAAATGCTACTTATTATTTTTACATCACACACTATATTCTTTTTTATTATTGTTCTTTTATTTAAATACACATATTTACACATCAATATATGTGTGTTTAAATAAATAAAAAATTACAAATCACATATTAATGTATGGTATAAATAATGATAAGTAAAATTTTTCTTATTTGAATTGTCCTAAGGGAATAGGTTATATGGAATTTAATGAAAGGAATTGCAAATTTCGAAATGTGCTCAATGTGCTCTTGTTTTTTGCAGTAATTGCTTGTAGTTTGCAAAGTGAATCTCTACAAGCAAAGTGAATCTTGTGAGTGTGATTAGATCATTTGTAAATAGTAACAAAATAATTTATAAATAACAGTAAAATGGTTTGTAAATAGTAACAAAATAAGTTGAGTTAATAGATTTTATAGGATTTTGATAGATAAGAGAAAAATATTATATAAAAATATTATAAAGTTAAAATATTATTAAAATATTAATTTTTTAATATTATTTTTATTTTGAGATTTAAAAATAATGTATTATTTTTTATGTTTTGTTTGGAAGTTTGAGAAAGTTGTAATAATTAGATAATATGATTAAATGAAAAAGTTAAAAATTAAAAATTAAAAATTAAAAACTATTTATATTTGTGGTGCTTACATATTGAAGTATTAAGATGAGATAAGATGAAAATTTTTAAAAATTTTATGAATAGTATTAAGATGAAAGTTTAAAATTTTATTTTTGAATATTATTATTGTTTTAGGATTTGAAAAAATTAAATTAGAATTTGAAAAAATTGAATTGTTTATTATATTTTATATGAGAATTTGAAAAAGATGTAATGATGAGATGAGATAGAGACGAGATGTGATTTCTCATCTTTGCTCCCAAACATATACTATCCAAACCAGCGTGTAAAGAAAATGTGGAGAATTGAAAGAGATAAATGAGTTCCGTTCGGAGGCAAACCTCCATAATATTTTATCATCTTTATTTTTTTTTTAAGAGAAACCATATTTACAGTTGTACATGAAGCGCATAATTTTTTTTTAAAAAAAATAAATATATACAAGACTCAAATAAAAAATTAATTAATTATTTTAATAATAGACCTCGTTTGGGCAACACTTGCGGACTAGGTAGGTAGGATTAAGAGTTGGCAGCTTATTCATACATGACAGAGGTTGTGGACTATTTGTTTGGAGTGGGTTCCCCAATGCTGCTTGCGACTCAAAAGCTGTTTATTACTTGTTAGACTACAGTTACATGTAGATGTTTCAGGCATTCAAATAAACAGATTACTCCCAACACATTAATCTTCTTCGCAACTGCTAACCATGAGACTGGACCAATTATTTTTGCTACCACTAGGTTTCTATTGAGACCTCCTTATATATTTCTTTTTCTTTAGCAATGAAATTATCTTGACCATAAAAAAACAGTTCATTAATTTCTAATATGGAAAAAAAAAACATAAGAAAAAGAAAATAATGGCGTTCCACAAACAAGAGAAATCTGTGAAGAACAAGTTAAATTAAATTAAATTAAATTAATGCAATTTCACATTCGTTTTCCAGTTTCAAATTTCAGCTTTAAGACAATGACCTATCACCGAGTAGAGACACGAGCTCTAAAAATGAAACCCTTCCATGCCATGTTTCTCCTCCGGAGCTGTCTACCATGCTGCTGCCCCCATTCCAGCCTCTCTGCAATTTTACTACTCGTCAGTTCACAAAAAGTACGCTATATGTTAGATTAATCTACCAAATGATCACACTATGGCAACCCATTCCCCGATTTCAGACAAAGGTAAACCAAAAGTAAAATGTAATAAATAAAAGGAAGAAATACTTTTCTCACCATTCACATATAGATTTTTTACACTTTAATCCTGAAAATCAAGTGCATATATTGCACCCTCCAATTACCAATCTAATATTTAATAGCGCCCTCCATTAGTTGGAGTGAAAAATGTGTTTATCATGAAAACATGAGAAATACAAGCATGTTGAAACGTGCATATGCTAGTGAAATGATTCAACTCGAAGAAGTTGAAACAGATACTTGCCAGCAATCTAGACTTGATTTAGAAAAATTTGACTAGATACCTGCCTGAGTTTTGCGATTGATGTTCTTATTACAACTTATGATATCATATGCACCATTCCATCCGCTATCATCACTCTGTTATCATCTTGAAGTTTCTGAAGAAAGTTCAAAGAAAACTTTTTAGTTTTCAATTCTACTAGGTGTTCAAATAAAGAAAGCTGGCCATAGGCACAGGACAGTACCTCTAACAGGGCTATGATTTCTGTCCTAGAATAATGGACATCTGCTCCAGAGTTGATGACATTCTCTATATCTGCAATGGATATGAGATCCAAGCGGTTTGTCCTCATATGCTGACCAAATAGAGAATTAAATGCTTCTATCCTGCGAGATGCAAGGGAAAGAAAGAACTAATGTTAAAAGAAACTAAACTAGAGCAAAACCGATAAATTGGAAGACAAGTATACGCTAACAGAGATCTTGATAGATGCCAACCTTTCCCGAGAGACATCCACCGCAGATTGTGCTGCAGGAGGGTCGTCCACTTCCATAGCATCAGTTGTAGGACTATGCGAAGCAACCAAAATGTGAGGGGGAAATCAATTAATGATCATGTAAAATTGGTCAAACTAATGGAAAAGATCAACTACTGATCATGTAAAGTTGGTCACTTCTAAAACAAAGGGAACTGAAGAAAGAATCACTATATGTATATGGAAAAAACAATTAAAAACTTTTTGGCTCACAAGTTTCATTCTAACACATAAAATGAACTACTAGGCTTGGTTGTCACAAGTTTCAGATACACATTGACCACAAAGAACATTTCCATCTTTAAAACAGGGGGAAATACTATTGCAGAAACAAAACAAAAGAAATTAGTTCATAGATTGCACATCAACGAGTTTATGCACCCAGAACTCCACAGGGTGTGGTTATTTATACGTGCAAATGTATCTACAGACAAACCTTGTATGTAATTATAAATATGAAAAAAAAGTATTTCAATGGAAGCCAAATAATTAAGTCTTTTCTGCGACCAATGTTTTAGAGAAATTTGCACATACTATATCTGCAAAGAAAATACAGCCTATTAACTCACCCTTCTTTATCAGAAGTGCCATTATCAGGTCTATCTTTTTTTCCAGGACGATGGTCTCTATCATTTCCGCCAGGATGATGGTCAGCCCTGCGTTTTCTTTCCAATTCTCTTTCCCTTTCTTGCTCACGCTCCTCCATTTCAGCCAATTCCTTGTGATATATTGCAAAATTTAAAACTTTCAGGGCAGCTTCAACATCAGACTTAGAAACCTGCCAAAAAAGATCAATAATCCTGAACTATGACAAAAAAGCAGAAAAAAAAATGAATGCATAAATTTACATCGTGTCCAGCAAACATCTGAAGCAAAATAAAAAGGTAATAAAGTAAGACAAAAGTAAGACCTAAAGTTCAAATCAAATAAAACCTCTGTATATGCAGTTGCTTCAGATTGAGAAACATTAGAAGACTCATTTCAGTATCTTATCATATAAACGACAGAACCAGGTACCTTTCTGCTTAGCTTCAACTTGGCATGAGCAGTTGAGAGGCGTATTATTGTTTCTAAGGTTCTTGCAGTCATTGGAAGTGTTCCTCCAGTCTACAGAAAGCTTCATGAGTTTGTGAAGAGAAAAACCATTGCTTAATTGTTCAATATCGTTGCTGATGGATTATAATGTACTGACCTTTGTAGTTGAAGCAGAATTTCTTAGCTCTGCATATGCTGTTGCAATGTGTTCAGATGCCTGTGAAGAAAGTTGTTAGGAACGGTACTGGGGACATCAAGGTGGAAATAAAGGAATGAATGAAGCGTCGTGACCTCATCAGTCAGCTCAGGCTGAATCCTATGCTTTGCATAATGAATGTACTTTTTAAGAAACTTGATAGTAAGGGTATCACGCTTTCGACCCCTTTCTGTTCTCTTCCCATGTAGCATTCGGTTGTATTTGACAAAAACGGAGTCAGAATCTGCTTCATCTTCTCTTCCATACCTCAAGCTCCCATCAATTGTCGCCTCACCTACAATTTTAACTCTTTAATCAGTCTCATTCATAGAGGTCACTAGTCTTCTAAGCATGAGAGCCTTCTCAGCATACCTCCATCAATTGCCGAACGAAACCGGTGCATGCGCAAAACATGCTCTGTGATTTGACGATCAATGTCAGGATCCATTTGATCCAGTACTATGAAGAGTAAATCAAAACGAGATAGCAAAGAGTCCGGGAGTCCAATATTCTTTGTTGGAGTCAATGAACGATCATACTGTGCAACCATTCAGTAAGTAGCACAAAATCAAGTTATCAATGGCCTAACATTTGTGGGTAACTGCACCACAATTACTATCAAATTTACTACTTACAGTTCCATATATGGGATTTGCAGCAGCGACCACACTACATCGAGCATTCAGTGATGCATGAATACCAGCTTTGGCAATAGTTACAGTCTGCTGCTCCATGACTTCATGTATAGCAACACGATCTTGATCATTCATCTTGTCAAACTCATCAATGCAGACAACACCTCGATCAGCAAGAACCATTGCACCAGCTTCTAACCTTCTTTCTCCTGATCAAAACCACTGGTAAATTCCTAACCCGAATAAGAAAAAATACCACTGGATGCTTAATGCTAGAGCAAGTTAGACGCTCTACCTGTTTCTTGATCTGAAGTAACTGCAGCAGTCAAGCCAACACCAGAAGAACCCCGACCGGTGGTTGATATGGCCAAGGGAGCAATATTTATAATTGCTCTCAGAAGTTGAGACTTGGCGACAGAAGGATCACCAACCATCATCATGTTAATGTCACTAAAAGAAATGATTCTTCGGTTTAGTAGTACTCAATGCAATTCTTATTGTAGGGAGAATTCCACAAGGAAAGGGAGCAATGTAAATTTGCATATATTGCAATATAATATTAGGGAAAAAGATAAAACTCACCCTCGTAAGTGAGTTCCATTCTTTAAGTTCTTTTCTACCCCGCCAAGCATCAATAAAATCACTGCTTTCTTTATCCATGAATGCCCATATATAGAAGGGGCAAGTGAATTACCAAGTAGGTCAAATGCATCATCTCTCTCAGCTATTTTTTTAATATTTTTTAAATCGTCAGGACTATAAATTGGAGCGTTTGCCTCTTTGTTGAGCAGAGAAACATTGTTAGCTACCAGAACAGTCCTACACAATAAGACCATCGAATCACACTCGTAACTTGAAGAAACCATATTTTCAAAGAGCTGGGAAATAACGTTGAGGACACATGAACTACCTGAATACTCCATTTACACTTCCCTTGCTTCTACCAGGAAGAGCTTTATATATCCCTACAATACCCACACGATCTCCAGGCTTGCATGAATCAACCAGGTCATCCTCAACAATAACATCCACCGTCCTTGGAAGCTGACCAGGAGCAGAATTCTCAGGTACTTCTTGCATTGATAAGGTTTGATGATCTTTGTACTTGCACAGTCCATATTCAGTCACCAATAAGTTGCCTTTGTCATCCTGAGGCAGAATTTTTTATTAGAAAGGTCATTCTCTGATACACACAAAATTACAAAAGCAAACGACTTGACATTACCCTTGTAGGATACACAGACCCTGTGGGCAAGCCTATATTAGATGCAATGTCTCGATATTCACGAGTGGTAAAGTTTCCCGATGTGGGGCAGAAGTGAACACTTTTTACAACCTTTGGCCTCACGAGAGAACCTAGACACGAGTAACATACCAAATTAGATTTATCCATATCTAGAAAATTGTCAAAACAATTTCGAGGGACTACCTGAATTGCTAATTCTAATATCATAGACCATATGAGTTACAAGCGATTTGATCAAATATACATGAAAATTTAGAAAAGTTAAAAGAATACAGTACATTTGGTGACAATGCCCTCCACGCAGACCATGGAGCCAATGAATTCAGAAAGAAGTTCTCTCGGTGTGACACGGCGAGACACGAAAGGGCCTTCAAACCCCACAAGAACTTGCTCTGCTTCCTTCAAGTACTTCGGATCAATAGATTTGGCAGCATCAGTGACGGCATCGCAGAAGGGTTGCATGTATTCACTCGGGTTCTTGAGAATCCTGAATATCAAAAGCAGGGAAACCATTTTTTTAATCAACAGGGAAATCAATTTGAAACGTAGGGATAGGGGTGGAAAAAGAATTTGAGCATCTGAGTTTTACACTTTTGGACCCAAGGAGAGAACAGTTCGCTCTCAGCTACCGCACGAGACGGAAGTTGACTAACAATTTATATATATGGTTTAGAAACTAACCGAGAAAATTTATAGTTAAAAGGAAAAAAGCTAATTCAAAGACCCAGAGCATGAGTTATCGCCGTGTTCATGGCAGAAGGTAACCGACATCGCCCAACAAATGACTCAAATGAGTTTCCTTAGCAACCAAAAAGCGATTTGTGCTCCATCTGTTTGCCAAAGCATCAAAGCTCTTAACTCAAAACCCTTCAACATCTAAAAGAGCCGATACAGCAAAACTTGACAACTCTTTTGTGTCTAAGGAAAAACAATTTCTTTTTTTTTCTTCCCTAAGAAGTAGCAACCCAGATTTGGCGCAATCGAGGTTGAGCATCCCCCAATTACAGGAGCCAAACAAAAGGAATCGCGAGATATTTTGTGTACTGGACTATTTGTGAGCATTACCTGGTGCCCAAGTCACGGAAGGAGTGGAGATCGGAGATGTTGACGATGAGGCGGCGGCGCTTGTGGTTTATCATGGCCTTGATCTCGTCCATGTATATCCCCTTCCCCACCTGATCGTAACCATCATCAAGAAATTAGCGGACCAAAAAACAGAGAGAAAATCCCAAAAGCACAAAACGAGAGAGAGGGAGGGAGGGAGAGGGGTTTCGGAGAGACGCACATCTTGATCCAAGAATTCCAAGAACTCTCGCTTGTGAGCTGCCCTCAGTTCGTCGCTGATGTCCATTCTCCGTCTTTTCTTTTTTCCCTCACCTCTCTGCTTCTGCTTCGGCTTCTGAGAGAGAGAGAGCGCAGTCGCGAAACAGACGAGAGACACTCTAAGGGGGTACTTTTAGCGGGAAACGGACGGTCGTTTCCTATATTTTGGCGCGAACCTTTTTTATATGTTTTTAGGGCAACGAGTCTGGATGTGTGAGTGTGTGTGTCAGCGTGCGTATTTTTTCTTTAAAAAAAGCTAAATACAGTCGTCTGGTCCAAGCGGGATGTAAACGGATCTGACGTAGAAAAAGTCAAATGCACCGTTTCCGTCCCTTGCTGCGTATTCCATAGGTGTGTCAAATCGTGTTAATGGGTCGTGTTCGTGTCGTGTCAAGACATATATATTATATTATATAGGTCAACTCTAACCCGATCCGTTAAGCTTATCGTATCAAAATCTCAAATCTTAACTCAACCCGTTTTGACCTGTTTATGTAAATGGGTTGAATAGATCCGAAATTAACCCGTTTGACCTAATTAAGTTTAGCATAATTTTATACAAATATTAAAATCACAATATCTATAAAAAAATATAAAACTAATTACAAGTCTAAAATTACAATTCTAAATAAGAAAAATATCAAAATTAAAATTTCAACAATTTTATTTTTAGGTATAAGGGTATAATTGTAACTTTAACTTTCTTAACGGGTCATAACGGGTTATAACAAGTCAAAACGGATTGACCCGTTATCAACCCGTTAAGCAATCGTGTCTTAACGGGTCAACCCATTTTGACCCGAACCCGTTAAGGTTAAACCCTAATCCGCTTTTATCGTATCGTGTTCATGTTGGGTTAACGGGTTGTGTCACATATTGCCACTTCTAGTATTCCAAATGTCTGACTCTCCCTCCTTTCATTTTCCTCCATCTCTGTGTTTCTCTCGCATACTGTGATATTTCACGAGCACTGTTTCCATTGAGATTTCTTTTCCTGCAAATCTTAGCTTTTTCTTTCGTCTGGGTTTTCTTTCTTGATTTGGTTATCTTGTTTTTAGAGGTTTGAGTAGAAAACGAAAGATAATGAAGACTAAGAAGCAGGGGTGTTCACCTTCCTCGATCACTGTCGATCTTTTTGGTGCCAAGGAGTCGTCACCAACATCGTCTCCAGGAACTTTTGCGTCTATTTTCCCACCTCCATCTACGGTATAATCTTACTGTTTTCAATCTGAGAAATGATGAGCTTAATATGATAGTAATGAAAAACAAAATCAGGGAAAATATTCTTTTTGGTCAGATTTAGAAATTCCTTTTCAGGATTCAGGTGATGCTTATGGACTTTAAGAGTGTATAGAATGGTGATTAGGAGTGGCATTAAAGTTAGAACCTTTAGGAATCAAAACGTGTCTTCTCCGGCGAGGAAAGAGTCGAAGAGGGAAGACGGAGATCCAGACGATTTCTCTTTTTTCTTTCTTTCTCTGATTCTCTTTTTTCTTTCTTTTTTATTTCGATTTCTGACATGCTTTTCTTTTCTTATTCTCTTTCTTTTTTTTATTTATTTTTAAATCTGATGTGGAGCCAAGACTGCCCACCGGTTTTTCTTTTCCCCCCTAGAATTGATGGATAAAGAACTCATGTTCTTTTTATTTCGTTATTTATTAAAAAATAAAAATATATTAAAATAATTTTATAATATTTGTATTCAATTTTTTCTCTTATTTCTTAAAATCTAATAAAACATATTAATTAAAATTATTTCAAAATATCCAAACAAGCCATTAATTAAAAATTGTTTTAAAAAGTTTATTTGATCATTTTAATAGTTATTTTTTAAATTATGTGAAATTTCTAATCATTTAGTGGTTACAATTAAAAAAAAAGAGCGGTGGTTTAAGTGGATTTATGTGTTTTTTCTTTAAACATGATATTGTTTATCGATTCAATTAGGGTAATTTTTATTTATTTATTTTGTTTATTTTGAAATTATCATCTTCATTATTTACTGATGTGACATAGATGGTATTTGAAATGCAACACATGAATCAGTTTGATTGGCGAGACAAATCTAATATAAATGAAAAGGTTCGGGAAAATTTTAGCTAAATCAGATTTTAACAAAAAACAAAGGGTCTTCAACAGTCACTAGTCAGATTATAGGTCCTATCTTGGTGACTCACATCTGAAGAAGAATGAGACCTAAATGCATAGTTCAAGGACTAAAGTCCAGTTCATAACTAAAATAGTTCTACATATTTGACCTAATTTTATATTTGCCAAAATCCTGCTCTTTACTTCTAAAGTCGATGTAGAAGCTATCCAGTATTCTTGCCATCAGTGGCAGGTGATCTTGGATTATAATGTTTTTTGTGCTGTTAAAAAATTAGGAAGGTACCCAAAATTCCAAAAAGAAAACAGGACTTTTCGATGCGAAAGATCAAGTATTTTCAACTCGGAAAGATGGAATCCAAACAGTCCTGATCTCCCCAACCAACAATGGCACAAGGAAATGTTTCCTGGTAATTCGATGCAAGTTGACCGATCGAATGATTTGTGTAAGAAGTCTCCTGCAACTGCTATGGGAAAAAAAGAAGAAAAATATACTAAAAACTCACTTTTTTATAATTTCTTTTCAAAGAATTTGTAAGAGACTTGCACATCTTAAATTTGTATATCACATTATTCTTGCTCTAATAGGTTTTTTCAGAAATCAATATTTTTACAAGAAAAGTGTTAGGTCTACACATAAATTTATACAAGAAAAGTTTACGCATTAACGAGATTTAATATAATTCGTTAAATTTCTTTTTGTAAGTAAATAAATTTTATTGATTAATGAATAGGCAAAATCATGTACGGAATTCTAATAGAAAAAACAAAGGCATGCCCTAAGCTAAGTAGGCGCATTATAGACAATAAAATCATGTAAGTCCATGCCATTGAAGTCAACAGCAATGACCCAAGTACATAGTGTTCTAAAGAATAAATCATTAAGCTCCTCCAGTGATCTCTCATTGTCTTCAAACTTTCGGTCATTATGCTCATGTCACAAACACTACATAATGCATATAGGGATCATCTTCCAGACAGCTTTAATCTGTTGCATGCCTCTTAGATTTGTCCAGCTAGCCACCACTGCCACCACTGTCTTTGGCATAACCCAAGGCAAGTTTAATCTACTAAACACCTTGTTGCATAATACCCTAGTTGTCTCACAATGTAGTAGGAGATGGTTTATAGACTCTCCTCCTTCTCTACACATGCAACACCAATCTACAATGATTGTCATTCGTTTTCTCAAGTTGTCGATTGTGAGAATATTCTCCAACGAGGCTATCCACACAAAAAAAAAAGCTTTGGGGATGCCTTATGTCTCCAAATCCTTCTCCACAGAAACTCAGTTTTGGGTTCTTGTGTGAAAACTTTACAAAAAGAGCGAACCAAGAATACCTATTTACCATCGGGTGTCCACTACAATACATCTTCCTGCTGATTGCTCAATTTTATGGAGTACAAAAGGCTGTAAAAATCTGCAAAACTGCTCATTTCCCAGTCTTGTACCACCCTGATGTTCCAATGGATCTGCTCCCCAGATATCTCCATGACTTCCGCCACTGATACATCTTTAGCACTAGCAATATTGAATAGGGAAGGAAATATCTCTTGTAGAGTTCTATTACCGTACCAAATATCTCTCCAGAATTTAATCATGAAGCCTCCACCCAAATGAAGTCTAGTGTGTCGAGTCAAGACTTCTAATCCTCTTCGAATGTGTTTCCACAAACCCACTCCATACGTCCCTCTTATTTCTTTAGTGCACCATCCCCCCTATAAACCTCCATATTTGCTCTCAATCAACAACTTCCACAGGGCTTCTGGTTCCTTATGATATCTCCACAGTCATTTTCTAAGTAACGCCCAGTTAAAGATCCTCATACTTCTAATGCCCAACCCACCATTAGAAATTGAGCGGCATACCGTCTCCCACTTGACTAGGTGAAACTTGAACTCCTCCCCTACTCCACTCCACAAGAAATCACGTTGGAATTTCTCAATTTAAAAGGTCACACTTGCAGGATTAGGGAACAAGGATACAAAATAAGTTGGTAGGTTAGATAAAATACTTACTTTCTCAATTACTATGTCCCATAAAGATGATGCTCTCGAAGGAGCTCCCAACGAAAGGCCCATGTAAGTCATAGGAAGTGAGGCTATCTTACACCCCAACGTGTTAGCCAACTATTGTAAATTGAGAACACCTCCAATTGGCACCATCTTTGATTTGTCGAAGTTTACTTTCAACCCATATGCTACTTCAAAACAAAGGAGCAAGACCTTCAATGCTCGAATATGATTTTGATCAACCTCACAAAAGATAAGTGTATCATCTGCAAACAATAATGAGTTATGTTAATGATTCCCCTCTCCAGAGTTCTGATCGAAAAGCCATCCATGAAACCATTATTAACCAATGCCGAGGTCATCCTATTAAGTGCCTCCATCACAATAACAAATAGCAATGACAACAACAGATTCCTTATCTTAGGCCTCGTGTGCTATGAAAAAAACCAACTAGACTACCATTTATCAACACTGAGAATTTCACCATTAATATGCACCAACAAATCCACAACTGTCACCTCTCCCTAAAACCACATCTCCCAAGAAAATAGAGAAGGAAATCCCAATTAATGTGATCATACGCCTTCTCCATGTTTAGCTTGCAAATGATCTCTGGTGTGAATGTAGAGGTTTTTGGTAGAGTGGAAATAAGGCTGAAGGAGCTTGAGTAGTGTTTAGTGGTTTTTGAGCAGGAGGTATGTGTGGACTACTCTATAGAAAAAGAGGCTGAGTTGCTATCTTGTAAGCAAGATCATCTGCAATGGCTTCAAAGAGAGGAAATTATAGGCTGCCAAAAGTCACGTATTAAATGGTTTTCAAAAGGAGACTTGAACACAAGTTTTTTCCATGCTTCCTTGCGTGTTAAGAAGAAGACTAAATTCATTGATCGGATGAATATTTCAAATGGGCAAGTCTTGGAATTAGCTGATGCAGTGCACGATGAAGCTATTAATTTTTACAAAGAATTGCTAACCATGTCCAGTGTGGAGTTTGATGAGGAGGCACTGGAGTTGCTCAGTCTGATGGTTTCAGATCAGGATAATATCCAACTTTGTGGGCCACCATCGATGGAAGAACTACGGGCTTCTCTGTGGTCCATACCGCAGGATAGTAGTTGATTACGCCCAAAACATAACGCGGTAGTTGTAGCACAGTTTTGGGGTGTCGATTCCACAGGGAGACAGATTTAAGAAAATACAACAGATAATAAAAACAAATTAAAGGAAAATATTAAATAATCAATAAAAAGAAAAATATTTTTGAATGCAATTTAAACAAATTAAATTACAAAGATAAAAATAAAGATCACTCAAATTATAAATAGTAAAGCATTGGGAATTCTTTGCACAAATCGGGTATTTATGTTTATTCTTGATTCAGTGAATTACTCAATTGGGGATTCATCTCCAGAGTCCCCAATCGGAAGATATAGATTTAAAAACCATTTTAATCGAAAGATAACTCTTTGATAAATAATTATCTACTTTTTAAAGTTCTGTAAATTATCATCCTTATTGACAAACCCAGCGACGACAATATACCCGGAGGCAATACTGCAGCAAAGAATTAAATCAATAAAGACAATAAATTAATCCAAACATAATTAAGGATCTTACCATTCTATAGAAAAAGCATGACTGAATCTATGAAAGGATTCAATTCCAAAATTATTTGGAGATAATTCGGCAGTGGGAAACATCGACATGGAATTAATGATGGATGCAGCACAGTGTTTATTTTTGAAGCCTATATAAGGCTTGTAAACGGACGAAGCAAAAGATCAGAAATTAGAAGTAGATTGTAGGGAATTAATTCGATAGTTTTTCTTTGTTGTGTTTGTGGGCTGTTAAGTCCAGTAGAGTTAGGGATGAACTTGTACAATTGAGAGTGTTTTTAGTTTATTTTTGATTCATGATTGTTCTTTATTAATGCAAACTCTTATTTATCATTCTCTAATTATCAATAGTATTTTTGCATCTCTCCAAACCACTCCCTTTTCTTTTAAATTCTTTCGGCGTCACATGCCGTAGTGGGTTTCTTTCTCTCTTTATTTTTTATTTCTTTATTCTTCCACCTTTCATTTTCTTTTCTTTTTTATTCCTTTCTTTTCTTTCCAGCCGAACTGCACCGAATGGGTTGATTGTTCTATTTTTATTTTCTTTCCTTTTTCTTTCCAGCCGAACTCCACCGAATGGAAGCCGAACTTTGTTCATCATCTTGTCGCCCAGCAGTGTATCTTTTCTTTCTTTTTCGGTATGCATGTTATTCTTGTTCCCCACATAGTTTATGTCCGCAAGCAAAAATCGAATTTTTTTTTCTTCTGCAGCGTGTGAGTAGAAGCTGCACTGTGAGTAGAGTCTTGTGCAGCTTCATCTACCCAGGCTACGTGCTGGTGTGCATGCATAGCTCGGACTGGTGGTTTGCAGATGGAAGGTGCAGCGACGGGTGAAGACCGTGACGGCACTGCCATGATCGGGTCATGCATGCTGGGCTTCACCAGGCGGTGGTAACTTGATCTCCGGCGTCCTCTGTTGCTGCTGGAGGTGACTGGGTATGGTTGTGGTGGAGTGCATGGGAGTTTGAAGTTTCGGTGACCGTGTGCATGCATAACTCGGCATGTGTTTCATCCCGGTGCAACGTGGTGGCTTCGGAAGAGAAGGGGCAGTCGAAGCAACGGTTCTTGGCCGTGTATGGAGGTGCTCAAGCTGGGAGTGGTGGTTCGGTGGAGGAGCTCAAACGTAAGCATGGAGTTTGCATGAAGCTGGACGGAGGTTGAAGACGACGAGAACGACTTGTCGTTTTCGTCTATTGACTAAACGACAAGTCGTTTAGGACAAAGGAGCTTTTAATTTGACAGACAAAACAACACGTCGTTTAGCAGAAAGCCGAATACAATAATAACTAGAAACGACATGTCGTTTTGGCTTGTTGACCAAACGACATGTCGTTTAGCCTATGCAGAAAATCAAAAATAAAAAATAAAATAAAATAAAACAGGCATAATAAATAATAATTAAATAAACAAAAATAAAACTAGAAAAAGAAAATAAATAATTAAATAAAGATAAAACAAAACTAGACTAAAATATTAAAAGTGTGTTGTGCATGTGAGGAAACAAAATCAAATTAAATCACAAGTTATAAAAATAAGCATAAACTATGCTTTTAATCAATTTAAATCACAACTTGGATTTATTGCCTCTTAATCATTTTTCTATCTAAAATAAATAATAAAATAATAAAACAATTAAAAATATATTAATTTTAAATATATAAAATATGCAATAATGCAACTCAATCAGTAGCCCAGGTCCTGACGGCTATATGGCAAGTTTTTTTAGGATTGCTTGGGAGATTGTGAATTATGATTTGTTGGCTACGGTGAGAGAGTTTTTTTAAGGTAAACCGATGTTGAAATTTTTTGGTGCAACAAATATTGTCGTGATTTCAAAGGTGGATGTGCCAGAGGGTTTTACACAAATTCGCCCGATTAGTTTGTGTTCGGTGGTCTATAAAATTATGGCAAAGACAATGGCGTTCTGATTGACACCAATTTTGGAAAAAATTATATCTTTGGAGCAAGTAGCTTTTATTCGGGGGCGTAGCATTTTTTATAATATTGTGATTGCTCAAGAGTTGGTGTAGGGACTAAATCGGAAGTTAAAGGGGGGAATGTAAAGATCAAAATTGATATGGTAAAAGCCTACTATCGAGTAAATTGGAGATTTTTACTAGAGGTTTTGAGGAGATTGAGATTTTTGAATGAGTGGAGGAATATTATTTATAATTCGATTTCTTCATCGATATATTCGGTTATGTTAAATGGGAGTTTGAATGGATTTTTTCAACCTTCCTGTGGTCTTTGTCAGGGAGACCCTTTATCGCCGTATCTTTTTATTTTGACTAAAGAGATCTGATCTCAGATGCTTAATAAAAGATTTCGAGAATGAGACATTAAGGCTTTTAATTCGGGTGGTGGTTCTATGGTTAGTCACTTAATATATGCAAATGATGTTCTGATTTTCTCTAATGGTGGGAAGAAATCCATTCAAAACCTCATGAAGGTGCTTCGCTCTTATGAAGAAATGTCAAGTCAGCTTGTAAGTGCTCACAAGTCTTCAGTTTTTTTCTCAAGCAATTTTCAGTATGCTAGGAAGTTGGAGGTGAAGAGGCTATCAGGTTTTGAACAGGGAACGTGGCCATGTACGTACTTGGGAGTGCCTTTGTTAGTGGGAAGAATCACCCTACGCATATTTGAACCTTTGTTAGTTAAAATGTGAAAAAAAAAAAAAAAAACTTGCAGGCTGGAAGAGGGCTATTGTCGTTTGGAGGTAAAATATGCTTGTGAAACATGTTTTAAATAGAATGCCAATACATCTGTTTTTAGTAATGAACTTGCCGAAAGGGGTTATAAAAGGTATGAATTACATTTTTTCGAATTTTCTTTAGGGCTCCAGTGGGGATAGAAAGAGGAGGAAATGGGTATTATGGCATAGTATTTGCTTGTCGATGGAGGAGGGTGGTTTAGGTACTCGAGATCTCTCAAAGATTCAAAGTTCTTTATTAATGAAGTTTGCTTGGAAGTTGGTTTCAGGTGGCTCCCTCTGGTCTTATTTTCTCAGTAGGAAGTACGTGCAAAATTCTCATCTTTCGGTGGCAATGAATATGAATAGAGGGTCATGTTTTTGGAAGAGTATTATGCGAGTCATGCCTATAGTGTTACAGAATACTTGTTGGCTAGTTCGAGAGGGAAATCTGAGTTTTTTCTATGATAATTGGTTGGAAAGTGGTGCTTTGGTAGAGGTAAATGCAGAGGTGGTTGATCCTGATGTGAAGTTGAATTCGTTGCTTAATGCCTCTCAGTGGAATGTGGATAAACTGCATACGTTGATGAATGGAAAAGTCCTAGAATGTGTATTAAACTCTCAAGTTTGGCTATGGGAGGGGTGGGATGTTTGTGTGTGGAAGAAATCTGTTGGTGGTTGTTTTACCACAAAATCAGCATGGAGTTTAATTAGGTAGTACGGGATTGAGTGTCCATGGAGGAAGTGGCTCTGGCAGAAACATGTCCCAAAAAAAATGTCTTTCTTGTGTTGGTGAGCTCGTTTGAATACGCTTCCAGTGGATGAAAGAGTTTGACGGGTTGGTGTTCAAATGGCTTCAAAGTGCAACTATTGTGATGAACCTAAGATAGAGACTTTAGATTATGTTTTGTGTGATGGGACTGGGGTGAGGAAGATATGGGATTTTTTTGCAGGTATGATGGGGATGTGGCTATCCCAGGATCGTGGCTGGAAAAGAATGATGAATTCTTAGTGGTTGTGTGCGTCTTCGTCGACTCAAGTTGGGTGGCTTCGTGGTGTGCTTCCCAATATTATTTTTTGGGCGCTTTGGCGAGCAAGATGTGC